>CAXIVR010000010.1:79302152-79777152 GCA_964035755.1 Teleogryllus oceanicus | reverse complement strand
TTCCCATAAATTTTGATGATAGAAAACCAAAATATAATGTTTTTAAACTTACATTTTTGCTGCACGACGATTGACTGCAACTACTGTCCATATCACAACATTAAAAAAATCATAAAATCTTCAAAATTAACTTCATAAAATTTAGAAACTTTGAAACCAACACGCGATGCGTCCACTACGGCAAATCGAGATCATCTCATAAGTAATAGTCCGAACAACCAAAACCACACGATGAGTTCACTACGGAATCTCCGTCACATCTCTTCAATTTTTTTTATTCTATCATACCGCGTAGTTTAAAACAAAAGACAACTCTTCTGTAACAAAGCTATTGTTTCTTTACATCTATCTTTTGTATGTTATATTGTCTTTAACAACCTTTGAACGTTACCATAAATTTCCTAAAAGTATTCCAAAATATTTATAATGTTCGTAACTCCTTTTCCAATCACTTATCTGATTTTAACATCAGTAATCGTTCGTCATGTTTGTGAGAACATTCGACTGTCTCATTCCTAATATGGAAAATTAGTTAATTATCACGTAAATTCTTTTGTTTATGAAATATTACATGGTTGCGACGTGTCATTATTTATAAATATGTTCTGTTTTTATTTATTTATATTCTCGCAGTCAATTCAATCTATTTTGGGTACAGTTCTTTAGAATATCAATCAATTAAAGAAAACATCTTCCACTCATGCACCTTCACACGTTTTTGCTCTTATTAACATACGAAATTAAAGTTTTTTTTTTGTTCTAATACAATTTTTGTATTTATTTTGGACACGTCTGATTGGACCGTCACAATACAGAGAATCATTTTCGAACGTTTCGTCTCTAGCACACAAATTAATAATCCGTTTTTAAACTATCACGACTTATGTAAAGGATAAATAGAAAAATAGTGATAAAAGTGAGACAGAATATCACGTGATCCTGTACAGCGACATCGAAAAATAAGAATTATTCAAAGTATTAATTCCAATATATAAATATTGAAATCTATTTACTATATTTGTATACATTCATTTGTTGGGTGTAAATTTAGCCCACACAGTTTTGCTTTCTGAAGGGACGATCATCCCAGTTCCTGTTGGACGGAGCCGCAGGTGGCAAGCCAACGACTTGGGGACAATTTTTCACGCGTTGCTGGAGGCGGAAGAGTCCTTCAGAGAACTTGCAGCGCGTCACAGTGATTTATTTCGAGTAACCGGAACTTGGTATTTGACGAAGAGGTATTATTAGCCTTCGGGGTTTTAGGCAATTGCCTATTTTACTGCTTTTGACGCACGCATTTGAAAGTAATATTTAAGAGTAAGCATCCTCAAGAGAAAGAAAACAATTCCAAAATTTTGAATTGAATTAGGTGTTTCTTAGAACAATTTCATTGCAATGAGTCCTATTACTTACGAATTATCATAATGCTCTCGTGCAAATATACGGCACAAATCATACATTCTGTACATAGCCAAATTCTGGAGTTAGGCATTACTGTGGTCATGCAAAATTGAATGATTGATTGATTGATTGATTTTTACGTGTTTCTGGGCGCGTCAACTGCTTCGGTCATTAATCCCGTTAGTGTAGTGCATGTTTATTTCTCGAAAGATGGCGGTGTTCTTCCCCGATAGATGGTGAGATCCGGCGCCGACCTACCGTCGGCTAGTGGGTTTCCCTCACCAGGACTCTCCCACCAGCGGGCCACGCCCCAGCCGGGACAAGCTCAAAGTTCCCCCCCGGTCTCCCGGAATGCGTGGTACTGTAGTGCATGTTAGTGTAAGTGTGTGTGTAAGGGAGAGGATAGGACAAGGAAGAGGAAGGACAGATCGCGCGCGGTCTGTGGCCCGTTTGTTAGGGTACTGCTCCGGCATTCGCCTGGTGTTGATCGGAGAAACCACGGAAAACTACCGTGCAGAGCAGCCGGCCGCTAGAATTCTCCTCCAGACAGCGACTGAATTCGCTCTAGCTGGAAAGCTAGCGTCGAAAATCCTGCCACCAGGACTCGAACCTAGGACCTCCCGGTCACAGGCGCTGCAGTGGCATCAGTTGATGCACTGAGCTACCGCTCCCGGTGTCATGAAAGACATACGAATTCACTCCGAGCATCACGTATTGTCTACAGGTTTGATATTGAAATTTTTCCTAAATGAATTTTTTTCTAAAAAATAAATATTTAAATAAAAGAAAGTTCACGTTTTTAAAATACGATTATTGTGTGTAAAATTATGCCTGAAGTAAAGGTAGTTAAAAAAATGGTCTCCAAAATGGTTTAAAAAATATTTAACTTCTTTCCTCGGTTAGAACAAACTAGGTTTAAAAATTGTGGGGGTTTAATTTTCGTTGAACTTTCTGAATTATCGAAAATTGAAAACGTTATAAATTATGTGAGAAAGTATTAGTTACTACTTTGATTACGCAGACAAAGAGTGAGCCAGATCAAACACTGCATACAGTATAATACTTTCTTATCACTTCACTTTTAACCCTCGATTTTTCTCACACGCTAATATTTTGTACGGTTAATAAAGCCGTAACGTAATAGCTCATCTCATTTTCTCATATCCCATTTTTAAAAGGGTTGATTTTAGGTTGACCTCAATAGCGCCTATGACCAGCTGGTTCTAGTGCTCGAGTCCGGATGGTGACTACAATTCGGCCAAATTCCATCTAGGATCGAGTCTCGACCCTAGATAGACATTCAGCAGCTACCTATCTGGAGGAGGATTGTAGTCGCCGGCTACTCTGATCGGTAGTTTTACGTTGTTTCTCCAATCAATGTCAGGCGAATGCTTAACAGTACATTAACAAGTGGGGCGTGGACCACGCGAGATCTTTCTTTCCTTTTCTTCATCGTGCCTATTCCCCTTACACGCATGCACACACACACACACACACACACACACGTACATAGTACAGGTGTGTAAAGGGATACGTATCTCGTAGAGGAAGTATGTCTATGTCGTAGAGAAACCAATTGAAACAAATATTTGATTATGCCGGTATTCCAGAGAAGGGTAGGGGAGAAAATGTCCGTTAGCGACATGTAGGGTGGCTCCGCATATCATCATCAAGCGGAAAATTAATCACCACCATCACCCAGTATTAAAACATTTATTACACCAACCTGACTAAAGATGATAGCAGTGGGCGTGCCCGTCAACATGAAGCAATCGATCAACCTTAAGAAACCGAACGTATCCCACCAATCCAGACAAATTTTCGAAAAAATCAGGGCTGAGAAGCGCTTCCTCGTCCGCACCAATCACGCGGCGGCGCGACGCGTCGCCTGGTTCGTTTGCGACGGCACCGATTCTGTCCGCGCAGGTGTCTGCCCCGCCCCCTCCCCGCCCCTCCTCCTCTCGTTCGCCACCTCGCGAGCACTTTGTCGGAGGCGGCGGGGGAGGCGCTGTTCTTGCGAGCGCGAAGGCCGCTGATGTTCCGCAGCGTCGATGACGTGCGACTCACGTCACGGCCCAGTGGGCGCGGGCGATCGCCGGATACAAAGGCGGAGAGCAGTGGTTCGCGACCGCAGGTACGTGTACCACGAGATGTACACGAGGTGTGCATCGACTGGTGGCACTGCAGTGCTTCTGACCGGGAGGTCCTAGGGTCTAGTAGGTGGCTCAGGCCATCAACTGATGTCACTGCAGTGTCTCTGACCGGGAGGTCCTTGTGTCTAGTACCGAGAGAGGTGGCTCAGTGCATCTGCTGATGTCACTGCAGTGCCTCTGGCCGGGAGGTCGTCCTAGGGTCTAGTATCGAGAGGTGGCTCAGTGCATCTGCTAATGGCACTGCACTGCCTCTGGCCGGGAGGGCCTAGGGTCTAGTACCGGGAGTGGATGGCGCAGTGCATCAACTGATGTCACGGCAGTGCCTCTGACCGGGAGGTCCTAGGGTCTAGTATCGAGAGAGGTGGCGCAGTGCATCTGCTGGTGTCACTGCAGTGCCTCTGACCGGGAGGTCTTAGAGGTTAGTACCGGAGCGGTTGCTCAGGGCATCGACTGATGTCACTGCAGTGTCTCTGAGCGGGATGTCCGAGGTTAAAGTCCTGACGGCGGCAGGATTTTCGACACTCAGCTTTCAGCCAGGTCGAATTCAGTCGCTGTCTGGAGGGGTTTGTAGCGGCCGACTGCTCTAATCGGTAGTTTCCGTGGTTTCTCCGATCAACACCAGGCGAATGCCGGAGCAGTACCCTACCAAACGGGCCACGGACCACGAGCGATCTTTCCTTCCTCTTCCTTGTCCATCCCTTATTTACACACTAACATGCGCTACACTACCATGCCGGGAAACCGGTCGGAGGCTTAAAGCTTGTCACGGCTAGGGAAGTACGCCGCTGGTGGGAAATACCTGGTTAAGGTAAACGCCAGTAGTCGAAGGTAGGTCGGTGTCGGATCTCGACATCCAGCTGAGGAAGATGAACCTCCCCAGAGAGCTGAGGATGCCACCTCCCGATGAAGAAACGTGCATTTTCGGAACTGATGAACTCAGTAGTTGACGCGCCCGGATCAACGAGATGTACCTCGAGGAACATAGTTTAGTTTAGGCCTTATTCTACGTGGCGAGACTCGGGCCATCAGGCCCGCTCTTCCGTCTAACCACGCAAATTTCGATATTCTCCTTTCACCACCTAGCGGAGAAAGGAGGTATTATCTTGGGCGACGAAACAGGCGATTTGAATTTAGCTCAGAGGCGTCATTTAGGCTTGAGGATATTTTACATGCAGTAAATCTACTGCATAGGACAGCCGACTTTACTTCCCTCCGAAGGAAGGCGTACAACGGATTTTTCGCCCTTAAAAATCCACGGCTTCGATCGGGTTTGAACCCGCAAACTCGAGTAAAACAGTCGAGTACGCTGATCGTTATACCACATAATACATGTTCCCTCGCTCGCGACAAGAGGGTGGACCGACTAAATTAAACAGGGTATAAGTACTGTGGCTGCAGAGCCTCTGATTGGGAAGTCCGTGTTTTTTAATCCCGACGGTGGCGAATTTCCGACCCTAGCTATGCGTATGTATTTGACACATTGGGTGTATAGTTCGACTTTGCCGGACAGCTAACGATATCCCCCATGCCTGGGCCTACCTAAATTACCAAAATTAAATATTTGGGAGGTAAGTGGGACATGTGGTGAACATGACGTATTCCCTTTACCAACTAGCTACGTAGGTCTAATTGAGTAACTTTCTGAAAGACAATTATAGTGGCCGGGTGCTGTGATCGGCCGTTCTTCGATCAATAGTGCCGGAGTTCACGAGTGCCGGAGCACAGTCCTACCAAATGGATCCCGGATTTTTCCCTCCATCTACGATCTTTCCTTGCTCTTCATTATCCAAGATCATCCCTCACACATACACTTTCACACATTACAATAGTACACAATACGGAAGATATGTGGGAAGCTATCACTTTTTCCGACAGGAGTAGCGTCCCGCTGGGAGGATATACCTGGAGATAAGAAACTTCTGCAATCCGACATGTAGGTTGCAGGAAAATCTCATTATCTATCAGTGAAGGAATAAACTATATTTCTGGCCCTTTCCATCTAAATTTTTTATATATTTTCACCACATATCGTTTGAGTAATAAATAACTGTAACATCAAGAATTATTAACAATAAAACAGAATTAATACACATACGAAGTGAATGTAATTATAATTTGTTTGACACAATTTATAAATACACTAGATTATTTTGAACTGTAAACAGTTTTCAGATGGGCCCTTCCCCCGTTGTATTACGATTACCAACGTTGAGAGTTTCCAAACAGGAAAAATTAGGGAATGAACTTGTTTACGGAAATTAAACATATTATTGTATTACGCAAGATTATGGAGCGTCTTTCAAAATGTTTAGGGAATGCCGAGATGCCCTCTTCCTCCTGTGTTGATACCTCTGTTGAGAGTCGAAAGTGGTTAGCAAGAAGACATATCTAAGGGAAAAAAATCTTCTATATTCGTGTTTGTGTACACAGTTCACTGCATGGCTTATCACTACATAGCGGTTATTTTGGGCGGAATTTATAGTAGACACTTTATGCGAATGTTCTTGAAAGTATATATTTTTAATCATAAACAGCCCCTCTTGCAAAGTAAGCAAAAAAAACGTCACGACTCGTTCATACAAGAGAAAATTCTACATGATTTAGAAAAAAACAAACACATCGCTTGTTATTTAAGAAATATAAAGGAAAATATAGAGAAATGCAATACATGAGCCCTCAAATGTAATGTTTGAATTCCATTAATGTTGAACTTATAATTTTATTTAAAAATTAAAATACAATGAGTTTATATATATATATATATATATATATATATATATAAGAGAGAGAGAGAGAGAGAGAGAGAGAGAGAGAGAGAAAGTTTCTATGAGAGGAGAACGTAGAGTGATGCATGGAGGAGGGAAACTCCGCAAGCCGAAGATTAGGTCAGCGTTGGGTCTTACATTCTAGCAGGGAAGGAATCGCTACTTCTAAGATATTACATTCAAAACATTCACGGACCTATTAAGCAAACATATTGACAGGCCCGGACACCCGAAATATTCATTCTCACATACCCTAAAACTCGAAATTCTTATTACACGACCATTCGTTTTGACGCGAAACTTCTTTCATGTCAGTGAAGTCGTAGGAATGAAGTGAATTCATTTCAGTAGGCTTTGCGGTCAGAGTCATGTAAATGATCTTGGCTGACGCCATGAGGAAGACCATGACAAGTTGGTCGAAATGTGAACTCAGCCTTCGATGCGGCGTCACCCGGACAGCCAAGATCATTTACATGACTGTGGCCGCGGAAGCCGATAGCCGACAACTTCAATTAACACGCCTCCACGGGGAGGAAATTTATAAATCCACAGCAGACATGCCCTGAGGAAGACCACAACAAGATGGTTAAAACGTTGTCAAGACAGATTTCGACGCGGCGTCACCTGGAGAGCCAAGATCATTTTCTTTTATATCACTGCGAGTTTGCTGGCTAAAATATTTTTCTATGAAAAAATTAGATTTATCTGAACATTCAGCATCTTCTCATTTTCAGTTCTAGTGCTAACTAAATAGCAAGTTACAAACAACCGTTGATTTTCATATTAAGCACACAAATCTCAAACTTTTTTTCGGAAATAGAAAGATTAGAGTTTAATCAAATTACACATAAACACCCCATACATTCACACATTGTATTATAGGAATCTGAAGGTTTTCTCAATTAATTCTAATAAACTCAAGGAATGAAAAACTTTATTTCTTATTAATGTCTCTTTCCTCCTAAAAGGAAAAAGTAAACTCTCTTCTGTAAACAAAGAAAATATAACGATCAGACACATCAAATCAAAAACCAATGGAATGCAACTTCTAGCACGCTACGCATGCTCTGAAAGAATCGCTTTTACTAGTGACTGACTAAATACGTGATTTTCAGTCAAATCCGGAATACCAAGGCGGTCTGCTCTGGCGCAAGTCATACTCTGCATCCGCCCGCCCGTCACAGCGCATGCGCCCGCAGCGGGCATTTTGACCGCAGCGAAAAACGCCCAAGCTTCGCTGAGCATAAGAGCTTGTCCGTCGAGCTCCATCTGGTAACGCCGGGGATAGAGTTGCCAACATCGGGAAATGTACGTTCGTGAGCCGTGAAAAGCGAAACTTAAAAAACGAGGAAAAAGAATAGGATAGTTCTGGATGAATATTAAAAAAGAAATGTCTGAAGTTGGGGGGTTGCAAATACTGGGCCTTGACTCTTTCCGCGATAATATAGATAATCTCGAAAATAGTTTTGTATTATTATTATTATTATTATTATTATTATTATTACTATTATTACTATTATTACTATTATTACTATTATTACTATTATTACTATTATTACTATTATTACTATTATTACTATTATTACTATTATTACTATTATTACTATTATTACTATTATTACTATTATTACTATTATTACTATTATTACTATTATTACTATTATTACTATTATTACTATTATTACTATTATTACTATTATTACTATTATTACTATTATTACTATTATTACTATTATTACTATTATTATTATTATTATACTTTATTGCTAATTATATTATTTCCAGTTAATTATCTTAATTAAAGAACTGCAGTACGTCTCGGACAATGCTGCACAGAGTATAACATACTCCTGGATCAGTTTAATTTTTACTTTGGAGAGATCGAAATAGTGTAAATGTTATTTCACGTTCTTTTCTTCGAAACCAATGCTGGAGATGCCGATCCGTAGAATAATCCGAATCCATGGTTTTTAATTTGAAATGTCTTATCGTTATATTTTCTTTGTTTATACGACAGAATTTCCATTTTTCTTTTGTAACGAAAGTGACATTAATAAAAAATAAAGTTTTATTCTCGAGTTCATTAAAATAAATTGTAAAAAGGATACCAAGGTTGTCTAAAGGATGTGTTTATGTGAAATTATATTGACACCTTTCCACTTCCGACAAAATTGAGATGTGTACTAATATCATGGGTGGATTCAAATACAATCTTTTTTGAAGGGGAGGGGCAAAATCTTTGGTTTAATGTGTTATATTACAGATTATGTAGAATGACGCAGATTAAACTCATCTGCGTTACGATTTTATTCGTTTTAATAATTATTCTAAAATAGTTTTGATTGAAAGTTGCGTGAGAAGTTAAAATTAATAGTTACTGAAAGTTTTGGCCTTTTTGTTGGGGGGGGGAAGGGAGGATTTACCTAATTTTTCTCCCCGTGGATCTGCACCTGTTATTTTGTATAACGATGGTTGTTTGTAACTTGTTATTGTATGGTAGAAGCAATTTGGTATTATTTGTTATTAATAATATTATTATTGATTAATGGTATATTTTTATTTATATTATATTTATACTTCCAAGATGTCAGCATGCAAATCTGTTGTTCCAACTACGATGTGAGTTCTGTAAGTGAAGGGGGAGTATACTCTGGTTTAGTCCGACCACCACGGCAGCTGTCCTTTGGTCACAGTGTGAACATAAAGATGACAGCGCTGATATCGTTGATACAATCTTTCGGCGACTGTGAGGTATTGTCTCTGAGGGCGGAACGTGGGTGTTCCATATAAGCCAGATAGCAAGAGAGTCAATGTCCTGCCGACGGAGTGTAGCTGCTGTTAAAGCCAGATTCAGGAAGTCTTATATCGAAGTATTTTTTTCTATATTTTGAGACAGAAAAGGGCATTCATTGCATTCGTACCCTACATGCACAATATAAATGCTGATCAGTTTTGCCAGCATCCAAAATTGTAATGTATGATACCGATTGCAAAGATTGAATTAATCAAATATAACTTGAAAGTTTCCATGAAGAAATGTGTATACATCGAATAAATGGAACACTTAAAATTATACAATTGAAAACAAGCAATACATATAAACAACGCATTGAGGTCGCCAAACTACGGGTAGCTACTATTTTTTTGAGGAACTATATGTGTCAGGATTATATCGCCGTTTTATCCCGATTAGGATTCAACAAACAAAATAGAAGCCCCGTACAGTGTTGCAGGAATATTGTCTATGCACGTTTACAAAAGTATTGTGAATGTTGATGTATGTGCGAGCCAAAAGTCTCGGAAAAAATTTTCTTTAGATCAAGTCACAGCAAGTCTCATGCCCTACATGGTGGACCACCTTTACCAGGACATCACTTGTCACCAACATCATTGCTTATTGAGACAGTCATCTATTCCTTTCTTTATTTATCCCATTCAATTTGGGGTCGGATTGGTACCCTCCTCCATTGCTGCTATTGAAGGCAGCTCATAGAGTTTGTTCATTTTATATTTTCAAGATATCTCTGGGGTGCCGAGGTATTCCGTAGGGTAGTCTGAACTACACTACCTGGTTAGGAGAATTAAAGGGTTCAGAACGGTAAAATATAAGCGAAACCAGCACACAAAACCCTCCCGCTATTTGTAAATATTACCATCTGGATTTTAAGTTTTTTTTTATCTTGTTGCTGCCCGAAACTCTTCATAGATATGAGCAAGAAATACATAGTAATAAGACAGGCAACACTTCCTCCAAATATATGAGACATTAAGATATAATATATTGATATGAGATATTAAGATATAATATATCATAATCATATCTCAAAGATATGAGATATTAAGATAAAATATAAGATTTGAGATATTAAGATTTACGGATAGCAAAAGACTAGCATATACCACAGTGGCTTATTTCGCTACCCCCAAAACCCTTCATTTAGATTGATTGATTGATTCATATTTTCATAGTTCCTGGCGAGTCAACAGTTATGGACATTTGTCAAGTATAGTACATGTTTCTATCACGGGATCTGGCTGTATTCTTCCCCCACAAAATGGCGAAATCAGGCACCGACCTGCCCGTCTTGATTGATTGATTTTTTTCGTGTTTCTGGATGCGTCAACTGCTTCGGTCATTAGTCCCGTTAGTGTAGTGCATGTTTTTTTTCGGGAGATGGAGGTGATCTTCTCCCGCTGGAGGGCTTCCCCCTAACCAGGACTCTCCGATCTCCCGGAATATGTAGTAGTATAGTGCATGTTAGTGTAAGTGTGTGTGTAAGAGGAGAGGATAGGACAAGGAAGAGTAAGGACAGATCGAGCGCGGTCCGTGGCCCGTTTGGTAGGGTACTGCTCCGGCATTCGCCTGGTGTTGATCGGAGAAACCACGGAAAACTACCGATCAGAGCAGCCGGCCGCTAGAATTCTCGTCCAGACAGCGACTGAAACCTACCCGTCTACTTACGGGTGTTCTCCAGCCAGGTATTTCCCATCAGCGGGTCATCGCTCCAGCCAGGACAAGGTCTCTGGTTTCTACTGGTATCCCGACACATGTTGAAGTGTAGTGCATGAAAGTGTGCGTAAGTAACGGGAGAGGTGAGGATAAGAAAGAGGAAGGAAAAATCGCACGCGGTTCGTGGCCTAATTGCTACGGTACTGCTCTGGCATTCGGCTAATGTTAATCGGAGAAACCAAAGAAAACTATGTTTTTTTTTGACCTAGCTATGTCACTAGTTTCGAAAATCTGCAATTGTCGAAAAATAAACCTGATCCGAGGCTCTGCAGTAATATTAACTGTGCCACTGCAGCCGGTCTTTCAAATGGAATATCAGCTTGAAAAGGTAGGATAAGGGCTGATTAGGCTTTTTTCTATCATGACACACTAAAACAGGATGAGGTAATAACATCACTTATGTGCAACGTGCGCTTGCCTTCAACACAAGTTCATACGTCATCCGAAGAACAGAAGACTGAAAGCGTACATTCCATAGGTGATGCATACTGGGTGAGAATGCATACCATACCAACACTCAAGGGTACACAACCATGCCTAATGCCGGTTTTAAACGGTCATTTTGCATGATTTTTCTGAACAGAAATGGATGGAAAATGGATCCTTTCTACGCGTCACTCTTTCGGTAACGAAACTGCATGAAGGAGAACGAGTGTTTTACGCGAATATTTCGTTTTCTCTACGCATTTGTGATGAAAATGTTTCCTCGGATGTCAAAAAAAAAGCACGCTGAGGATCAAAGAGTTGAATATCGCATCTATGGTAACAAATTAAGTTAGGTTATATTAGGACTGAGCACGGAACGATTCGACATTAAATCGCAGCACATGTTTTATTTCTTACTATATAATCACTTCAAATTACATTTCAATTGATTAGAACGCAATCGAAACTGTATAAAAGGAACAAATCGTACCACACGCATAGCAAACCAGAGAAAGTTCTAAAAGAGGACGCCAGGAGCATTGCAGTCAAACTGGATGCAATCTGTACCGAAAAATGAAGCATCCGTCATTATTCGTACAGATTACATCGAGTCTGGTGCGTCACGTTTCTGTACCGACGGAAAATGAAAAAATGAGCGTGTAAAACTTGCTGAAGAGGAACTTGAATTCACGACTCATCGGCCCTAAATGTCCACTCCAAGCCTGCAGATGTACTGAGTTAATTAACGTCACAGCAACATCTCTCTCTTCACAGTGATATGAAGGCCAGGTCATGGGCTTTCGAGAATGAATTCTCAGGATCAATCCTGGCTTAATTCGATGCTTTTTTTTTAAAGCGCATTATATCCTCAGTGTACCATGTCACTTTGGGGTGTAAAAGTCGTTGGGGAAAATGAATTCTACTCAGTAATTTCCTTTCCAAAAGATATTTTAGATTTTACAGAGTAAGACAATCTGGAAATTATTAACCGTTAAAGATATCTGGCTGAGAAACGGAATCACAGGCAGGTGCTACAAGGGACACCTAAAACAGCGCTGAGGGAAGACTTCAAGAAAGGCCTGGGACAAAAATACGGGTGATGTATATAACGCCTCTCCCAGCCTCACTACTCCCCTTCCCACCTCGCATCTCTCCTCCCCGTCTCGCATCATTCTTCCCCGCCTCGCCTCTGCATTCGCCGTCTTGACCCGCCTCATCCTTTGCCCCCTTTTAGCCCCTTCCTAACGCGTCCGTCGCGCCTTGTCACGTATCGTCTCGTCCCTCCTCTTCCCGACCCTCCCGACCCTACCCGACCCTACCCGACCCTACCCGACCCAACCCGACCCGACCCGACCCGACCCGACCCGACCCGACCCGAACCGAACCGAACCGCACCCGAACCGAACCGAACCGCACCGAACCGAACCGAACCGACCCGAACCGACCGAACCGACCCGAACCGAACCGAACCGACCGAACCGACCCGAACCGACCCGAACCGACCCGACCCGACCCGACCCGACCCGACCCTATCTTCCGAATCTCTACCCTCCTTTCCATCACGATACTTCCCTATTTCCTCCTAGGATGCGATGCGTGCGAGATAAGGGAACGCGAAGGAGACGCGGAAAATTACATCATGCGGCGACCACTGGGATCGACCCGCGAACGACCACTGGACTTACAATGGGATTTTTGACGCCATGCACCATGTAAGGTATAGCTTATAATTCGGGACCTTGCTGTCTTTTCCAAAAAAAAGACAATTTAAAATTTCATTTTGCTTTGCTAAGCGCACGCTTGATTCAGTTCTCCTTATTTATTTGTAAAAAGAGTAGAGTCGGGAACTATTTTGTTAGTAATATTATAAAATTAAATGTGTAGTTCGTGTACCCGATGAATGTAAGTATTGTATACCTGGGGTGCGAAAATGTGTTGTTTTAAATGTTGTTCACCTCGCTTTGCTAGTAAATTTATTCATTGTTCAACTATGTATAGTGAAAGATGTGTTACGAAGTATTTATTTTCAATGTTTAAGCGAGTGAATTGTTAAAACTATTTTAACTTACTATTCCGAGCACTTGTGTAAACAATTGAACCTTCAAACATATCTACAGTGGATAAATTGGGAATGCAAATAAAATTATAAAATATATATTATAACCATTAATTTATTAAAAAAATAGAACAAATGTTTCTTGTTGCAATTTTTTATAGTATGGTATTTTTTCATAGCAATTAACCGCCACTTGGTCAAAAGCAACTGCAGTCCAAATAAATCAATCAACCAGGAAAGAAAATTCCAGGCATATTCACAAGGCTTTCTCATACACCATCCATGTCAGCTGACGGCGGTCGTAAATCTCGAGCGTGTATCGATACATCGCGGGTTGCGGTCGCGCCACTGAGGCGGCGCGATGCGATGCGGAGCGGGAGGGAGGGGGAGGGAGGGAGGGGAAGGGGGCGGGGAAGGGCGGCCGCGGTTCATCAGCTGCGTTCCGCTACGGTTGGCGCGGACGCGGCTGAGCGCGGGGCAGAAATCCCACCGCCGCGCCGCGCCGCCTCTACCGGTCGCGCTGCGATCCGGCTGCTGGCGTTGCCTCGCCTTACCCACCACTCCTCAAGGGGCCTTGGAAACGGTTCCCCCTATACTTGGTTTGGTTTTTTCGTGTTTCCGGGCGCGTAAACTGCTTTGGCCATTAGTCCCGTTAGTGCAGTGCATGTTTTTTCTCGGGAGATGGCGGTGGTCTTCCCCTGCTGGATGGCGAGATCCGGCGCCGACCTACCGTCAGCTAGTGGGGCTTCCCCCTAACCAGGACTCTCCCACCAGCGGGACACCGCCCCAGCCGGGACAAGCTCTAAGCTCCTGACCGGTCTCCCGGGATATGTGGTGGTGTAGTGCATGTTAGTGTAAGAGTGTGTGTGTAAGGGGGAGAGGATAGGACAAGAAAGAGGAAGGAAATAACGCGCGCGGTCCGTGGCCCGTTTGGTAGGGTACTGCTCCGGCATTCGCCTAGTGTTGATCGAAGAAACCACGGAAAAATATCGATCAGAGCAGCTGGCCGCAAGAATTCTCTTCCAGGCAGCGACTGAATTCGACCTAGCTGAAAAGCTAGTGTCGAAAATCCTGCCGCCGTAGGGAGTGGGAACCTAGGACCTCCCGGTCAGAGGCGCTGCAGTGACATCAGTTGATGCACTGAGCTACCGCTCCCGGTTCCTATACTTGGGTTTTCGTAACGTGGCGCATGAGGGGCTTGTTGTCTTCAGTGGTGTAGCTTTGCAAAATCCAAGTAATCCAAAACCGATCCCTGAGAATCACTAACGCCCCATGGTTCAATACAAATAATCACCCCACAAGGAATTCAACTCATGCAACGAATAACTGTCAATTGTCCATATACTTTAGTCATGTACAAAAAATACCAATAAACGCTAATCAATTCTACAGTCTGATAATCTTGAAAATATTTTATACTCCAGTGGCTCTCAGGATAAAATATTAGCATTATGTAAATTATTAAAAGTGCATAACGATTTATACGTCTGTCAATTGTAAATTATTGTCTCATTCTTTTTTAAACTGTATTTTCAATATGTAATTTCAATCCTGTTTTGATTATAGTATAACATGTATATTTGCAGTTACTAATAACCTTGTCGTTGATGCGACTTTAAATAAAATAATTTTTAACGGGAATTCAACATGGTATTATTAGATCATATACCTTGCTACAAACTTTTATCATAACATACATCAATTCCCAGCACTGATCGAATTCACACTCGCAAAAAATCCAACCCATAAAACCAGAATTCAATATAAATACTCTTTCCATGTCTTTCAAATCAAATTCGCAAACATAGAACCAGATTGGAGGACCCGTACTGGGACCTCCCCATTGTATAGTATATAAATTTAGAATAAGTTAGTGAGTAAGTAATAAAAATTACATATTTATATTATGAAATAGAGGTAGTAAAGAAATAACTACCTATGTACTATTTACCTTTAGAAAAAAAATTAAAAAAATAAAAAGCGTAGCTACCGGGTGGCAGTGAGGCGGTGTTCCTTGGGTGACACCAATTATAAAATTTTGAAGTGTGAATTATATCATATTAATGATTTATTTTAAAATTACATATACATATTAATTTAATATTTATTCAATTAAGTTATATACACTAAGAAAGCAAAGAAAAACAATGTAAAGTAGAACGAGAAACTGTAAGTAATGAGCCCCAATTCTTCAGGGGCCCGAGAGTCTCGATTTCTGCGATTACTTTATCTTATCGTTAATCATGATAAAATGATCTACAAAGTCTCGTTAATATCGTGCAAATATACTTTTATTTTTATTACATAATGTATAAACTATTCACATACAAATATTTTTATATTTAATTTAGGGGGTGACACCATTAGTTTGGTTCCGGGTGACACCAACTTAAGCTATGCTGGGTTAGATCTATTGAGAGTTAAGGTGTGGGGACAGAGTAATGTGTTCTACAAAGTTGTCTCAAGCTATATGATATAACTTTTTAAAACTACTATTTAATATAGAGACACACAGGTGAATGTTCAGACCATCGATTTATGTCAGTGAGTATGAAGTGGTTGACTGACATTGTTGCTAAAAGAAGATAGAAGATTTCTTAATATAACTTATTGGATGGTCTACGTACATTCTGAGAAAGATTCGCCAGAAATTCTTAAAATAGTAGACTTCGCAGTCTCTAAAGCTATGCCTAAGAAATCGAAACACTTTTGTGAAGAGGAATACGAAAACTTCTGCAAACGAAGTTAGTTAGGAAAGTTAGCGGCGTTTAGAAGATTTTGGTGGCATATCTCAATAATAAATTAAAATCATATGAACCTTTCTCACTTTTGAGTTGTTACTCAGCGTTGAGGACAATATTATGAGCGAAAGAAATTGCTAATGCTTCTAATAATAACGTATGTATTTATATAAAGAACATTGTTGATAAATGGATGCTTTTATCTTTAATTTTAAACTTTAATATTTTTCGGATGAAAGTTGTAATTTAATACCGTTGATAATAAAATAATACTTTAGATAATCAGTTAGAACAACTTTATGAATACTAGCGATATTTTTATCTGGTATCCTGATATACTAGAACCAGATTTCAGTGCCTTCAGCGTATTTTAATAAGAGATGCTTTCGACATTTTTCGCTGGCGGTAATTTACACCAGAAGTCGACAAAGAAACTTGCTGGATAATCGGTTAGCTCCAATAAATTTCTTCTTTCTTAGAAGCACGCGTCAACAGAAAAATGTGTCGTTAATTAGAATTACCTCAGATATTTCTTTACGAATTTTCTGCAGAACAAATACTTGTTTCATAGAACCCTTGCAATAATGTAGTATATTAAATGATTTTAGTTAGTTTAAATGTCGACATATTTGGTTGTGAACTAAAAGCTTCACAGCTACTGAGCTCTTTTGTAAATTGAAGTTGCAGATGCAGAAAAACGTATTGTTAGGATCTTCATGTGAATGTCATGTTTGCTTTTATTGAACAACAATTTTTACGGAATTTTTCAAAGATTATTTTTCTGTAATTGATGTGTCTGGCATCAACAAAGGTCGAGTATAATGGGGTGTGATTTCTTATTTTTTAATGTTGAATCCTATTATCAGTTTGAATGAAAATATAAAGGAAATGCCACTCGTGTTACATGTATGAAGATTAAATTAAGAATCATGAAATGACAGAATCTTATTTATTTTTATTTATTTTACGTAAAAAACAGTTAAAAACTGCGTATTACGTGCTATGGGGAAAAGTGAATTGAATATAAGAAATTAGAGGCTTCAAAAAAATGCAAATCCCTATTTTGTGCATTACCTCTGATAAACGTGAAAGTGTAAATTTCAAATCAATTCCCGTGAAGTTATGAGATTACGAACTATATGATTAAATACAGTACAATGAGAATAATAATTGTAAATAACAACCTACAAACTACAAGGCTTCTAAAAAATGCAAATCCCGGAAATTAATGTCTCAGACATTCATGGTTTAATATAGCGCTTGAATATAAGTGAAGCGGAACACACATGAAAGTTTACTCGTTTATAATCATTTGACCACATTTGTCTAAGAAAGATACTATTAGATCGTGGATCTTCATTCTTGGGCCTGCGTACTCTGTCATTTGCATTGTAAAAGGGAAGTTAGTAACATTCACTACATGTATTCCCACGATTTGGACGAAAAACTAATGATATGGTTCAGCTGTGCTAGCTGTCCACAATGTGTGTCATATGTTTTTGTGAAGTTGCGTGCAGAAATTTGGCATTGATGTTTTCCACCACGAAACCACTGTAACATTACTTTCAAAGCGTGGAAACCTTTTTTTTTCATTGAGGATAAATTTCTCTTACACGTTACAACATTTATTAAGTATTTGAAACTATATAATTTGAAAGCGTTACATTTATTTGCTACATAATCTAAAAATATGTACTATTTCAGGTATAATATGATTAAGAAATAACTAGAATTAAGTTCATTAAACTGTTGTGCAAATATATTGTTGCAAGGTGTCACGACATTCGTTTGCGCGACGACATCTTTTGTTTATTTCAGAAAGTCAGTGTTGAAACACCGCGTGTACTAGCGTCAGCAGGAAAGATTCATCGACCCTAAATCCCAGACCCGAATATCCATGGCGCTAAAGCTTCCATATTTGGTAGCCGGGTTACACTGTCTCAGCCACAATGATAATTTTCGAGGTCGGCTTCTGCTACACATGAAGGAAACGAAACTAAAAGCAAAGACTGTGAATATTAACCACCTATATTGCCCGTCATGATTCATTTGCCTACAAACCTACAGCAAAGAATTCTAAATTTTATGTTGTTTTCACACGGTAATTTCCTGCTAATATAGGCGTTAGGATTGTTGCTAGGCCAGAAAGACTATTTATTTTCTAGTATTCGAATTACGTACTGTACAGAAAGTGTTGTATTGCTGCGAAGAAACGGCAAAATTGGTTTACCGCGTAACGTCCGTCTGCGTGTGAACAACGCTAGCGTAAGCAGAATTTTCACAAAAATTGATTCTTCCCTATCGATGTGGTTGATTTCGCGGCGCTCTGAATTTGGTGCTCTGAATTTGGTGCTCTGAATTTGGTGCTCTGAATTTGGTGCTCTGAATTTGGTGCTCTGAATTTGGTGCTCTGAATTTGGGTGCTCTGAATTGGTGCTCTGAATTTGGTGCTCTGAATTTGGGTGCTCTGAATTGGTGCTCTGAATTGGGTGCTCTGAATTGGGTGCTCTGAATTGGGTGCTCTGAATTGGGTGCTCTGAATTGGGTGTTCTGAATTTGGTGCTCTGAATTTGTCTAATTTGGGCTCTGAAATTGCTGTACTTGAGAAGAAGTATCAAGAAGATTTTCTAAGTTTTCTCAAAAATTGGCTCAAAATGTTTTATTTACTTTTTGTCTCAGATAATGCAAAGTAAATATGAAAATGGTATAATTTTTGTTGAACTCTCTAAATTTTCAAAAATTAAAAATTATGCAGAAAAGAATGAGCGGTCGTAGAACCACTTGTAGATGTGACGGCATTGCGCCATGCCACCTTGCAGAGGGAACTAGTGGTGCTTAAACAGTACGTACTGTCTCGCCCGTAGTTTCACGAAAAATTATGCGAAAAGTACTCAAATTTACGTTTCGAAAATTTGAGTACATTTCGCGGAATTTAGCGTAATTAAAAATAGGGCGCAAAAAGTATGTGCTATTTTATCATCACTAGTTCTATTACTTCAGGCGTTCACCACTTGTATGAGATGTGATTAGGGCGAAAATTGGAAAATTATTTAATTTTGATGGACATTTGATCAGAATTTCTTTACATTTAGGAAGAACGACATTGTCACTATGCATTTTCTGCTCTTCAAAACCCTGATTTGGCGCCCATTAAAGACACATTTCACAAAATTGTCTTTTTATGAAACGTTTTGTAAAATGGTTTTATAGAAAATATCACTGTGTCCAAGAGTTGATTCGTCACCATCAGAAAGCAAAGCTAGAGCCTTACCATTTACAGCGCGTGCGAGGTTAAGAAATAAGTACAGCATCGTACGGGCTTTTTCCGGTAAAGAAATATCCCCCCCCCCCACGTTTTAAGATTAACTATTTTAGATCCTCATTAACATAATCTGTCATAAGGAGAATTTTATTAGTAAAACAATACCACGAATACATTAAATATTTACAACAAATAGTATCGAATACCTTCAGAGTTTATTAATTTTTGTAGGAAGGGATAGGTTTGGCTCTTGGATCAGGCACAGCCGCGTTGCCACGTGCTTTCAATGCCGTATCATACTGCGCTCAGAAAGTACGTATTCCGGTTGTCTATGTTCGTTCGCCTGTTTCTTTGGGTTGGTTTTGAGATTCATGGTTTTAATCACGGCAAAGTTAAATGTAATTTCGGTTTTGAGATAAATTTAATAATGTACTTTCTTTAAATGTAATTTCTTATTATTACAAAATTCATTTAGAATGTGTGATCCGCTCTCCCGACGCAAGGCGGATCTGTTACGCGTGAATCAGATCAATTATACACCGTTGTCCCACCATATTTTGCCGTCAAAGGAATTTTAAATATTGCATTGAAATAATGCTTCACTTTAAAATAAACATTTCTTTGTGATTTATTATGACACATTTCGAAGCTCAAAGAACGTGAAAAGCTTAATAGAAACGTTTCCTGTGTCGAAGTCTCATAGCAATAGCTGTAGATTTTAGGAGATAGAAGAAAATACGCTTTCAGTAAGTCGTAAAGTTTCGAGACAAACCAGTGGCGTCAGCCGGAGCAAAACTAATAGTCACCCTCCCCTGAATTAAATATAAAAATATCTTTGAAAGAATAGTTTATACACTATTTAATAAAAATACAAGTATATTTGCACGATATTAAAGATAATTTGTAAATTATTTTACCAAGATTAACGATAAGATAAAGTAATTGTCGAAATCGAGACCCTTGGATCACTGAATAACTCAGGCTCACTGCGTATAGTTTCGCTTTTTACTTTACATTATTTTTCGTTGCATTCTTAGTATATATATATATATATATATATATATATAGTGTGTGTGTGTGTGTGTGTATGATTTAATTGTATACACACACACACACTACACACATACATATATACTTTTAAATAAATGGTTAAAATTATATAATTCGAACTATAAAATTTTATAATGGATGTTACCCCTAAAATGGTGTCACACGGGCGCACCGCCTCCCTCCCCGCGAAGCCCCTAGCTACGCCACAGAGAAACTATTTTCTCCCTCACTTTGCGAGAATCGTCGTAACCATCGAGCACGTAAGTGTGGTTCATACAAATCCGTACAGCAGAAAAGCGCCATATTTGGCATCACAGTCTCCATAAGAGACCTTACTTCAGTCTTAACCTCGAACCTACCACCGGGAGCGGTAGCTAAATGCATAAACTGATGTCACTGCAGCGCCTCTGACCGGGAGGTCGTAGGTTCGAGTCCTGACGGCCGAGGAGACCGGTCGGGAGCTTAGAGCTTGTCCCGGCTGGGGCGGTGCCCCGCGGTGGGAGGCCGGTTGGGGGGCCCAGGGAAGATACCGCCATCTCCGAAAAAAACATGCACTACACAAGGGACTAATACCAAACAGTTGACGCGCCGAAACACGAAAAATCAATCAATTGAACCTGCCATAGAAAGCTCAACTCTCGGAGATCAAAACCACATGCGGCAACGCGTCATCTCCCGCAACATCCTGAGGCTAAAGCGGGAGGGGGGAGTGGATGACCGTTAGCTCCGCACGCGCAGCCGTTGTCTTCGGAAACCGCAATAATCGCCGCCTAATCATATCCTCCGCCGCAAACCTCTGGCACTCGGCAGAAGCTACTCCGCACAGCGCCACTCCAGATAGCTGTTCGTTCCGCGGGTGGTTTTTCAAACAGGGCTGAAGTTTATGATTTCATTGATTGATTGATAGTGATTCGGATTCAGTGGTGTAACGGTTAGCGTATCGGACTGTTGTACCCGAGTTTGTGGGTTCAAACGCGATCGAAGCCGTGGATTTTTAAGGGCGAAAAAATCCTTCGTACGCTTCCTTCGGAGGGGAAGTAAAGCCGGCTGTGCCATGTTAGTAGATTTACTGCATGTAAAAGATCCTCAAGTCTAAAAGAAGCCTCTGAGCAAAATTGAGATCCGCTTGTTTCGTCGCCCAAGATAATACCTCCCTTCTCCGCTAGGTAGTGAAAGGTGCGTAGCGAAATTTGCGTGGTTAGACGGAAGAGCGGGTCTCATGGCCCGAGTCTCGACACGTAAAATAAGGCATTAACTACCTAGTGATTCCGGGCGCATCAACTACTAAGGTCATTAGTCCCGTAAGAGCATTGCATTTTTTTCGGGTGGTGGCGGTGGTCTTCCCCCGCTGGATGGCGAAATCCGGCGCCGACCTACCGTCAGCTAGTGGGGCTTCCCCCTAACCCAGGACTCTCCCACTAGCGGAGCACCGCTCCAACCGGGACAAGCTCTAAGCTCCCGACCGGTCTCCCGGCAGGTGTGTTAGTGTAGAGCGTGTAACTGTGTGTATGTGGACCGGACAAGGAAGAGGAAAGAAAGATCGCGCACGGTCCATGGCCCGTTTGTTCGGGTACTGCTCCAATATTCGTCTGGTGATGATCGGAGAAATCACAGACTACCGATCAGAACAGCCGGCTGCTAGAATTCTCCTCCAGACAGCGACTGAATTCGACCTAGCTGAAAAGCTAGTGTCGAAAATCCAGCCACCGACGGACTCGAACCTACGACCTCCCGGTCAGAGGAAGTGCAGTGATGTCAGTTGATACTCTGAACCACTTTTCCTGGTCTGAAGTTTATGGAGCATTAATCAATAGAAACCGGATATTTATGACAGGTCATATTTTTTCTTCGTGTTTTTCCATGGAAAACTTAGATTCAGTCTGATTTTATCTGCAATGGCTGAAATTAAGCAATTTTCACGATCACAAAGTCATATTGTGGCTGTCGTACACTCTTCTCTCATTTTTTGTTCATTTTTCATATTCTTGTCATATCTTTCCATGAATTTTTGTACTTTTTTAAACATATTTTTGACCTTTTGATTCTATTATCGCATACTTCCTTGCAGTCGTCTCAAGAGATTTTTCACGCTGATAATTAATTTCTTTGAATTTTATTTAATTGTTGTCTGTCTTTCTTATAAATATATTCATGAATGTGAATTAGGTGGGTAGAATGTAGGAATGCCCCTATGCAGGAAAAAAGAAAGCATGGACAGTACCATATTCATAGGAAGAGTTGATGTAGTTTTCTCAAGTTTTGTGCAAAGGTCAATTTCTATAAATATCTTTAGCAGGTAATATTGTCTTCATACGGCAACAAAGTAGAAGGGGTGAATTATGAATGTACTAGATTTTAAAAGTATATTTTCAATGAACTGGGTATTTATAGCGGCAAGATTTTGAAAGTTTCGACAATGCAACCAAAAAGTTAGGAAGCCATATTTATGGAAATATTATCGTATTTTTAGGTCAAAAACGCATATTTTTAACATTTTAAAATTATTTAAGTCATAAACATCCGTACTCTATTAAACAATATTTGATTCGTTATTTTGTGTTTCCTGGTGCCTCAATGGCACTGGATCATTATGGATTTTATAATTATTTAATGATAATTTTGTATTTTGTGTCTAATAATTCTGATTGTTAAAGGTATAGTAACTGTTAGTGATATGTAAATTAATACTGATCGATAACGATCTAATTTGTTCATAATGCGACCTAAAATAAATAATTAAAAAAAAGTGATTTACATTGAGAAGAAGAACGGAATAAATTAATGTTTATGTAACTGTAATGGTGAACAAAATTATTAAATCCAACTATTCTAGACTGCCAGCAATGAGGTTTCCCTGCTTTGTTCAAAGGAGCCTTCCTCTTCACACACCCTTGGCCCCGTGAGGCAACGGCTGGAACGGTCAGATCGCATTAGGTATCTCCAGCCGTTCGGAATGACCTTCGACGCAAAAGGAATGCCCCGTGCATTGCTCATTGAAAGGAAACTGGAAAGCGCGCCGTCACTCCGCGGCTCCAGTCATCGGCACCCGGAGGCGAGGCGAATCTCGAATCACAGACGCCGTCGATGGAAGAGGTAATATATGGATGACTGCGTAAATCACAAGCAGGTTGCATTCACGCGCGTACAATTGAAGTAACATATGGACGATGGCAGAAGTCATGCGAGCAATCAACGGGATGGATAATTGAGATGATATCTACAGGTGTTTCTGGATTGGATTCGAACGGGGCTGGACGCAGGAAGAAACCCAGAGCCTACAAAGAACTTAATCGACAACCTTTTCTCGGTAATTTTATAACAAAGACATTTCAATTTTAATTTTTGTAATTTTATAGAGTATCGTTGTTGAAAAGCGACAAGAAAACAGAGACAAAGTAGATAAATGCTTATATAACAATTAAAACTTTTACAACTTCAAGAACATGCCGAAAATCACTGTTACTCTAATGGCTTCATTGTTCCATGAACAATTGAACTAATGTTTCAGAAAAAGGTTTTCTTCTACCATTCTGCTAAAATTTAAGGCACAATTTAATGCACAGGCAAGTATTAGATAATGAAGTCAGAAATCAAAGGAAAGAAATCCCAATGAAGCAAATGTGGGACGTAGGCTGGGGCGGAACGGACCGGAACGGGAACGGACCGGAACGGAACGGACCGGAACGGAACGGAACGGACCGGAACGGAACGGAACGGACCGGAAGGACCGGACCGGAACGGAACGGAACGGACCGGACGGGACGGGACGGGACGGCGTTAGGGGACCGGAACGGAACGGAACGGAACGGACCGGAACGGACCGAACGGACCGAAACGAGACAGGACAGGACGGCACGGGGTTAGGGGGGGAGGGAAGGGGGGGGGGAGGGATTGGATGGAATGGGACGCGGCGGGACGGGACAGGACGGGATCGGATGGGACGAGATGAAACGAGGTGGGACGATACGAGTTGTGGTGGAGGAAGTGGGGCGGGGCGATATGTCGAGAGGAGGGGAGTGTGTGGGCGTGGGCGGGTGGGAACCAGGGGCGGGATGGAGGCGCGTCGTAATACGGCGAGGCCGCCATGAACGTGAGCCTGAGCGCGTGTGGGGAGGGGCGAGGGTGCCGCTCTTGGGAGTGCACTGCCCCTAAGGGGCGTGGAGTGCGCCGCCTGAGAGCCTCTGACCTCTCCTACATGCGCGCACCGCGGCGCCAAACGAAACGGGGGAGATGGATAATAAGGTGATGACATCACTGCTTTCAAGCTCCACAAGTGTGGTATTAATAATAATAATAATAATAATAATAATAATAATAATAATAAGAACAACAACAACAACAACAACCTAACTGCAAATATTGTACATCAAGCACTGGCAACCAAACATGCTCTACTGGCAGAAGAGGAAATCATCCTCATTATAAATACAAAGCCAAATCCGTCATAGAAAGTAAACAGATCAAAATGTATTATGACCTTCCAATACATACTGATAAAACGATCCGGCAAATAAACCAGACATTCTACTACATAACATACAGGAAAAGAAAGCATTTATTATTGATGTTGCACACCCTGCAGATCACAACATCAATAAGGCAGAAACAGAAAAATCTCAAAATACATTCCCTATCAATAGAATATAAAGAAATATACAAACTTGAGTCTGTTGAAATTATACAAATTGAAATAACAACTACAGGTCTGGTTAACAAAAATCTAAAGAATTATGTAGAAAAAAAAGGTCTTCATCCTCATAAAATTATCCTAAAAGCTCAAAAGTCAGTCATTCTTGAAACCTGCCGGATTGTTCGCACAGTCCTCAATATGCAAAGCTAGGAATGTGGTATGCCTAGAGGCCCTCAAACCATGAACCCCGGGTGAGAAACCCCGAGAAAAAAAAGAAATTAATAATAATAATAATAATAATAATAATAACAATAATGTTATACAATTATCATTATCATCGTTATCATTATTATCATCATCATTACCGTCATTATTATTTTCATCATCATTGTCATCATCGTTATCGCCATCATCAGTAGCATTGTCGCCATCATTATCGTCGTCGCTATCGTCATCAACGTGGTCATTATTATTATTGTATTACCATCTTATACTTTACTAGCAACGCCAAGACAGAGAGAGGACGTGTCGCAAATGGCGGCGTGTGCTCGCAGCGCCGCCGACGCGCGGGCGGGGGCCGTGGAGGGCGCCCGGAGCGCGCGAGGCGAGTGCGACAAGTGGCGGGCGGCGCTAAGAATCGCGGACGCCGCACCTCCCCGGGCGCGCGTGGGCCGCGCGGGAACAAAAGAGCCTCGGGGGCAAGCCTGCCTTCGCCCGCCTCGTTAACCCAGTTCTTTTTTCGCTCAGCGGTCGCTCGCGGGGCGCGCATTGGATGCTGTGCGAACTCTCTCAATGATTCTTGGGTTGAGCGTTGACCTCAGTTGCATCACAGTTGGTACGACCGTTGGGGCAATTAGAATATTCACACTGCCGATACGGTGGCCGAGATCGCTCAGGCTGTAGTGTCGTAGCAATCTCCGACCGAAGGATCGCGTGTTCGAGTCTCACCTGGAGCATGGTGTATAAAAAAGGGAAGAATGGCCTGGTAGGGAGGGGGTTGCTTTCGCGGACTGAACGGGACCTTCTCTGTACAATGACAAGCTTACGCCGAGCTGGGCCGTGAGCTGCCCGGAGGGGGAGAGAGGGAGGGCGTTGGTTGAGGGAAGAAGCAGGGGTTGTCAGAATTCAACTTACTCACATTGCACATATTATTTATTATTAAGTTTACACTATTTACACTAGCAATGACCCTGAGAAGTGAGGCGGTGTAATTAATACACAATAAACAAGACACAATTAACACGTTTTTGTATATATATATATATATATATATATATATATATATATATATATAGAGAGAGAGAGAGAGAGAGAGAGAGATATTGCATTAAATGCTTTGAATGATATTGATCTCTATATCACCTTCAGAATAAAAGAAAACTTAACAACATCCTGAAAAACCTCATTAAAGAATGTTGTAAGGAAGGATGTTTGTAAAATATCTCAACTTACATTTCTATTACGTATCTAACATCTACATGAAAAATTTTATTTCAAGGAAGAAGGAACAGAACAAGAAAAGTTACAGAGAAAAGAACGAGAAGGACAATAACATTATGACAGAAACGATAAGTAAAGTGATGTTGAAGTACTTTTTGCTCCAAGCATTCGGAGTTATAAAATGAGAAATAACGACAGACATTCCAATTTTTGTATCTTGAATCTTTTCAAAAGTGAAAATTTAATGAAATGTCTAATGTCACATCTCAAAAGCAATTATGTAATTAAAATTTCCTCGATGAACCCGCACTGTAAAATAGTTCATTACACTTTTGTTAGAATCTAACCACACGTTTCTATCTCGACTTACGATCCACACGTCATCATAATCCTCGGAACGTGAAAGAATTGGAGTGGAACCTATAAAAATCAACAAATAGAAAGGATTCTCATGACCTTAGCAGCGATTTGAACTCGTGCCATCCGACCAGAAACTGACGGAGTCACGATTCCGTTATGATGTAACGTTATTGCAACTAAATAATGACAGAGGAAATGTCTTGTTCGATTTTGTTCCTGCTCTTTCCAACGCTTCACAATAGTTGAAAAATAAGTAAAACAATTTATAAGAAAACGTTATAGTTAGTCTCACATTCTGGAGTGAAACAGAGATGCCTGTCACCAAATATAATGTTAAATGTAGCGTTTACAATTTCAATAACTTTTGGCAACTTCTCTGCAATACACCTGATATTTTATCTCATTCGTCCAATATTAAGTAGGGGCACATTCTTCGATTTTTCAACTCGCCAATAATTTTTGGGGGGGAATACATAAAAATAAACTGTGAAATCTGTTCAAACAAAATACGATTGTACATAGTTTAACATTCAAAGCCTGCAATCCTAGAATAAATGAATAGCTTACTTACTAAATATATCTTCTATTTTTATTATTTTCTTCAAACGGAAGGTTGGTGGGCTTTCAATTGGTCTTCCCACAGCCAGTCTTTTTCCGTATGTGATCTTCCTCTCTATATTGCGTTCAATAGCTCTATCCTTTGTCTTCCTTTCACTCTTCTTTACTCAATAATGCCTACGATCAAAATGGTGATACATTTAGTGGGTCATTACAGGCACTTATGCATATTAATTTTCTTTCTTCTCTCAATTTCTTTCTGAATTTTTCTTTTTGTAAGCTCTTGTGCTAACACTTTCTTAATGATAAT
This sequence comes from Teleogryllus oceanicus, assembly GCA_964035755.1. Lineage (NCBI taxonomy): Eukaryota > Metazoa > Arthropoda > Insecta > Orthoptera > Gryllidae > Teleogryllus > Teleogryllus oceanicus. The sequence goes on along the minus strand of CAXIVR010000010.1, from coordinate 79,749,490 downwards.
TTAGAAAATGAAATAAGACATTATAAGGTAGAATAGGTACATCTTGAAGATTTCTGGTATCGAGTCCTCACTAATAAATAAAATTAATTGAAGTTTAATTGTAAAAATAAGCTGAAAAATATATTTTATCTGAACTTCGACTTTTAAATAAGAAAGATACTAGTATGATGAAACTGTCTTCTGCAAGTCTGTTGAGACAAGAGACGTATTGGTGATGCACCGGAAAGAACCTTAGTCAACCTGTCGACGAAGTGACCTGAAGTGTCCTAGTCGATAGCTGTGTGTGTGTGTGTGTGTGTGTATGTGTGTGTGTGTGTGTGTGTGTGTGTGTGCGTGCGTGCGTGTGAGAGTTAAAAATCTGCCTATACCGTACCTCAGAAGCTCTGCTGTCGAGCACGTGGACTGTGATATGGAGAAAAGGAAGGGGAAGAAAAGGGAAAGGAGATGCATTGAGAGAGTTCGAAGATGTATGAACATAAAAAGTGAATGAGTGGTTGAACGGATTATGAGAGATATGTAGGGAACAATCTAGATATTATCGGGATACAAATGAAGTTTAATAAGTCCAAAAAACGTATTTCGAGATTGAGTCAATGTTTATCATTTTGATCTAATCACCCAAATATATTTTTCTTGATAAAATAATGTCTTTTTACTCGCACTTTTAAATTATTCTAAGAAACAAAACACTTTTCTAAAGATGATTGTTCGGTTCATTTCACTATTTAGTGACAGTAAAAAAACAAAATAATCGTAATTTAGTACATTTACTGGAAAGCCCAAACCCAATTTGAAGCCAAACCACAAGTTAATTTTATCTCTAAATTATTTTAATTTTGTCTTGTTGGAATGTACTTTTAACTTTGACGCGAGAGCTGTAGAGTGGCACCGAACGCACACTCCTGTCAATCTACAATTTCTATGAAATTCACAGTTGTTGCACAACGCATTGAAATTTAATTACAACATAATCACTCGAATGTTCTCATTTTCTGTGATGATTCCGGATAATAGTTACAAACTTCTAAGAGAAGTCGAAAATGATCACTTTTGGCCAAGTGGGAAATTACTTAAACCGAGTTATATGCACGATATTTGCTCCTGATGATTAGGCAACCCGTATGCACAGGTGTTCAGCAGATACATAAAATTCCTTGACGGCGTCAGTCTAGTCTGTGACCCGCCGGAAGACTGCACAGGGAGTTGCCTATAAATCAGGGTAAAGTGTGACATGTGTGTTGCATAAAATTTTCCATTCATTGGCCAAAAAGTGATCTTTCTGTATCCCTCCTCATGTCTTGGATATTTTTTAATTTCACGTCGCTTTCTAGCTGCTTGGTCATATAGCGACCACTGTGATTTTTAACTATGAGTAACAGCAAGGGAAACGCATAGGGACAACACACAAACATCTATCCTCGGGGAGCGATTCGAACCCGCGACCCTTCGAACCGAATCAGCCACGGCCTTTCAGCCTTAGCGACCTCGACTAACCAGGTCAGAGCCTTAGAAATTTGTAACATTTATTCTGAGACCCTCCGCTGCATCTTATAGACTATTAAATCAAGGAGAAATAGCCCTATGGGGATCAAATATCATTCTACAACCCGGACTGAGGACTGGTGGTATTGACAGGATGAATAGAAAAATATAATGTGCATACTATGACTAGTTGTTAATTGTATTGTTCCCGCATCCACCGTAAATTGACAAAAGGAAACCTTGGAAACTACATATTGAAACTTACAACCTATAGTAGTCTCGTTCAGATAGAGGTGCGCTTCAATGCAGGTCTCTAGTCGACCATCGACCTAAGAACTTCTGATCTATCAATCTCAAGTTATGGCCACGTAACTTCCACTGACACCTCACGTTACAATACCAGCTTATCAATATTACTAAAAATTGAAGCAAGCTGTATCGGAACCGAAGTCTCAGAAGAATACCTGATATCATTTTGTGAGCTTTAGTGAATAGGCACTAGAATACAAGAAAGAATTCACGAATCATAAAACTTTATTTATTAATCCTTGAAGGTGTAACTAATGTTCATTTAATTCAATGTGTGGGGCGGGGAGGCTTACTGTCTAATCATGCAGTTGTGTTCATTTAACTCAGGAGTGCTCGCTGCGAGATTCAAGCCACGGCAATTTGATGTTCCTGAATTATTGCGATGCATTAGTCGTCTGATATTTTTTGTATTCATTATACTTTTCTGAGATCGCCTGGCCTTTGATTTTTATCCTTTCGCTTATTATTTTCCGTGAGCGTGTTCAAACTTGATCGCTGCACGAGCGATATGTCATAAACGTTGGATGCAATAGCGCCAGTACATTGTAAGCTCCTTGCCAGAACGTAACGTATCATGGCATTATTTTCAGCCCTGTCTATGACAAGTGCCTATTCAGAAAATGTAATAATTTTCGTTGTTTACAATCAACTGTCAAAATTTCTTACCAAAGAGAAAAAAGATGTGCAAGAGACGTCTGTAGAAAAATGGGAACCTTGCAACATTGAATAAAGATATAGACTCCCTAAATATTTGTGTGAAAATGTACAATTAATATTTATTTAGAAAATGTAAAAATAATTTGAGAAAATTGTATTTAATATAATTTTATAGAATGATTGATTTAGATGTTAAATGATTTTTTGGTGTACTTTGTCAATTTCCCACCTAACTATTCACACAAAAATTCTGCAGCGTAGGATTAATTAACAATTGCACTGAGGGACATGTACAAACTGAATTTTTATATATATATATATATATATATATATATATATATATATATATCACACATAATCAATATTATGATTTGTTTTTATAAGAGGTAGCGATAACATCTACGGATATTCCTACACCAACTGGTGTATGAATTAGAAATTATTTAATGAATGGCGAAAGAAGGTGATTTGTTTTTATAAGAGGTAGCGATAACTGCTTCGAATATGCATTTCCGAGCACGAAGGCTGTGTTCTAAATGTGATTATCTGTGAAGGGTTGTTGAGTTTGGGTGTTCTATTTTTTTGTTGTTTCTTGATTTTAGAATATACCAGAGCCACAAGTGTTTTTTTCTTTGAGTGTAAGCTGGACCATATTCCCGCCCATACGGATTTTCAGATATTATCCTCATCCAGGCAAACGATTTGAAACAACTCGAGAGGTTTGACGTCGGGACGACAGTGTACTGTCGAACGACGCCGGTAACGCCCACGCGGTCTTACACACCCTTAGGGCTAACGACTCCTTCTCGCAACCGAGTTGTATTCTGCACGGCGCGTCGGAGGCAAGGCCACGACGTGTGTTCCGCCACGTCCGGTGTGTGTGTGTGTGCGGCGCGTGTGCGTGCGTGCGTGCGATGCGTGCATGCGTGCGTGCGTGCGTGCGTGAGTGAGTGAGTGAGTGAGTGAGTGAGTGAGTGAGTGAGTGAGTGAGTGAGTCAAAACGTTGCTGCTATATCAGAGAGATACATTGCGGGCAATGACGTCAGTCTACCTATTGCGGGCATTCCAGGGTTAAACGTTGACCCCACTCTCTCGGAGATATTAACGAACTGCTGCGCTATGCATCTACGAACGTCGCGCGCTAGGCTATAGCTCCGAATGCGTTACGCATTTTGCGACATCATTATCTACACGTGAATTCTATTAAACACTCCTTTTCTCTACTAAACAAAAGTAAGGAACGTGGGTAATGCTGGTTCAAAAACAAGCGACATTAGTGTTACTTAATACGAATAACTCGCATCGAATTCTATATATCTCTGATCATGTACAGTATTTCTTTCAATCCAGCATGAACTGTCCATTTCTTTCCAAAATGAAAGTGGAATGGCAATGTGCATTTTTGCTGAAAGTTTGGTTAGTACCTCTGCTGGTTCTCCGCGAAGCCACCAGAATTTTTTGTTTAAACAGGTCGTAATAGATCCGCAAACGCATTTTTGTGCAAAAGATCCGATTTCGTCACACACATTTATTAACACTTTGTACACACACCACTTAACCTTCTACATCCCTTACTTTTCTGGGGCTACGAAATGAGAAAAGTAGTATTGAAATGTCAAGAATAGTAAATTTTTAGCATTAAACGACACCTGGATGGTACTAATCACCTCGTAGGTTATCTAGATCATAGATCTGCATTTTACGGTGTGTATTGTATAGATGTTTTTGTTAGATAAATCAAAACATTGCGATTTTATCAAGCAACTTCCTCTAATGACCGATTTCAAGAACTCGCAAAAAAAAAAAATGCCCTTCCTATCCGCTACGCTACGAGCCGTCCTCAACGACGAGAGAACGGGCAGTGGCCATGCCCGAGGGCGGGGTGGAGCCCACAGCGCCGGCGGGGGGGGGGGCGGCGGCGGCGGAGGTCCCTAGATCACGACCCCGCGAACGGGCGAGCGAGCGAGCGACGGCGCGGGCCGGGCACGGTGGCGGTGGCGGCGGAGGCGGGGGCGGGGGGGGTCGGGGGGGGGGAGAGGCGCTCGCAGAACAAAAGCGGGGCTGAGAGCAGAAACGCCTTTAACCCGCGGGAGGCGCTGGGCCAGGGCCAGAGCGCGGAGCGGCCGCGGAGGCAGGGGCGTGGGCGGGGCGAGGGCGGGGCGAGGGCGGGGCGGGGGCGGGGGCAGAGGCGGGGAAGCGAACAAAAGACGGGAACGAGAGCGTACGGACGAACGAGCACGCGGTGAGCGCGGCTGCGAGGCGGCAATGTGGGTCTCGCCTCTGCACGGACGCGCGTTTGCCTCAGATTTGCTGAGAGCGTAGGCTTCCGCGGCTGAAGTCTGAATGGTTTTGGCTGTCCGGGAGACGCCGCGTTCAAGGCACAGGTCCTGACGTTTCGTCCGCTTGATTGATTGACTTTTTCGTGTTTCCGGGCGCGTCAACTGCTTTGGTCATTAGTCCCGTTAGTGTAGTGCATGTTTTTCTCGGGAGATGACGGTGATCTTCCCCCGCTGGATGGCGAGATCCGGCGCCGACCTACCGTCGGCTAGTGGGGTTTCCCCCTAACCAGGACTCTCCCACTAGCAGGGCACCGCCCCAGCCGGGACCAGCTCTGAGCTCCTGACCGGTCTCCCGGAATATGTGGTTGAGTTGTGCATGTGTAAGTGTGTGTGTGTGTGTGTCTAAGGGAGAGGATAGAACAAGGAAGAGGAAGGACATATCGCGCGCGGTCCGCGGCCCGTTTGGTAGGGTACTGCCCGGCATTCGCCTGGTGTTGATCGGAAAAACACGAAAACTACCGATCAGAGCAGTCGGTCGCACGCACACCAGTTGATGCACTGAGCCACCACTCTCGGTGTTTCAAAATCCTGCCGCCGTCGGGACTCGAACCTAGGACCTGCCGATCAGAGGCGCTGCAGTGACATCAGTTGATGCACTGAGCCACCACTCTCGGTGTTTCGGCTGCCATTCTGCGACCTTCCTCAGAGCGTAATGCGCGGAGATACTTTATAAACTCGTGTGCAGTCCATCTCCGCCCAATACACCCTGGGGAAGGTCGCAGAATGACGGCCGAAACGTCGCCCGGACAGGCAAGAACTCTCAGATTTGCTACTTCCAGTTTGATTCTATATATTCAGACCATATACTGCGGTTTCCACAGAGCTGTGTTTGAAGGATATCAGCTCTTTCGGTGTCATCCAATCGGAAGGCTGAACGCCACCATTATGACGTCACTGTAGTGACGTTAAAGTCCCGATTGAACAAAATACAAAACAGCTCTCTGAAAACCACAGTATAGTGGTGATTAAGTACATTCAAATTAAATCAAAATGAGAACTAATATGTTTGGAATGGATCTACAGACATTTAAATTGAAAGCAATCTAATGACATTGAGAAAAGAATGATATGGAGGAGTAGAATAAGATAATGTGGAATTTCGAATTTGCATTTGCTTTTTAATATTTCAATAAAAATGATTTTCATTATTTTCTATTTATTACTGTTTATACTTAACGTAAACTTGATTGTAGGAATTCGAAAGTCTTTGGTATCAATTCAAATGCCGCTTGTCTTAATTCGAGTATTACTGGTGTAAATTTGAATTTCGGAGGATAGACAAAAGAAAATGGTATATTTAAATTGAGACATCGAAAGAATTATCTTGACTTATTTGCATCGTAAAAAAGAAAGTTTCAAATAAATGAAAGATTAATTTCTTATTAATATTGTTGAATGTAATAGTTATTATTAAAGGAAACATTTATGTGTTCCACTGACGACGTGGGTCTGAAGAAAACTTTGAAATATACCAATTCTTATTCAGCTTCTGCGGTCAGAAACCTCTTTTAACATCTTATAGTGGATGTGCAAAGTTCGTTTGCAGTATGGTTTCCTAGCATTTATTAAACGTTTTTGGATTCTCCAAGCAATATACTACATTAACTAATTTTTACGCAACTCATTCTTTAGAGAAAAATATTACTTAAGAAAACGGTCAAGAGAAAGTAGGGATATTGTTTATCGTAAGTGTACTATGTATGAAGTTCATCGTAACTTGTTGCAATCGACGCGAACAAAGAGTTCTGTTTGCAGGGAGATTTCCCGGGATCCATTGTTATAGGATTCATAGGATGGCCAGTTTTACCACGGAAGAAAGGTCACAGTTTTTATTTATTGTCTCAGAATAAATGTTAAAATATACTAAATCATGTAGAGAAATCGAAAATGATCACTTTTCCCAATGAACGTATTATAAACGTATAATGAACGGGCTGTTCATTTCACGGAGTTACACGAGACTCATTTCCTCCACGCACAGATATTTGGCAGGACATGTTCTGACGTCAAGTAGATTTCGTATACCTGCCATATCATGGGCGTATATTGGTTACCTAGGAATCAGGGGCAAATGTTAGTGTATTTATTAATGTAACTCCGTTAAATGCAATTCCCCATTAAATGTTTACTGTCAAAAAGTGATTTTCGATCTCTCTACACGCCGTTGAAGTTAGTAACGGTCTCGTAACGTAGAAGTTTGTAGCCATCTCAACTGCTCTGACTATTTCGATGATTCGGAAATAGATAGGTGGATAGACACAACGAAAAATTAAGAGCGATGCTGCTTGTAGACCGCACGTGTTTTAGTACGACTCACACTGGCAAATGCAATATAATATTCAAATAGACTTTCAAAATTACAACTCATTTTCTGATATCCACATTTCTTCAGAGAATGCTCAAATAACGTCTTTCAGGAGATAAAAAACACTATTTTCCTTTCGATAATGACGGTAAGGATCTCATTAGGTCATTCTACGATTTGTACCAAAACATCTATAATAATAGGATAGTATATATTTATAGTATACCATTTATTATGCATGGACTACTTTTTGATTATGGAAACTTGAAAAATCGTATTGCTGATGCGATCCGTGAATAATTTTTAAATATATTTTGGCGCCAAAGTTTGGTAAGATTTGTACATTTTGAAGATATAAAAGAAGCCATTTCTATTAAGTTCACGCAAATGACGTTATTTTTTAAGTAATTATGTCAACAATGCCGTATCAGAATTTCCACAATTGTAAACTCTTGTTATATCCAGCCAACGGACTGGTAGACAGCTGCTAAAACCTTGACTGTTGTAAAAACAGGACAGATTCATTGATTTGTGATTCTGAGCGCGTCAACTGCTAAGGTGATTAGTTCCGTAAGTGTAGTTCATGTTTTCTGCTAGAGAGATGGCGTTGAACTTCCCCCGCTGTATGGTGAGATCTGGCGCCGACCTGCCGTCTGCTGGCGGGGCTTTTCCAACCAGGAATCTCCCACTAGGGGGTACCGCCCCAGCCAGAACAAGCTCTAACCACTCGATTTGTTCAATATTGTAGTGAATGTATGTTGAAGTGTGTGTAAGTAAGGGTGAAACTAGGACAAGAAGAAGAAGAAAAAATCGCGCGTGGTCCGTAGTCCACATTTTTAGGTTACTGCTCCAGCATTTGCGTGGTGTTGATCGGAGAAACCACGGGAAACTCTGATCAGAGTAGTGGGCTTCTAAAAATCTCCTCCAGACAACGACTGAATTCGATCTAGCAGTCTAGATAGTGTCGAAAATCCTGGCACCGTCGGAACTGGAACCTAGAACCAAATGATCGGAGGCACTGCAGAAACATCAGTAGATGCCCTGAGCCACCTCCCCCGTTGGAACAGGAGAGAGAGAGTGAGGCGAATGCGTACGCGGGGGAGTGGCGGAGCAGGTGGGCATGCAGACGGGCAAGTGGGTGGTAGAGATGGTGTGACAAAGGTCGAGCGAAAGGCCGAGCGGTCGCACCGGGAGCGGTGGCTCACTGCATCAACTGTTATCACTGCAGCGCCTCCGATCGTGAGGTCCTAGATTCGAGTCCTGTCGGCGCGCGGTAGGATTTTCGATACTAGCTTCTCACCTAGGTCGAATTGAGTCGCTGTCAGTGGGAAAATTCTAGCAGCCGCCTGCTCTGATTGGTAGTTTTCCGTGATTTCTCCGACCAACACCAAACGAATGCCGGAGTAGTACCCTATACACACACACTTGCACTAACATGCACTACATTACGAGACCGATCAGGAGCTTAGAGCTTATCCCGGCTAGGTGGTGTGTTGCTGATGAGGCATACATAGTTGGGAAAATCCGCTAACCCGCTTGTCGACGGTAGGTCGGCGCGGGATATCGCCATCCAGCGGGGAGATCGCCTCCATCTCTCGAGAAAAACATACACTACATTAACGGGACTAATGATGTAGCCGTTGACGCGCCCGGAATCACCAATCAACCAACCAACCGAGCGGTCGCATGCGGAGGGTGGAGGGCGGACGCATTGGTGGGCGAGGAGCGCGAGATGCCACTAACGACACGCGCTTGCGGAGCGCGGCACGGCGATGAGCGAGAGTGGCCAGTGGACGAATGTGAGTGAGTCAATGAAAGGTCGTGCGGGCGCATGGGCTAGGTAGCGTGCGTATAAACCGACGAAGTTTCCCACAACCTGGTATCTCCCACCAGCGGGCACCGCCTCAGCCGACCGGTCTCCCGGCATGTGAGGTGTAAGTGTGTGTGTGAGGATAGGACCAGGAAGAGGTAGGACAGATCGCGCGCGAACAGTGACCCGTTCGTTAGGTTACATACATAACTATTCCATCATAACGGGGTACATACATGAATGAGTGGGCGGGTGCGTGGGCGGGTGGCGTGGGACCTAGGTGGATCGTTGACGGGTGGCATGGACGTATGATCGACTGGATGGGTGGGAGAGTGGGTGGTGGGGAGAGTGGGTGGTGGGGAGAGTGGGTGGTGGGGAGAGTGGGTGGTGGGGAGCGTGGGTGGTGGGGAGCGTGGGTGGTGGGGAGCGTGGGTGGTGGGGAGCGTGGGTGGTTGGGAGCGTGGGTGGTTGGGAGCGTGGGTGGTTGGGAGCGTGGGTGGTTGGGAGCGTGGGTGGTTGGGAGCGTGGGTGGTTGGGAGCGTGGGTGGTCGGGAGCGTGGGTGGTTGGGAGCGTGGGTGGTTGGGAGCGTGGGTGGTTGGGTAGAAGAGCGGTTGGTTGAGTGGGCGAGTTGGCAGATAGCCGTCCGGGCGCATGGCCTGGCGAGCTGGCAGATGGGCGGGAGCCTGAGGCGTGGGCCTGCGGCGGGAGATGACAGGGCGAATGAGCGGGTGGACAAATGTGACGGCGGGCGGGCGCTGGCCTCCGGCGTGGTCCCGCACCGGGGGACGGTGTTGCGCGTGGGCGGGTGGCCGCGCGTGTGGGTGGGCGCGCGAGCCGCGGGCGCGGGCCCGGGGCGGGCGGCGGGCGGCGGGCGGGAGAGCGGCCAGGCGCGGGCGCGGACGCGGCTTCTCAGGATCTTCCTTCCTCCGCCTTCTTTTTTTTCCTGCTCCGCTCCGCGCCGCTCCGTTCCGGGTCACGGGCGGGGCAGGTCCACGCGTGCGCGCGCCCGCCCTCCCCTCCTCCCCCTCCCACTCTCAGCGACCGATGGACGTGAACTCCACCGATTTGCGGCCAAAATCCCTCAAGCTCCTGCCAGTGGTGTAGCGTGTTGGGGGACCACCCCGGGCGGCATTTTCAGGGGGCGGCAAAATTTCACAATACATACAAATTATTGATTGATTTTTTCGTGTTTCCGGGCGCGTCAACTGCTTTGGTCATTAGTCCCGTTAGTGTAGTGCATGTTTTTTCTAGGGAGATGCGCGGTGATCTTTCCCCGCTGGAATGGCGAGAACCGGCGCCGACCTACCGTCGGCTAGTGGGGTTTCCCAACCAGGAATCTCCCACCAGCGGGCACCGCCCCAGCCGGACAAGCTCTAAGCTGCCGAGCGGTCTCCGAAAAATGTGATTGTGTAGTGAATGTTAGTGTAAGAGTGTGTGTAAGGGGAGAGGATAGGACAAGGAAGAGGAAGGAAAGATCGCGTGCGGTCCGTGGCCCGTTTGGTAGGGTACTGCTCCGGCTTCGCCTGGTGTTGATTGGAGAAACCACGGAAAACTACCAATCAGAGCAGCCGGCCGCTAGAATTCTCCTCCAGATAGCAACTGAATTCGACCGAGTTTAAAGCTAGTGTCGAAAATCCTGCCGCCGTCAGGACTCGAACCTAGGACTTCCTGGTCAGTGGCACTGCAGTGACATCAGTTGATGCACTGAGCTACCGCTACCGGAAGGACCGCCCGGGCAGCACTTTCAGGGGGCGGCAAAATTTCACAATACATAAATAATTATATCTTATAAAATTGCCTCTGGGTTGGCTCATGGGCAGCGTACTAGCTTCCCGTGCTGTGGTCCCGGGTTGGGTTCCCGGGCGAGGCAAAAATAGAGTTTCTTTGAAAATCGTTCCAGTTTCTGTAGCTGTGTGACGAAGAAAAGCTCGCCAAGGCGGATTTTGCTAGTTACGGTGAAGAGAATACATCGTGGTCGCCTCATCTCGACCTTTCCTCTTTGCATGGGAATTTAACTAGGCCCAGGCATGGGAGATACCAGTAGTTGGTAAGTGAAGTCGGACTAACAACCCCATAACGCCAAATACATATCTTATAAAATGTGGACCATTTGAATTCATATTTTGGTCACACCTACGATTTGGATCGATTGAAATGAGCACGGAATCTTTCATTTCTTATTTTGTGACGATTGTTTCAAATGAATGTAAAAAAATGACATCTTGTTCAGTGTAGCGACTGGCAACATCATCTGTACTAACTTTTAGGAATTTCTCGTAATTTGTGTTGGAGTGTTTATGACTAATATTCAGCGAAAATGACTTCTATCATACGAAGTGTAGTGTTCAATATTGCATAATAATAATAACACCTGCAAATTACATTACAGTACGGACAATTCCGTTCAGGGACATCCGTGAGTCACGCTTTGACAATTTAAAGTTTCACTGACACACGTCAGTCGTCCAATTCACTCGTAAGTACATGTAGTGATTGTTTAATTATTGAACGTTGTTGAAAATTTTATTGTTCGTGTACGCATACATTCGACCATGTATTAAATATCTTATTTACGTTTATTATTATTTTGTATGTTCGACTATCTGTGACGTTGTGCTTGTGTACTTTAATCTTTGAAATTGAAGTACCTAAATAACAGGGCGGTGAAATTTTCCTCCGCCTCGGGCGGATGACACCAACGCTACGCCACTGGCCCCTACCGTCCTTGTTGCACGCCAAATCCATCTGTCGTCTCCAACATGTTCGACGTCTCTCTCGGTCGTAGAGATAATAATAAGTCACTGAAATACTATTCAGAGTAAAAGCCTCTCCAAGATTGAGGATAGTTCATTCATTTGAAGACCCACTATTGAGCTACATGATTGTGGGATTATTAGATTAACTCTAAGTTAACATATTTTCACAGAATTTTAAGTTCATATTAGTGTTCTTTTGTTGGTTTGTAATTCTTCCATTCGTCTCGTTTTCATGCAGTTTGGGTCCTCAGAGCACTTACTTTCTTCCTTTCGTGTGTCCATCTTGTACTATGTCTTCCTGCCTATCGTTTGCCGATCCTCGGATCCCATACCGTTGTAATGTGAGCTTAGCAGTCATGTCTCATGCATGTCCCATCCATATTCACTTCAGTTTTTGGGCACAGTGTACTGCATCTTTTATTTTCCTTCTGATTTCCGTACTTATAAACCATTCTAAAAGATGGCATTACCCGCTAAGTGAGGCTAGTGAAGATTTTCCCGTTTCGGCTGTAAATCTGTCGCCTGAATAGCTCACACATTGGTTTGTGTCAGATTAACAGGTGGCACGAGGCTAGCTGGACCTTCTTTTTACTCCTCCGATGGGTTGATAATGGTTACAGGGGTTAGAATGGGGAAGAACGAATCTTATGGGAATCGAGGGTCTTTCTTTAATGTACTTCCATGGCACGCCCCTGAGCAAACGACAGGGCCACGCAAACAATATATGAGAGTAACTGGGCTTAAGAATTCACATCCAGGCAGTGGGATAGTTATATGTACTTATGGATTTCTCCCGTCAATTTGTGGAAAAGGCCGAACCAGTTTAATAGTTATGGGATACTTTAAACAACGCGCATGATACATCCTTTCTCATCATATTGGTATTACCGCCCTTCCACTCAAAGCACTTACCTTAACTGATACAAATGATTAGCCTACTTGGCAGTAATTAGTACTACGATGTTTCACAAACTGTATTTTTATGATTGTTATGGTTCTTTTCGATTATAGAAATCTTTTAATTGTAATCATGGAGTTGTTTTAGAAGATTTTTATTTTGTTTGTTATTGACTATTATTCAACTCCTGTTGCTTGTTTTTATTGTTTTGCTGCATTTTGGCCCTGTCTACCTTTTTAGTAATTATTTTCTGTTTTCGCGTGGCAATTATCTCGATAAAGCTATTGAAAAACACTGTAGCATTTTGTCTTTCTTTGCAGGCTGTTGCTCTATGGCCAGGAACTGTTAAATATTTAAATCAAGAAGGAAGAAAAAAACCAGTCACGATTTTTACATTTCTTTCGTTAATGCCTGTAGGTTTTGGTCCCCCCTTAGCCCATCCAAACTTTATGACCATCGGTCCCTTTCGAAGACTGTACTCTCTGAACATGATATACAATATGGCTTTTTCCAGTTGCACGTTATGTTGCAGTCAGAATTGCACTTATGTAACATACAACAACTTATAAATACTCCAGCAAAACTAGTTTTTAGTACGTACGTAGAATACAAACTGGTTATTGTCTCATGGCGGACTGCATTGTTTGTAGGTACAGAAATATGATGATTCACCTTCTGTAATACCTTCATAAAACGCATTCGTTATAAGAGCCCATAAATAAATAAATAATTTTATTGTAGAAAGCATTAGTGCAGTCAAAATATTTCATCGTGGGAAAAATATGTATATCAATCCGGTTTTTGTGTGATGTTTACAGGTTGTAGTTTTTTTTTCTTTCTAATAGAAAGATCCATTGTTTTTGGATTAACTGAACGTAGTGGAAGCGGTCGACGCACCATCTTTACGAACTCAAATTGCTCATGAAGAGTAGAAGCGGTTTATTATGAAATAGTTGGGTACGAACGCACCCTTCAATGTTACACAGGTAATTCGAGATTTGATACGGCGTTTCCACTAGTGAACGATCGTCTCAGACGGTATTCGTATACTTGAAGCACTAAATATATTGTTATTTAAGGTCGCATAAACACCTAGGGCATTAGCAACCGCTATGTGATTTAACGTGGACTGGATTTTTACGACACTACTGCGTTAGCGATCTCGGCCACCGGATTGGTAAAATATATTAATTTGTTGTAAAGTATGATGTTTGAAGTAAAAGCCTTCATTTTTACCAATTATTTATAAATAAATAGAAGATTTTTTAAAATTATTTGATCTCTAAAAACATTAAGAAATCAAATGCACAAGGGGAAACAAAATAGTCTCAAAATTCTAGAATTTTTTTTGTCAGGCTGACAGCAACCATTCTTATGGGTTTCATTTTTTAGGCGGCAGGAAATTAATTGATATTGTTTATGATGTTATACTTTAAAAAAATATTACGCAAGTGATCACAAGAGTTTCAATTTAGTGCTAGTAGAGGATCTTTAACTGTGGATAAAACATTCAGAACTGTTCATTAAAAAACGAAAAATTCAGAATACATTTAGGAAATATTTGTAGTATTTTAAGTCTTAGGAGAATATTTTTAATACACATATCAGAAGGGAACAATATCTTTCTCGTAAAAATATAATAGGTTTTGTTTTTAAAAAGAAATATTGACGCGATGATAAAATCGTTATTTTTCGTAACTTAAGAAATTAATTTTTGTTTAAATTAATTTCTTAATTAAAATAATGAAATTATTTAAATTTATTAATAAATCAAAAAGATAAAGAAACTTAATAAAAAATTAAGCTACAAATGATTTACAAATGTCTCTCCCTTTAGAAATGCGCGTGACTTAAAAAAAAAAAATTTAAAAGCTTCAAATTGTTCATATGATACTGGGGCACGGCTGTGAGAATTCTCGTTGACATTTTTTCGTCTGGTACGTCGTGCGTAAAGTACACAATACGTCAAATTATATTCAGCAATAAAATAAGGTCGAACAAGAATTTCCAGCAGATGTTTCTTAGTTTGTCAAAAACTCGTTTTTGTTATCTGACAAATATAAACACTATGCCACAGCGTGGCCATTCTGCGTTGTCATAAGGAAATAATTGAGTTTAGTGTTATCTTTTTGACCTCAAGGTTGCGTCATGCTAAATATGAAGAGTCGCCATCGACTTGGAAACGTGCGAACGAAACCAGTCAAAATAGACACTGGCTAAGATTCTTAAGTTAACAATACCTGTTAACGTTTTTAAATGCTATGCATAATAGAGCCAGTCTACACATGCTCAATCGCTTCGAGTTCACTGTTAAAAATATAATAATTCTGACTCATTAAATATTTAATTAATGTATCGTTACTTTTACAACAAATTAATATTAATAGAATTAGAATCGTTTCAAGTTCCCCAGTTATGACCATGGAAACGTAGATAGAGAGATACATAAAAATATTGGATTCCAGGATTGGATAACAATATTTTATAATTTTCTCACCCTAAGGATACGATAATTTATCACTAAATATTTTTTTCCGCTTAACTTTGCTCGATAAGTTCAGAGTTTAAAAATATCACGTAGGGAATCAGGTCTGAAAATGTATGATTTACAATCACATTTAACGTTATTATCAAGCAGAGAGTTACATTCGTGTACATTCAGTTGCGTAGAATATCTAGTAACTGGTTTAATTTAACGTGGAGTTCTACAGGCTATGAACGGGTGGGGTAGAATCAAGAAGCGTCGAACCAGCAAAAATGCAATAAAATGTTCAAGAAGATCTCAGCCTGTAGATTATGATGTGAAGAATGTTTTTTTAAGCCTTCGGCCTCAACATTTTAGTTTTAAGGCATTGAAACACTTCGTTTAGAAGTTATTTAACGATTTAGATTTAAAAGAAGCCGGCCGAGTATTGCGGTTTGCATTTGGCATGAATATTTAGATTTAAAAAAAACAAATACTTCATATTTTTTAAGTCAAAGTGCAATTTGTCACGTCTCTATGAAGTTTTCTTTCTTTAGAAACCTCATTTATAAATAATGGTTGCGTATGAGAGCCGCAAAAAGTATCTATACAACTGAAATAATATAGGAGACGATGATGCAACCGGGCGGTAGCTCAGTGCATCAAATGATGTCATTGCAGCGCCTCTGACCGGGAGGTCCTAGGTTCGAGTCCTGACGGCGGAAGGATTTTCGACACTAGCTTTTCAGCTAGGTCGCATTCAGTCGCTGTCTCGAGGAGAATTCCAGCGGCCGGCGGCTCTGATCGGAAGTTTTCCGTGGTTTCTCCGATCAACACCCGGCGAATGCCGGAGCAGTACCCTACCAAACGGGCCACGGACCGCGCGCGATCTGTTTTTCCCCTTCCTTAGCCTATCCTCCCTTACATACACACTTACACGAACCTGCACTACACTACCACATATTCCAGGAGACCAGTCGGGAGTTTAGAGCTTGTCCGGCTGGGGCGGTGCCCGCTGGTGGGTGAGTCCTGGTTGGAGGAAACCCACTAGCCGACGGCAGGTCGACTCGGATCTCGCCATCCAGCGGGGAAGATCACCGCCATCTCTCGAGAAAAAACATGCACTACACTAACGGGACTATTGACCAAAGTAGTTGACGCGCCCGGATGGGCTCTCGTGGTGAACGGCGACCTCGACGATGATGCAATTTGTATCTCGCAAAGTGTGCATTGCGCCCACTGCGCGGTCCATCGTCTCCGTCTGCGGCGGCGGCGTGCTGTGCCGTACCGCGCGCCGAGCACCGTGAGCGGGCGGGGCGGGGGCGGCGCCGATACGCGCGCGGGCCGGTCACGCGGTCACGCGTGTGTGCGCGCGCGCAACGCTCGCTCGCCCGCCCGCCCGCCCGCACGCCCACGCCCGGAGATCGAAGACGCTGCTGCCGCCGCCCCCCTCGCCGCCCGCCAGCGACCGAGTCGAGTCCATCGCCCGCCCGCCCACCTCAGCGCTGGAAGAACTCCCCTCCCTCCCTCTTTCGTTACGGCTCGCCCCTTCCCCGGGACCGTCCTGTTGCCTCCGGCTGAGTTTAACGCATTGCCGCTGGCTCTGCAGCGGCACTGACTGGGAGGTCCTAGGATTCGACTCCTGATTCTGTCAGGATGTTCGACTGTAGAGAGCGAGATCGAATTCAGTCGCTGTCTGGAGAAGAATTCTAGCGGCCGGCTGCTCTGATCGGTAGTTTTCCGTGGTGTTACCCGACCAACATCAGGCGAATGCCGGAGCAGTATCCTAACAAACGGACCACGGACCGCGCGCGATCTGTCCTTCCCATTCCTTGTCCTATCCTCTCCCTTACACTAACATTCACTACACTACCACATATCTCAGGAGACCCGTCGGGGCTTAGAGCTTGTTCCGGCCGGGCGGTGCCCGCTGGGGGGAGAGTTCTGGTTAGGGAAACCCCACTAGCCGACGGTAGGTCGGCGCCGGACCTCGCCATCCAGTGGGGAAGATCCCGCCATCTCCCGCGAAAAAACATGTACTACAGTAATGGGACTAATGACCAGAGCAGTTGACGCGCCTGGAAACACGAAAAAATCAATCAATCAATCCGACCAACATCAGGCGAATGCCGGAGCAGTATCCTAACAAACGGACCACGGACTGAGCGTGATCTTTCTTCCGCTTCTATCCTATCCTGTCCCTTCCTCTTCCTGTCTTATCCTCATCCCTCACTCACACACACATACATACACTAACATGCAGTTCACTACCACACATGCTTGGAGAACACATGCTGAGAGAAAGGTCGGGAGCTTAGTGCTTGTCCCGGCTGGAGAGCTGCCCCACTGGTGGGATATACCTGGTTGGGAAAACCCTGCTAGCTGACGGTATGTCGGCGCCGGATCTCGCGAGCTAATGAGGGAGGACCAAGGCCTTCTCCTAAGGAAATGTACTACACTTACCCAGACTAATAACTAGGGAACGGATTTTCATGTAAATACATGTTTTAATAGGAACAAAGGTACCTGCTTTGAATTTGTTTTCTAGAGTTTTCTAGACATTCTGAATGAATTGAAACCATTTTTATTTACATATTTTAGTATAAGTACATATTTTCACATATTTTACCTTTTACTACCATTTTTAACATATTTCGTTACATTCAAATATTACGTGTAAAAACATCAAATAAGAATTTCCCAATAATATTCCGTGAATCTGTTTTTCTGATAAACTTAGCAATGTAACACTGCACATTTATGTCCTCCTGACCTTCTCTCCGACTGACCCTCTGCCCTTGCTTCTCAGAAACCGCGTAGAATGAGCGGATGGTCAAGAAGCAGAAGTATAAGCAATCACATGCTTTCTCGTGTTACATTCAAACCCACGCGCAACACAATATTAATCCGACAAACATTGTGTAGAATGTCAGTCTTATCGCGCTTCCTGCACCTCACCTAGATACCTCTCTGCCTCAGAAATGCGAAAATCGGAACCTATCAGTATTAGCTCTTCACTAAAACTGGTCATGTATGCACCGGCTCTTCGTAAAACTACAAATTGTACTTTTAAGTATTTTACGTTTCATATAGTAATCTTATTGAGTGGTGTGGACTGGTACGAGACAATGCCAAAATCGAAGCGACATCCAAAGAGTTCTTTACCGATTTGTGTCGTGCATTGAGTAGAGCCCATAGTAGAGCGATATTCCCATTTACAAAGTCAGCGACCCGGAGTTCAAGAGCTTCTTAGAAAAATACTCTGACAAACAAATTCCGAATGAAAGCGCACTCAGAAAAAAATACATGAAAACTATTTATTTGTAAACTCTGACTAAAATTCGAGAGCAAATAAAATTAGTAAGGTCTGGGTTTCAATTGATGAAACTTCTGAGGTTGAAGAAAGATATATTGCAAATATTATCGTAGGAAAGATGTGCCCTGAATCTCCTTCGACACCATTTCTATTATATTGTGAAGTTTTAGAAAAATGCAACCACGCCACAATTGCCAGATTTTTCAATTGACTCGATGAGTGCTGTGGCCTCTCATATATATAATATGGCTAAATATTATTGTAAAAACTTTGAGCAAATAAAAGATATTCTTTTGAAGTTGGACTCCGAGTCATCTGCGGCACTACAAAAGCAAAATCTTTGATTTACGATTCTAGTCTGAGATACAATTTGGCTTTCATTTCTGGAAATGCAATTTTTTTAGTAAATGTTGCTAGTATATCTGCTATATATAGCTGCTATAAATATCTTAATAGCTGCTAGTATTGAAGTTATTAACTGTGAATTAGCAAAATTAAAAGACATAACAGGTGAGAGCACAGAAAAAATGAAAAAGAAATTACGAGATTCGTTGGAGAAAAATCCATGCCTGGAAAGACATGAAAATCATTGCCATATTCTCAGCGGAGGAAAAGACACCTCAACACTGGAACTAGAACTGAACCTAACGCACATATCAGCGCTCAAATATGCTCCAATTTCTTCTGTAGAAGTGGAACGTTCCTTCAGGCACTACAAAACTATTTTGAGAG
Organism: Teleogryllus oceanicus; assembly: GCA_964035755.1. NCBI lineage: Eukaryota > Metazoa > Arthropoda > Insecta > Orthoptera > Gryllidae > Teleogryllus > Teleogryllus oceanicus. The sequence continues at coordinate 79,730,421 of CAXIVR010000010.1, read as the reverse complement.
CTAATTGACATTTTCTCTTTGAAAACTTGAAAGTGCATGTTGCATCTAACAATTTTAAACTCTAACTTCAATTTTTATTTTATATATTTATAATTTTTTCCTACATAGCATTATATAAATTTATGCATGAAATACCTTGACGCCTCGGTAAATATCAGCCAATAATGTCCCTTCAAGGAGAAATCATGACTCACTTAGAAAACAAATGACCTTAGCACTTGACGCTTCCCTAAACATCAAACAGTATATCTAGTGTCTTTTCGCAAGGGAAAAACATGCACTACGCTTACGGGACTAACGACATTAGCACTTGTGGCTTCCGTAAACATTAGTCAATCAACCGTATGTTTCCAAGGAAAAGCATAAACTATACTTACGGGATTAATGACCTTAGCACTTGACGCTTCGCTAAACATTAATATATCGTCCCCCTTTCTCTCATTTTGTTCGCGCCTTGCTCACTTTCCGCCTTTCTCTCCACTCCCTCACATTCGTTCCCAATTAATGACTTCAGATCTTGTTTCTAACTGTGCTGAGATTTATTATTATTTATTTTCTTGTCTACAATTCTGCATCCAATTCCTAAGAAATTGAACATTGTAAACCGTGACATTCGATACGGATTCTAGAAGAACACCAAGGGTAGTTGCTGTAAATCTAGAAAGAAAAATCATTTCTGGAAATTGATGTTACTGTTCTCTTTTCTTTTGTGCCCTTGGTAAAAATAAAAAGCTTTACGGTCTTCCATTAAGAGTATAAAGTAGCTTTTGCAGACGTTAGTTATAAAAGGAAGACTGAGCAAATTGTATCATCTTCGTCTCTCGAAAAATGCCTTCGCTCATTCATTTTTAACGTGAGATATGTATTTTCTAACAATCACCTGATTCTTTAATGCCGTAATGTTACTTCAGCAAACACGATTGAGGGTTGATAATTCTCATCCGTTTTTGTTATTCTTTTATTGAAACGTTCACCTCCAATGAGGTGAATGGTCTTGCCTTTCAAGAATCTACAAGTCCGTTTAGAAATGCAAAAATATCATTCACAGAAATAAAATAATACGATCACAAATAATTTCCGGCACTGGTTTCACTCAGTGTCATCATTGTATATATAATTGTCAGTCACTTCACTTCTAGAAGACTTATCTTATTGAAACGAAAAAGATAATAGCAAACCTCACTGAAACACGTTATTCAAACCACCTCATTACAGTCTTTTCTTCCTCATGAAAAAGACTGAATCTAGTATTGAAATTATTTCAATACTTATTTCTCTTCTTTCATCCAAACATAAGTCATCATTTCTGCAAACATTTTCTAACATTGTTTCTCATATTGAAAACGGATTATTAGCGAATAAAATTGATGGGTAAGATGAACAATAAGTACAATGAGACCATAGCTTCAGATTTTCGTACTAGTAATAACGTACGACGAATCAAATGAATGAAATACATGATAAATAAGTTGTAAATATGTTGTCCAAGAAACCGATATGACTAACATGATAACGTGTCAGCTTTCAAAATAATCAGATTTACGTAACATGACAAGGCATCGAATTTCTAAGGGAGAGAAAAAAATTCAAGATATGACAAATGTTACCTGGAAGTGAGCATTCCGAAATTTACAGAAAGAACCACTTGCTACTTTCTTACAACCTGGCGAGAACAAACACTTCGTTGTTGGACACTACATTTTTAAAGGTTGCAGCTTCATTCTTGGGTGCATCGGTCCTTGAACGTGTTTATCTGAATTATTAAAAAGAGAAATTTTGTTTTCAGTAAATACCGTGTAAGTCTGACATAAACTGACACTTGAAAAAAGAGTAAAGAAGTTTCCGATCACTATTCTTCAGTCTTCTTATTTTCTCCGAGGTCTCTCGTAGACAAATGCATATATTCTGGATGTACACGATATACAAATTAGCTGTGTGTTCTGGCTTATCAAACACGATAAAATAAACTATGACTTGTTAATAATGATCCTGCACTAAAACAATTTTTTCGTATTTCCTGGAGGTGTTGCCGATTAAAAGGAGTTGCCAGTCATGATCTTTGTCGACATAACAACCTCTAGCAGAGAATGTTAAGAAACAATTTCATTGATTAGTGATTCCGGGCGCGTCAACGCATAGACAAATGAGTCGTGCACGTTTATATCGCGGGAGGTGGCCGTGGTCTTCCCTAGGCTGGCGAGATCCGGCGGCGACCTACCCCTGGGCTTACCGGGTTTTCTCCAACCAGTTACCTCCCCCCAGCGTGGCACCGCCCCAGCCGGGACAAGCACTAAGTTCCTGAATAGCGTCTGGACGTGAGTTGTAGTGTATGTAGTGCATGTAAGTGTTAGTGATGTAAGTGAGGGGATGAGGATAGAATAAGGAAGAGGAAGGAAGAATTGCGCAAAGGACGGTACTTCCCGGTCAGAGGCACTGCAGCGACGTGAATTAAAGCCCCGAGTCCCTATGTCGGTTAGTAACAAATGAGCTTCTCTGGTACGATGGTGACTGATAACAAGCTCACACACTTACTATCAAACAAATTAAGTATTAATTAATTGATACTTATAGCCTTGTTAGAAGTAAAGGGGTGGTGGATATGAGACTGGATTGGGAGGTGGATTGAAAGGCGAAGGTGAAGGTGATGGCGGAGAAAGGGATAGAGGCGGAATCAGAAGCGGAAGTGGAGACGAAGGCAGAGGAGGGAGGGGCCCGAGAAGAAGAGGAACAAGAAAATGGACAAGAAGGAAATGAAGTAGGAGAAGACGGAAAAGAAGAACGAGGAGGAGGAGAAATTGGCAAAGAGGTGAGTACGAAATGGACGACAGAGCCGGAAATGTGGACGAGATTGAGAGCGAGGCGGAGGCGGAGGCGAAGGCGGAAGGCGAAGGCGAAGGCGGAGGCGGAGGCGGAGGCGAAGGCGGAGGCGGAGGCGAAGGCGGAGGCGAAGGCGGAGGAGAAGGCGGAGGCGGAGGCGGAGGCGGAGGCGGAGGCGAAGGCGGAGGCGAAGGCGGAGGCGAAGGCGGAGGCGAAGGCGGAGGAGGGGCGAAGGCGGAGGCGAAGGCGGAGGCGAAGGGGGAGGCGAAGGCGGAGGAGGAGGCGAAGGCGGAGGCGGAGGCGAAGACAGTGATGACAGTGGAGATGAAGGCAGAAGCATAGGCGCAGGTCGAAGAGGAGGCGGTCGCGACAGCGGCGGAGGCCGGGTAGGAGGCGTGGGCAGAGTGCGCGACGGTAGCGACGGCGAAGGGGGAGCAAAAGCGCGTAAGCTGCGCCATGACGCGCGTTTGTTTCTCCGCAGGCAGTTGGCGGCGCTCCGCTTGATCGCGCGTGTGTGGCAGACGACGGTCGCGCTCCGCCGCCGATCCCCAACCCCCCAACCCCCACGCAATCCAACCTCCCCGGAAACACCGCTACTCCCACGACCAAGCCACTCTTCTTCACCACATACCTATCCACTCACAAAGGTACTTGCCTCACTTCCTACGTTCTTTTCTTTCACTAAATTAAACTAAATTGAACTTTTCTGAATATATATCTTAATAGAGCTTAGAAAACAAAAGGAGAACGAGAAAATGCATCTAATGCGTCTTATTTGTCAACAGAAGAGTTTAATGTTCTAATAGGTGGCATGAGTATTAACTATCTTTGATGTATTTCCTAACATTTTATCATCATAAAAATACAATTTAAATGTAATGTATTGAGGTGAACAATATTCATCTCAAGAATGAATTTTATAAAATCTTAGATTTAGAAATAAAAATCGATCGAGAAACAAAACATGTAGCTGCAATGCATGTGCAAAATACGATAAAATAGAAAAAACCTAAGACAAGGCACAAGGGGAAAAAATACGAAATTAAAAATGAAAGAATCCTTTAAATTCACAAAACATTAAGACAATATAATAATATTGACAAATATTTATTTAATTTATTTACTTGAAAATGCAATATCGTACTAGAAGAGAGCCTAGCGCACGATAGAGCGCAATTCATATCACAAGTAATAAATGGCAGAAAAATTGGGAGAAAATCAAGAAGAAGAAACGAGTTTTGGCAGACATGAGTCACAAATGTAACAGTGGATGAAAACACAAGATGTATGGTTAGAGAAAAGAGAACGAACTCGAACGCCACAATGTACGGATGTCATACGGAAGTCCAGCCGAAATCAAGATTTTGGAAAAGATATTGATTATATCGGAAGTAATGAAATGTTAACACCGGGAGCAGTAGCTCAGGGCATCAACTCATGTCACTGCAGCGCCTCTCGCCAGGAGGTCCTAGGGTCGAGTCCTGACGACGGCAGGATTTTGACACTAGCTTTTCAGCTGGGTCGAATTCAGTCGCTGTCTGGAGGAGAATTCTAGCGTCCGGCTGCTCTGATCGGTAGTTTTCCGTGGTTTCTCTGATCAACACCAGGCGAATGCCGATGCAGTACGCTATCAAACAGGCCACGGACCGCGCGCGATCTGTCCTTCCTCTTCCTTGTCCTATCCTCTCCTTACACACACTAACATGCACTACCACATATTCCGAGAGACCGGTCGGGAGCCAAGAGCTTGTCCCGGCTGGGGCGGTGCCCCGCTGGTGGGAGAGTCCTGGTTAGGAAGCCCTCTAGCCGACGATAGGTCGGCGCCGGATCTCGCCATCCAGCGGGGAAGATCACCGCTTTCTCCGAGAAGAACATGCACTAGACTAACGGGACTAATGAGCAAAGCAGTTGATGTGCCGGGAAACGAAACACGAAAATATCAATCAATCAGTAAATGTTAACGTTTAAGATGACGTACATTATGGAACAATAATGTAATATGGATATTAATACAGAAATGTGATATTACGACACGAGCGAGGAACGAGCAAGTACCACCGCCATCTCCGAAGGAAAAAATGCACTACCCTAGCGAGACTAATGATGTTAACAGTTTACGCGCTCGGAATTTGCGAGCAATCGATTGTATGAGATATTGTGTGGAAGAAATTTATTACGTAAGACTCAAAATGAATGTATTTGTAGTAATAATTATTTAATTTATACTACGACGCTAACCGTTATCCTCACCCTTTAACTGACTTAACTTATTTTAATAAAACATTTTATGTAAAAAAATTTACACTTTAAAATATTCGTCTATCTGGATGCGGAGTGCATGCGATCTCCGCAGTGGTGAATCGTGGCTGCGTAGGTCAACACAATCACTGGTGAAGAGAATTGCAGACGACCACCTCGACCCAAGTTTTTCAGTGCAACTCAAGTCGTTAGCTTCAAGGTGGAGGCAGTGAGTAGTGTAGCGTCGTGGCGCTAAAAACAGTGTGGGCACGTGGCGCGGTGTGCACCGGATGCGTAGACAAAGGTAAAAATTATGACGCACGGGCTTTTTCTGACAGGGTGTGCGCATCGCTAGGGCGGAGGCAATGGAGGCGGCGGGCAGCGTCGCGAGGGCTATTTAAGGGCCGTGAGAACAATAGCTCTTCCTTCTTGGTCCTGGCAGCAGCGGCAGCGTAGGTCGTCCGTGAGAGGTGCGAACGTGCACGCGAGGAGCCGGCAGTCATTGTCGTGACTAGTGAGACATGTAGTCGATCTCAGGGCAGGCGGTACTACGCACGGCGAAACATTAGGTAGTATGTTGCGGTGTAGTAGCCGTTGTAAATATCTTTCCTACCAGTGGGGTATATTTAGTTAGTTAATTGTAAACAGTGCATTGGTTATTTGTGACTGCGGTCTAATTTGTGAATAAACCTGCTGTTATTACAACCCACTCTCGTATGTGTACTGATTACACCCGTATGGCGCCTCAGTAGGCACAAGCGAAACACCGTCTTGCCAGGCTTGCCCTGTAACCCAGCATTTGGATCCATGACGCCTATCCTCAGTCTGGATTGGGCCAAATTCAACAACGTTCTGGATCCCACATATAGAAAGGGAAAACAGACTCCGCCTTCGGGTAGTGCGATACTCACGTCGTTACCCTAAAAGTGTAGGCAGTGAGGAGACGGGAAGGGGGTTTCGAGCCGCTCGAACCTAAGTTCGGGTGGTCCCCTGTTGGATTCACGGTCGAGGCAAAAATATAATTGTAGCTTTCCTTTCAAATCGTTCCAGTTTCTGGCGCTATGTGACGACGAAATGCTTAAGCCGGTGGATCTTGCTTGTTACAGTGAAGAGAAATCGTCATGTTTGCCTCATGTCACTCTTACCCCCAACCATGGGAATTTAACTAGGCCCAGGCAAGGGGGACACCGGTGGCCTGGCCGGCAAAGTCGGACTACCGACCCAATAACGCCAAATATATACATACATTTAATATTTATTTATATATGTATTTAATATTTACTTAATAATTTCCTTACATATTATTTACACATTTCCTTACATATTATTTACACATTTCCTTACATATTATTTACACATTTCCTTACATATTATTTACACATTTCCTTACATATTATTTACACGTTTCCTTACATATTATTTACATATTTACGTACATATTATTTACATATTTATTTAATCATATTTAGTTTGTGACATCAGTTGTTGCCATAAGCCACTTTAGCCGGTGGGTGTGCGCCGGGCCGGAGGTGTGGTGCGCACGGCCCCATGGGTCGCGCCTGGGCTGCGGCCCCGGGAGCTGAGCCTCGGTGCGTGGCGCCACTCAAGGATCCGACTTTTGCACCAGCAGTTCCACGCTAAAGACCATTCAGTCATTTAAATGGCCACGTGGATTGGTTAAAAAAAGATTTGCTGGTTTTTAAACCATGTATTAATTTCCAAGCTAACGCTTTGTCAATTCTAAAAAAAAAAGAGATTAAATTTAAAAGAAAACAATGAAGTTTATAAGAAAGACATCCAGAGAGGTGGCTCAGTGCATCAACTGCCACTGCAGTGCCCCTGACCGGGAGATCCTAGGATCCGGACCGGACAGTGGCAAGATTTTCGATACTAACTTCTCAGTTAGGTCGAATTCAGTCGCTGACTGGAGGAGAATTCTAGCCGCCGGCTACTCTGATAGGTAGTTTTCCCTGGTTTCTCCGATTAACACCAGGCGAATGCCGGAGCAGTACTCTAACAAACGGACCTCACGCGATCATTCCTTTCTCTTCCTCGCACGCACGCACACACACACACACTAACATACACTACACTAGCGGTGCCCTGCTTGTGGGTGATACCAGGTTCGAGAAAACCACGCTAGCCGTTGGTAGATCCGCGCCGGATCTCGCCTTCCAGCGGGAGAAGATCACCGCCGCCTCCCGACGAAAACCCATGCGCTACACTTACGGAACTAATGGTCTCAGTAGTGGATGCAAACGGAATCACTACCAAGCCACCAATCTACAAAACCTTGTATAACAGACAACAGCAACGTAATCCACCATTCGTTAATTTTCTTTTTGAAGGAAAGAGAATTTTATTATTACATAGATTTTGCATAAAAACAAGGGGAAACATTTTAATATAAACTATTATCTTATTAAAGAAGCTATTATCTGATAATAGTTTTCATATATTACATCAACATGTTGGTTTGGCGATGTAGGTGAGACCAGACAATGGAGAGGTTACGTTTGTGGTAAAAGTTTTTGAAACATTGAAATTAATTTAATCTAAAATGTTAATAATACTTAACTTAAAAATTAAAAATAATACATAAATCCAAGAAGGTCATCCATTGAGTTGACAAAATGTCGGTGAATAATTGATTTAAAGGAAGCTGAGTTACTTCAAGTATCGATCCACCAGTCATTTAAGTGTTTCAATATTATACATTACTGGATCAAGCACTGAAATTTACTGTGCTAATAGAAAGTACCGTTTTGTGCCTTTTATAAGGTTTCATCGACATAAAGACGTGTGTCCTACTGCTGGAGATGAATTCCACAACATCAAATAGATTTAAGAAAGAAAAAGAAGCTCGCGGGCAAATGAAGCAACAAATCCACATGAACACCGTAATGTTGAATGTAGCTTCAATACCTCTGCCAGTTTTCTAGAGTTCAGAGGGAAAAATAGTTATTCCAATAGTTCTCCGCGTTATCGCGTCAGTAAATAGATTCCTTTTCAAAGGACAACATAAAAAATAACAAGTAAGATCTGTTATCTCTTTTTCGAATAATTTTTATTACGCTGAAATTAATATTTTCTCATCAATTCTTGCCATAAACGCTCATTTCTACCTGCTTTCATAATTCAACTTTTAAATGGTTTATGGGTAAGGATAGGCATCCTTGAGCTCAAGATGCCGTGCTCTTTTCACCAGAATACGTCACACACCAATCTTAACGGTATTAACATTAAAGAATAACAATTAAGAAAACTAACGGAAAAAATATAATAATAAAAAATATAATGAATAATTATTATTTTTTTGAACTCCCTACATTGTATTTTTATAAATAAAAGTGTTCATTTATTTTATTTTATCTTTAATGTTCATTCAATATATTTTTGAATAAATAAATTGGTTAGTATCTGTTATTTCATACAAAATATATTCATAAAATGTACAAATGTTGTAGTCTAGTGTTGAAACACTCCCTTCACGCCTGTAGATCTGCCCAGCGCATCAGGGAAGTGAATCGGACACAAGTGAAAAGAATTCGAACCAACAGAACAGATGAGTATAGTTGATCGTCTGTTATGTACCATATGCAAACGAAACAAGTGAATAACTGCTGAACTGCCTGTAATTAATTAATAAATAAATGTATCAATGATTGTGTTTTATCTTTAACGTTATTGAATAAATTTTGGATAAATAAATTGTTTAATATCTGTTACTTTGTACGAAATATATTCATAAAAATGTGCAAATGTTTTAGTTTAGAGCGGAAACGTTTCCCTCACACCTGCCGGATGAGTTCAGCGCGTCAGGGAAGCGAATCCCACATAAACGAAAAGAATTCGAACCAACAGAACAGATTTGGTATATTTGATCGTCTGTTATATTATTATTATTATTATTATTATTATTATTATTATTATTATTATTATTAGCCCATAGCATCCCGTAAAGGGCAAAGGCCTCCTTCTTTAGCAGGGATACAGTAGGTTGATATTCAGTTTCACTAAAGTTCAGTCAATTTCACTAAAATCGATTAAATAGCACTGTGGATCATCATCATCTTTTGCTGTTCATATCCCAATTGCCTCCATGTTGTTCTCTCCCGTCCTCCCAGGTGCCTCCATGTTATTATAACTTACTAATAAATAAATATATTTTTTGTTATTATATACCGATATGCAATGAAACAAGTGAATAACTGCTGAACTGCCCGTAACTTATTAATAAATAAATATATTTTTCGTTTAGTTAACTAAATATACTCATTAATTCCATGAAAATAGTTAATTCTCTTTATGGTAATAGCACGCGTGCAATTAAAAATTAAAATCACACCTACCAATCAGAATTCAGAAAAGGAGTGAAATCGTGTAATTAAGAAACAATAACACAGACGTAGCAAAGGTATATGCAGTCGGCTATGATACATGAACAAAAAATACATCACATATTACGTACCTACAACTACGAATAAAACTAAATTGGGGAAGTAAATGTTAAGCTAACTGACTTATGGAACAACGTAAAATATTTAACGTGAATGTATTAAATGTTTCACATGTAAAGCGTTTGGTCTTAGGATTACGAATGTAAAAAATGTAAACGTCAGTTGTGTTTACCAGTTCTAAAAAGTATACCATACCAAAACTGTGCCAGTAGTAGCTAGTTTTATTCCAATATTTTTACATGTTGAATTGTCTTTCTTACCTGTCTTTACGTTTCGTGGGAAATAATGTTATCATGACTTTGTCAGCTTCTAATATTTTATCCGCATATGTTCAGTAGCTTCCAGTATTTGCAAATATTTCGTAGAAACAAAAACAATGCAAGGCCCACTAAAATGAATCATTTCAGAAGCAATACTACGTCATGAAATGCATGCAGCAAATGTGTGCAAATTATCTGTTTGAATGTTTTAAAATTGCAATTATTTGTAAATGAAAACGAAAAAATACTGAACGTGATATGTGTATAAAGGGGATAATTGCACTCATGGTATATAAGAAAACTCACACCTAACGTCGTTCGTTTTCTTGAACATACCATTCTTGCAATTATCCCTCTCTTTATAGTCTCGTTTCGTTAATTACTATAATGATTGTGTTATATCTTCAAAGTTATTTCAATACATTTTAGATAAATAAATTGTTTATTATCTATTATTTCATTCAAAATATAGTCATAAAAATGTGCAAATGTTTTAGTTTAGAGCTGAAACGCTCCCCTTACACCTATCGGACCAGTCCGGAGTGTCATGGAAACGAATCCCAGGCGAGCGAAAAGAATTCGAACCAACAGAACAGATGGGTATTTTAGATCTTCTATTATTACGTACCCATATGCAACGAAACAAGTCAAGAACTGCTGAACTGCCTGTAAGTTATTAATAAATAAATAAATAAATAAATAAATAAATAAATAAATGTATTAATGATTGTGTTTCATCTTTAACGTTATTCAAAACATTTTGGATCAATAAATTGTTTAATATCTGTTATTTCATTCAAAATATAGTCATAAAATGTGCAAATGTTTTAGTTTAGAGCTGAAACGCTCCCCTTACACCTATCGGACCAGTCCGGAGTGTCATGGAAACGAATCCCAGGCGAGCGAAAAGAATTCGAACCAACAGAACAGATGGGTATATTTGATCGTCTGTTATTATAAATAGATACAAATTTATTCTACAATTGGGCAGATTATGCCCGGTGGCAGAATGCAAAATTACAAAAACAAATAAAATAATAATATATATAAAATAAATATAAACAAACAAATTGACTTTGTCATTTCCTATATATGCCCCATATGTATCCATATTATGTACCCATATTAAGTACCCATATGCAACGAAACAAGTTAATAACTGCCTGTAAGTTATTAATAAATAAATAAATGTATTAATGACTGTTTTTTATCTTATCGTTATTCAATACATTTTGAATGAATAAATTGTTTAATATCTGTTATTTAGTACAAAATATAATCATAAAATGTGCAAATGTTTCAGTTTAGAGCTGAAACGCTCTCCTCACACCTGTCGGACCAGTTCGGCGCGTCAGGGAAGCGAATCGCACACGAGCGAAAAGAATTCGAACCAACAGAAATTTGCCCAAGGAAGCGACTGGCGGAGGCAAATGTCCTGTCGTGTCCTGCGGGTTAGGAACCGTGACGGCTACATCCAATGCTCCTGCACGTTCTCTCTTGAGACACCTTGACGGAGCGGAACTTAAGTCCGACTCATCCGTCTCTCGTTCACTTATTCAGTCAAGCAGTTGGCAAAGACTCGAAGCGTTTCTGGTTTTGTGAATTGGATCCTGTTTTCGCGTGGCCAGTCGCTCACAATGGATAACAGGAAGGCAAAACTGGTGAAAATTCGTGGTATTGAAAGAAGTGTTTCACATTGGAACACGAAAAAAATTGGAATACCTTTAGAAGTGCCCGGATGTTGCAAAAGCCAACTTATCTATATTGATTATTACATCGAAGAAATCACCAATGATTGATTGTAAATACTAGTTTTCACCAGCAAAAGTTCACCCAAAATGGTTTTCTAAACAGTAGAACGCATACTGCTTAGAAACAACAAAATAACTCTTATAAAATTGCAAAGCATTAAACACTTATAAAAAAAATTCTTAAATCCTACAGTAACACAACGTAGTATACAGTTTCTTATTAACCAAGAATATCAAAGAAGTTGCAACACAGTGTTACAACACACTGGAGGACATGAAAATAAAATATTCAATAGCGGGCGGCCTCTTCCTTGAAGCATTGCTGTCACATAACGTCAGTTGAGATTTAAGCAGTGAAGCAAAATAAATTCGGTTTGTACTACGTGCAGTATGGGAACAGGAAAATAACACAATCAAATATTTGCATTTTTCAGTCAAAATCGAGACTGTTTCATTGGATTTGAATTATTTCGAGTTTCTATGTATTTAATAGAACCACAGACATCTTCGAAATAGCCAGAGGCCAGAGTATATATATATATATATATATACTCACATAAGTATGTGGCCTCTGGCTATTTCGAAGATGTCTGTGGTATATATATATATATATATATATATATACATACACACATACACACACACACACACACACAAAGTAATTGACCATTCAATTTCAATCGACCCAATATTTTTGAGAGCTTGACGTCACACGCACGATAGAATAGTTAGTTATTTATATGAAAAGATTTTCCATTTACAACGAAGTACGTACGTAAGGAGACGTATAATGTTGTGAAATCAAAGCAAATTTCAAGACCTAGAGCTTGACGTCACACGCACGATAGAATAGTTAGTTATTTATATGAAAAAAAAATACATACTCAACTTACAGGAAGAAAACAACAAGACACGTAAAACTATGCGAAAGGAATATCCTCTGGGAGTGGAGCAAACCAACTAACAAAACACTGCAAGCTAAGAAGACGTTACTACAAAATGTTTTCCTGAAAATAACAGACTCCAAAATAAAAAGAATTTGTCTCTCTTGAAGCATATCCATATGATAAAAACCGTTTGGAAAGTAGACACTAGATCTAATTTGTTAGCAACTCCAATCCCAATATTTTGAAATCGTTTTAATTAAATAAGTGATATTAAACTACAAAGTAGTTACAACTACCTACATTAACTAATTATTGATATGTAACTTGCTATTTAACAGAAATTCAGAAACATTAAGTGAGATTTCAAACTTTCGGGTTAAAATGTCATTACTCTATAAATTTTGAACTTCTGATGGCAACATTTTGACTATATGATTACAACGGAATGTGTTTTATAAATACATAGAATTATCCAGATTTAACTACATATGTCTGTCGGATTCTTTTCGTCCTTCTAATCACAATGATCGTATTTCCCATCATTTTTCAAATTGAAACATTTGATTTCTTTTAGTTTGTAAGTTCAAACTTTCTGCTGTGGACATTTGTTTAGATTGCTGCCCATAAAAATGAAATATATTTTTGATGCATTACGAACTTCTGTTATTGAGAACATGTTTCGTGCCCTTTTATCCGCGATGATCAATTTCTTTGTAATTTTTTCAACCACAGCAGTTTTGTCTTACCCGTTTTCCATTACGAGAGAACAAAACAACTACTTTTTCATCCATTACAAATGTGAATGTTGAAAAGAAAACGGGTACCTTTCCACCTTCAACGCACCGACATTCATGGCGCAAATTAATATCATATTTGTATTAAGATAATGAATGACAATTTTCGAATAGAGTAATTCCATTTCGGATTTCATTTTCATTTTCATGAAAATTAAAACACTTTCTAGTGGCAATTTTACGCTGTTCGCTGGATGATCACTTTGCCTCAAACGAGTATTTCATGTGATTGTTCATAAAATTTAAAGTGATGAATGCCTGTGAGACATTCTACATTATAGTGTTCATTACCATTCAGTATTTTATTTAATTCTTCTGATAAATTCGTATTAAATATATTGAAAATCTTGTATTTCTCGAGAAGAGTTAATTTTACTTTTCACACCTACAAAGACTTCACATAAATGTAGCAAATTATGTTTGTGGTCAACCTTGTTACATTTTCACACTGGATTATCAGCTCATATTGCCGAAATATATATATTATATATAAAGAAATTGACCACTCAATTCCCATCGACCCAATATTTTAAAAAAATCTTTCTGTCTTTCTTGCTTCTTGGTAATGCAATCCAACGTTCATTAATACTACGCATATTTTGTATGTTATATTTTTATTTAGAACAGTATTAACATGCACACTCGACTTCATCTCCATAGTTCAAAGAAAAATCAAGAGAATATAAAATTGTTTCAAATTATATCAATGGAAATGAAATTTATTTGCCGGGAAGACTGTAAAATTGAACTTTTACAGCAAAAGAAAATCGAATGTAGAACAACTATTCAGACAGTGAGAGAAGAGTTACATATCCCTCGCAGAATATACCTTTGAAAACAAGTTTTAAAGTATTCAAGGTAAAAAGTACCTAAGAAATTACAAAAAGTCACCAATGAACTAAACCAGTACAAGTATGCCAAAATAATTACCTCGCGAGGCAAACTATAAGTTGCATTCTCGTACTCAACGATGGCAGATAAACGGAACTGGTATCCCGCTGAGTGCTTGCAGTGTTTCATCCTCGTGGTCTCAAGCAACGATTCTAGCATCATCGGCGCATTTGCCCACTGAATTACGTTCGCCATATACAGTTCACCACGGCGGCGCGGCGTGGCGCGGCGGGCAACGAAACGCGGGGAAAGAGAGACACGTTATAGCCGAAATGACCTCCGGAGATCGTGAGGAGAGGTTAAAAGAGCAAATGCATTACGAGTGGGAGCAGGGGGTGGGGGTGGAAAGAAGCTCCGTAGAAGGTGAGTTAAGGGGGAAACGACCCGATGACCGAGGAGAACTCATCGTTCTGAGAGATCTTCGGAGGCGAGGTAGCATCATAGCGTGTTCACGCATCACGCACGGGTACTCGGCCATGTTTGGCCAAAATAACTGTCCATCCCAATTGCAATTTAGTGGAAATCATCACCAATAGGTCAATACAAAAATGATGCATTTTTTTGAATCCCAATATTTTGAAGTCGTTTTAATTAAATAAATATTGAACTGTAAAATGATACTTTATCAACATAATGTAAGTTATTATATCTACGGAAACGCATAACTTGCTATTTAACCTTCAATCATAAAAATTGAGTGAGGTTTCAAGCATTCCGGGGTTAAATTGGTTGTACTCATTAACTCCATGAATTTTCAACTACTGATGACATCACTTTGGCTATTTGATTACAAAGGAATATGTTTGATAAATACAAATAATACCCAGAATTATGATGCTTCAATTTTGCTGCATATATCTGTTGGATGCGTCTCGTCGCTCTAATGACAACTGTCGAATTTTGCAACATTTGCTTTCTTGTACTTCGTAACGTCAAACTTCCTTCTGTGAACATTAGATTGCCGCTTGTTAAAGTTACATCCGAGCCGAGGAAAACATGTTCAAGCATCACGCACATGTTTTGCCAAAATAACAGTCCATCCCAATTGCAATTTAGCGGAAATTGTCACCAAAAGGTATACAAAAGGTCAATCCAAAAATTATGCACTTTTTGAATACCAATATTTTAAAATCTTTTAATTAAATAAATATTAAATTGTAAAATTATACTTTATCAACATAATGTAATATGTAAATAATGAATCTACACTAACATGAAATTTCAAGTCTGTAAATTAGTTTCTGAGTAATGCTTCTTATATTTCCCGTGTGAATGTTAAACTTTCTGTTTACAATGTTACAATTAATATTGGCGAGATAGTCCATTACGGCTCCCTTTGAAAGTAAGACGAATCTGTCCGTTGTGCAAATGTTATATACAGAGATTTTCCAGAGATTCATTTTCATATTATATGCAAATAATATTCAGAACTATTCAAAGACCCTTCAGAAATGGCTAGGTGGCAGTAATTGGAAACATAAACATCAGATAATGAACAACAGCGATACATTCGTTAACACAATTCTAAATTATTGCAGTTATCGCAGAATGTCCTTACGTACTTTTACAATGGGATTTTACACTCAGCATGTGAAATGAAGGGTCCTTTTAAATGTCCTATTATTGATCAATTTAAATTATTTTCCTTTTTAAAAATGTTATTTCCGATGAGACACCTAACAGAATCGGACAGATTTTGACTGTACCTAACTCTTGGCAATTGAAACTATTTTCTTCCAAAAATGAGAACGAATGAAAGACGTCAGCAGCAGAGAAGCAATGTCTCGTGTCGCTTGCTGTTACTTCATATCAGAAGAAATTATACCCGTGAATATATTTTTCTCATACTTCGTACTTTCTTCCCGTTTCTATGGGGTGGGCATTAATGGGTGCGGGCTTAGTTTTTATTAATTTTCCGCACACTCAATTATATCCTGATTTGTCGATGTTTTTACGGCCGGATGCCTTTTCTGATACCAACTACAGGGGACACTCTAGCACATTACACATAGACAACACCCACTACCACGAAACACGAACAACCATGCCCGAGGCGGGTTTCGAAGCCATTATCCTTCGGTCCGAGTTCACCACAGCATGATTGTCTTCGTAGGTAGTGATCTCTGCTGCTCGGATCGACTATGTATGAATATAGTAGTATATGGTTATCATTTTGACACTGTCGCATTTCGTGCGACGTCTTATCCTTGCTGTCAATACCCAAAATCTTATTCAAGGAGTCCATAATTGATTTATTTATTTATTTAATTTATCCATTGTTGCATGTTTTCGGGAGCGTCAACTTTTCATTAGACTTGTAAGTTCAGGACGTGTTATACCCTTGAAAGTGGCAGTGCTCCTCGCCAGCTAAAACACAACAAACCGACGCACAGGTGTTTCTTACTCCAAGTATCTCCAAACAAGCCACCACCGGAGCTAGCTCTAAACCAGTGAGTGGTCTGCTGACATGAGTGATAATGTAAGGGGAGAAGGAGGGTTAAAGATGGGGACGAAAATATTGCTTGGGATTCGTTTGTCAAGTTTCTACTCCGGCATTCGCCTAGTATCGATTGGAGAAACCTCCGGAAACTATGACCGGGAGCGGTAGCTCAGTGCATCAACTGTTGGCGGAGCAGTACCGTACCAAACGGGCCACGGACCGCGCGCGATCTTTCCTTCCTCTTCCTGTCCTATCCTCTCCCTTACACTAACATGTACTACACTACCACATATTCCGGGAGATCGGTCGGGAGCTTAGAGCTTGTCCGGCTGGGGCAGTGCCCCGCTGGTGGAGAGTCCTGGTTAGGGAAACCCCACTGCGACGGTAGGTCGGCGCCGGATCTCGCCATCCAGAGGAGGAAGATCACCGCCATCTCCCGAGAAAAGCATGCACTACACTAACGAGACTAATGAGCAAAGCAGTTGACGCGCCCGGAATCACGAAAAAATCAATCAATCAATCCGGAAACTATGGATTAGAGCAGCTGGCCGCTAGAATTCTCCGCAAGATAACTGAATTCGACTAAACTACGTAGCTAAAGTCTAATATCCGCTACCCTCGCGCTCGGAATCTAGGAGCTCTCGGTCAACAACGATGCAGAGGGAACAGCATCGCTACCACTGAGCCATCGCGGCCAATGCGGATCCCAAGTTGGATGTAGTCACTATCTCCAACGGAAAGCATCTGTGTGTGTCACCGCGGTAGAAGAAACTGGAGATGCGCGCACCGGTTTGGCACCCTCTGGGTCCACACGGCATCTTCTGAGAGAGGATGATTGATTGATTGATTGTTAGTGATTCCAGGTAAGTCAACTGCTAAAATAAGTAGTCTCGTAAGTATAGCACATGCTTTTCCTCGGGAGGGGGCGGTGATCTTCCCCAGCTGGATGGCGAGATCCGGCGCCAACTTATCGTCAACGAGTGGGGTTTTCTCAACAAGGTATCTCCCACCAGGGGACATCGCCCCCCGGGCAAGCCCTATGCTCCCGACCGGTCTCCCGGAATATGTGTTAGTGTGGTGCATGTTAGTGTATGTGTGTGTATTAGAGGAGAGGAGAGGACAAGGAAGAGGAAGGTGAGATCACGCGCGGTCCGTGGCCCGTTTGGTTGGATTCTGCTCCGGCATTCGCCTCGTGTTGGAAAACCACGGAAAACTACTGATCAGAGCAGCCGGCTGCTCGAATTCTTATCCAGACAACGACTGACTTCGACCTAACTTACAAGCTAGTGTCGAAAATCCTGCCTCTCTCGGGGCTCGAACCAAGGACGTCTCGGTCAGAGGCATTGCAATGACATCAGTTGATGCCCTGATCTACCTCTCTGGTCTCTGAGAGAGGAAAATTCCAGAACACGTGTATATAAATGCCCGAAAGTCAAGTAAAAAAGCGTCGGATACGGCATCCCACATCGAAGGTAAACAACCACACAGCGAAGGCAAACAACCCATTCAAGGATTGCACGCACACTGTTTCATTCAGACATTCGCATCAATCCCTTCAGATATAGAGCCAGGGGACAAACTGATACTCCAATAACTTACGCTCCATCCTTTACTGTCAAGAAAGACTGCAGATATTGGAGGTAAATAAATGCAGATAGAGCTGACGAATCTTCTCGATTGTAACGAAATGCTAATATTATAAAATATGTATAAAAAAGTGTGACTCTGCGTGATTATATATAATATAAAAGTATATAATATATATATAAAAGTGAATTTGTTTACAATGGTATGTGAGACTAAAAAAATCGATGTCACGTAACTCATCTGTCCCGGGAATTGCCCCGTAGCGTCTCGCTATCAGGGCTTCCTTTAGACCCGCTTCCCAGTTAATCCCCTTACACTTTTGGCAATATGAAAACGTCGGATGGTGTTTTGGAAAGGGAAAGAGGAAACAATTTAATTATGTATCAATCCTTGAGTGACACAAGTAGATGTTCTCGCAATAGTCGATGGAAAAACACTAACTAATGTGGACGTGGGAGAATGTACGGCTCTGTGTACGTAATCTAAGTGAAGGTAATTATTTTAATTCTGCATATTTTAAGAGAAGACCATGATATTTTTCCTTCTTCCACACGCATATATGAGCTTCAACAAATTTAAAAAATATTTAGCAAAAAAGGAAGAGGTCTTTGGAGCACTTCCTAGGGAGGTCTTTCTTGTAATCACGAGGAAATCTCGAGGCTATACAATCAGGCGATCCCTTTTCGAGAGTCAGACTTAAGAAAAGTTCACCGCGGAATGCGATCGGGATACGTCCATTTCTCTCAAATTTTGCACGAATACTTTTGAGCAACCAAAAATCAATCAAAGCGAAGTTGCAGTTCGAAATACCACCCTAATGTGCATTTTATACAAAAATAACACAAAATTGCTTTGAAGTACAAGCAGCCTAACTACGGTATCTTAGTGTTCAATACGCATCACACAAAAACCGTGCAACGCAATGTAGCCCTGCTATCTAATAGTGATCACGAGAAATAAATGCCAAACAATGCCGAGCAACATAAGTTGATGAAATATATCAATGAAGGTCTTAAGAGCGCAGGCATCTGCTTTGCAAAACTGCTTTTGGCTTGGTCTCGCAATCCGCAAGTGTTCCATCACCATCGTCAATATGGCCTATTAATGGGAGCCATCACGTATGTAATAAAATTACCTAAATAAATATTTAAAGCCAAACTGCATAGCCGAGGTCACTAAAGCTGTAGGACCATAGCTGCTTCGGTTCAAAAGGTCACGGGTTCGAATCGCGCCTCGGGAATGGTTGTCTGTGAGTTTTCGAGTTGTCCTTACGTGCCGTGTTCCCTCACAGGTACCCCGTGTAAACATCGTGGTCGCTTCATGACCTAGTAGTTAAAAAGCGATCTAAAATATTCAACATTTCATAATTTGGCAAGAAATCAATGTATCATTTGTTAAGATCAATCGTCAACTCCCTGTTGATGTTATTGCATCAATAGATGTAGGTGAAGAATATAAAAATATACAAAAAATGACAAACTAGAAAACTTAAAACAAGATGGAAAAAGGAGGGTTACAAAAATAACAAAAATAAAAATATGATAGATAATGGCATCTGTTGAAGTAGCTCAGGTCTACAACTCTAGCCTGAAGTATCTGATATCGAGAACTTAGGATTCGCGTCCCACAGAACATGATTTTTGACCGCACTACCTGGAAAACCAGGACGACGTGAGCCGCTGTAAGGAACAGAATCCTACTCACCGGCCGCTCTAATCGGTTGATTTTCGTAATTTCTCCGATCAATACCGGGTGAATGACGGAGCAGAACTATAGCCTATCCCTACCTTACCCACATACATTAACATTTCCACTACACTACCAATCATTTTGGGGATGGGTATTTAAGGTCGCATCAGCATCTATGTCATTAGCGACCACTATTGTAGTTAACATTATGGTAACTATCAAGATGAGACGAAATGGTGATAATAAGAGGTGAAAAGACGGACCATGCCCGAGGCGGGACTCGGACCCGCGACCTTCGGTCCCAGATCACTACGACACTCCTGCCTTAGCGATCTCGGGGCCACTTCCATACTTGTTGGGAAATCAGTCGACAGCTTAGAGCTGGCGGTGGCATCCCTCTGGCGGAGATACCTTGAGAATGAAATTAACGGTTGTTCGGCACACTATATTACGTAGCAGGAAAAAGAAACCCTGTCACATCATGGATTTGACAATGTTTTTTTCGCCCGGTATTGATCGAAGAAATTACGAAAAACAACCGATTAGAGCGCCCGGAAGGTAGGATTCTGTTCCTAACAGAGGCTCACGTCGTTCTAGTACATCATTCACTACACTTTTGAGACTAATGTCCATAGTAGTCATGTCTAGAAACACAAATGATCGACCAAGAAGAAGAAGGAAGGAGAAAAGGAAGAGGAAGAAGAAGAAGAAAGAGAAGAAGAATAAACCAGGAGAGGTGTCCTCAGTGCATCAACTGATGTCACTGCAGTGCCTCTGACCGAGAGGTCCTTGGTTCGAAAACGGCCGGGGGCCGGCAGGATTTCCAACATTAGCTCGTCAGCTAGGTCGAATTCAGTTGCTGTCTGGAAGAGAGTTGTAGATGACGGCTGTTCTGAGCGGTAGATTTCCGTGGTTTCTCCGATCAATGGAACCAGGCGAATGCCCGAGCAGTACCCTAACAAACTGGCCATTGACCACGCGCGATCTTTCCAGCTCTTCCTTCTACTACCCTCAACCTTTACACACACCCACATGCACATGCGCTACACCACCACATTCCGGGAGATCGGTCGGAGCTTAGAGCTTGTCCTGAATGGGGCAGTGGTTCGCCATGGGAGTTACTTATTTTGGGAAAGCTCGCTAGCCGACGGTACGTCGGCGCGGATCTCGCCATCCAGCGGAAGAAGACCACCGCCAACTCCCGAGGAAAGAACACGCACTACACTTTCGGGACTATGGGCATTAGTTGTTGACGTGCCCGGAATCACTAACAATCAATCAAAACGAATAAGGAGATTGATTGATTGAATGATTGATTCTTTCGTGTTTCCGGGCGCGTCAACTGCTCTGATCATTAGTTTCGTTCGTGTAGTGCATGTTTTTTCTCGGGAGATGGCGGTGATCTTCTCCGCTGGATGGCGAGATCCGACGCCGACCTACCGTCGGCTAGTGGGGTTTCAACCAGGACTCTCCCACCAGCGGGCACCGCCCCAGCCGGACAAGCTCTAAGCTCCGACCGATCTCCCGGAATATGTGGTAGTGTTGTCATGTTAGTGTAAGAGTGTGTGTAAGGGAAGAGGATAGGACAAGGAAGAGGAAGGAAATATCGCGCGCGGTCCGTGGCCCGTTTGATAGGGTAGTGCTCCGGCATTCGCCTGTGGTGATCGGAGAAACCACGGAAAACTACTGATCATAGCAGCAGGTTGCCAGAATTCTCCTCCAGGCAGCGACTGAATTCGACCTATCTGAAAAGCTAGTGTCGAAAATCCTGCCGCCGTCAGGACTCGAACCTAGGACCTCCCGGTCAGAGACGCTGCAGTGACATGAGCTGATGTACTGAACTACCGCTCCCGGTGAGAAGAAAAAGAAGAAAGAGAAGAAGAAAATAGTACTGGAAGGATGAGATGTAGGAGAAGAAGATATTGGCGAGCAGTGTCCTCCCGACAACAGTCCGCAGTCCGGAGACTGACAGGAGCGTCGGCGGGGGCGGCGAGCAACGATAGGCGGAGGGGGGCGGGGCGAGGCGGGGCGGTGTGCGCAGCGGCGCGAGACCTCCTCGAGGGCGGCGCGGGCGGTGGGGCGGGGGGGATCGCCCGCGCGCACGACCGCCCGAACAAACGCCCGCTCGTGTCACACGGACACGCGGCGGCGATGCGCCAGATTGGAGCGCGCGCTCCCCTCCTTGCCCCCCTCCCCCCTCCCTCTCGCCGGTGCTGAGCCGTACGCGAGCACAATAGCCCGCGATTATCGACGCGTCGCGCTGCGCCCGCCCGTGCAGGGATGCAGGGGGCGCTGGAGGAGAGCACGTGTGGTCTCGTGTGGAGATGCGTCGGTGTGGGCTCTCTTGGTTTATGTTCACACACCGGGCACATGGTTCGCCGTAGAGAACTTATGATTTTTAAAATGATTGATTGATGGTTCCCGTAGTGGACTTATGATTTTTAGAATGATTGATTGATTGATTGATGTTTCTGGGTACGGAAACGGCTCCGGTCATTAGTTTATATTCCACCGTGGAAGATTCACACACGGGGCATATGGTTCGCTGTAGCGGACTTATGGTTTTTAGAATGACTGGTTGATTGATTGATGTTTCTGGGGTTCTGGGTACGAAAACGGCTCCGGTTGTTAGTTTATATTCCACCCTGAAGATTCACACACCGGGCACATGGTTCGCCGAAGTGGACTTGTGGTTTTTAGAATGATTGATTGATTGATGTTTCTGGGTACGTAAACGGCTACGATCATTAGTTTATATTCCACGGTGGAAGATTCACGCACGGGGCATATGGTTCGCTGTAGTGGACTTGTGATTTTTAGAATGATTGATTGATGTTTCTGGGTACGAAACGGCTCCGGTCATTAGTTTATATTCCACTGTGGAAGATTCACAGTGTCTAAAATCCTGCCACTGTCGGGACTCAATCCTTCATTCAGATTTGCTGCACTCAGTGGCTCTGAGCTTAACTGAGCATTGACGTTTAGAGACGATAGCATTACCAACTTATTCTATAACCAATAAAAGGAAAAATAGTTTCATTCTGTCCCATTTCTATCCTTACCCTTTTCCTGCCAATCGAGCTTACTCAACCACGGAAGCTTATTAACGAGAACTAGTTTCAATCTAACGTAAATCACATCATAATAAAAATAACTATTTTCATGTCCCTCCATTCGCCTGCCCTCAGTGGCCTGATTCTGAGACGAACGCTAGCACAATAGTCCGCAATTATCGGTGCGCCTCGTGTTAGTGGTCGTTAGGTATAAAGATATTAGGTCTAATGACCAAAAACCGAAGGTCTAAGTTTTAAAGTATAATGTCGGAGGGTCTATGAAAACACGTCTAATGAAAAATTGATTAACTTTGTAAAAGTCTAATATAATCATATTTGGTGTAATAGTCAGAAATGGCTAATAAACTTCGGCCTATCGGACACGAATGTTTAATCTATTATGCTGCAACAAATATTCAACAAAATGTGGTTCACATATTACGTCAGTATGTTACTGTCTGAAATGAAAACACAATAAGAATGACAGTATTTAATTCAGTAAGCACGTATTGTAGTGAGAGCCTAGGCTTCCGCGGTTGGAGTCATGATTAACTTGGCTATCCTGGACGCGGCGTCTCCCGGATAGCCAAGTTAATCAAAACGTAATGGTAGTGTTTTCTTTCGTAGCGTAGGCGTAGTCGTTGTGAACTAAAACTATTTTATCTTTACATACGCTGCAATGGTGTAGGTAGTCATCTGAAATTTAGCATGAAATGGAATGTATCGGCACGGAGACAGTTCTCTTGTACGGAAGCAATTCAATTGAAAATTTAATTGATTTTGTTAAAAAAACATATTTTTTTGTTTTCAGGCGTTTAAAAATGAAGCTCTTAGACCTTTCGTGTTTACACCTATTAGACCTTATCAATTGAACCTTCTAATTGTGGACTATCTATTAGAGCCTTTTTCGCGTGAACTTCATGTCGTATTAGACCTGTTTCACAATAGACGTCCTGTTTATTAGACCTAACTAGTATAAGACCTTTTGTCCGTGGACCTAACGACCTGAAACCGTGTTGCGACCGCCCCGATGCGCTCGGGAAACGCACGTGTGATCGTTGTGTGGAGGTGTGTCAATATATGTAGTTACTATCCTGAAAAATGCTTAGACTGGTAAGTCTAATATCAGTGGGGTTGAAATGTTTGCTGTTAGCGACGACATCCAACCTGTCCTGCGTCACTTAGTAGGGAAAATAGTGTTCGAAGTTTTAATCGAAATAGTTATTTACTTTTCGATGTGTAGATGAGGATGAAGACGTTATTTATATTGACACTAGCGTTGTTATGAACTATACTATAAACTGCATTGGTTGAAAAAAGCGTAAACTGTCAACATTATAGTATGGTTAAACATATTTAAACATGTCAGTGAAAAAGAATCTGGCATCCTGTCTGCGTTCCTCCTGTAGTTAGAGGGATACAATAGTTTTGTGTCTCACTGTGCACAAGAAATGTAGGCACGTCGATGACGGGAGTGAGTCCTGACTGCGTTTCGAGAAACGTTTTTTTTTATAATATTGCATGGTTCAAAATGTTATTTCTTAATTGAGTGATATATTTGTTGGCATTCCTAAATTGAGTTATTAATCCACTTCAGCCTTTTTAATACGCATTTTACAGTGTCTACTTGGCGTTTTTTGCAACTCCAATTCTCTTTAAACGTATGTGTTTAATGTCTCTTGTGTTAATTATTATATTATTTACACATTACTAGAAAAATTATAAAAGTACAAACTGTACTATTTAAATTTAACCGTAGTAATTGTACACTCAGACCTTTTTGTACTTTATTAGTATCCCAGAAAAGCTTGTGTTGTATCATTCAGAGTACCGCAAATCTCACTACACTCGTAAACTTGCTGAGCAACTTCAGGCTACGTTTCCATGAAACATAGAGACCTCCAATTGAACACATACGTAGATGCCTCTACTATCTGGTCATTGCTATCTATCTCTAACCACTTCTCTGTTAATCAAAACTCCCCTCCAAGGCGCCTACAATAACACCACTCGGCCTCATAAAAGCCTTATTCACAATGTATCTTGCTAATAAAAAAAAGCGAAGAACTTTGTAGCACAGTTTTCACGATTCCGACAACTCTACACCGTGCATACACTTGTAGCTATCATATCACAACCACGTCCAATAAATCTCTCCTACAAAAAAATCGCTCGACCATACGTTAGTTATTACTTCACAGCCAGTCTTCTTAACCAGTCAGTGTCTGACTACGCTTCCCACGAAACAGACAATAGCCCAATGTCTGTTAGCATCAACTGATGTCACTGCAGCGCCTCTGACCGGGAGGTCCCAGGTTCGAGTCCTGATGGCGGCAGGATTTTCGACACTAGCTTTTCAGCTAGGTCAAATTCAGTTGCTGTTTGGAGGAGAATTCTAGCGGCCAGCTGCTCCGATCGGTAGTTTTCGTGGTTCCTCCGATCAACACCAGGTGAATGCCGGAGCAGTACCCTACGAAACCGGCCACGGACCGCGCGCGATCTGTGCCTCCTCCTTGTTCTATCCTCTCCCCTTACACACACACTTACACAGACATGCACTACACTGCCACATATTCCGGGAGACCGGTCGTGAGCTTAGAGCTTGTCCCGGCTGGGACGGTGCCCGCTGGTGGGAGAGTCCTGGTTAGGGGGAAACCCCACTAGCCGACGGTAGGTCGGTGCCGGATCTCGCCATCCAGCGGGGAAGATCACCGCCATCTCCCGAGAAAAAACATGCACGGGACTAATGACCGAAGCAGTTGACGCGCCCGGAAACACGAAAAAAATCAATCAATCAAAACCAACCCTCCCACACAATAGATGCATCTCTATGATTACTCTTTCGCGCGACCTTCCCAGAAAGACGGACTCAGACACTCCATCGTATGAACCTATCCACAGTCTCTTGTTAACAACTCTGTGTACATCTAACTCCGCTTCCTACGTAATGGACAACGCTCCGCCTTCTCGATAATCATTCCCCACAAAGTTCTCTCAAAGAGACGCCCACAAAAACAGAGGACAATTCGTTAGTTACTCCCTCTGAGTTTTGATAACATCTTAGCGAACTATTTCTGAGTCCATTACCAACGACACGGACACGTTACACCGACCAACACACGTAGGTGTCACATCCCTACAATCACACCCACATATTCCTCTCACAAAAACACTCTAACATCCGTGACATATTACCTCAAAGTGATTCGTGTTAACAACTCAGTGAACAGCTTGAGACTCAGCTTCCCACGATACAACATTACTACAACAGTTGTACACAAGACGCTGCTATATCGCTACGATCAATCTTATGCACACCACTCCCAGAAAGACGGGAACAGTCGACTCCATAGCATGAAACCCGTCCACAGTGTCTCTTTTTAATAATTCAACGAACAGATAACACCGCTTTCCACGTAACGGACAATAATCCACCTTCCCACACACGTAGTTGTCACATCTCTACCACCATTCGTCACAAAATATATTCAAACGTATGTTAGATATTATCTCATAGTGAATCGTGTTAACAACTCAGTGAACAGCTTCCCAGAGCACGAAACTGCCCACTGCGTCTCTTCTTAACAACTCAGCAAACACCTAACTTCGCTTCCCACAAAACGGACTACGTCGTACGATCCAACACGTATGCGTTACATCACCTCAACGACTCTCCACAAACCCCTCCCACAAAAATGTTTCAACCATACGTAGATTATCACCTCGCAGTGAGTCTTGTTAAGTAGTTAGTCAACATCTTCTGTCTCCGCTTCCAACGATGTAGACTACAAACCTCCTACACATGTACCTACCACATACGAACGATCAATCGTCACCATCCCTCCCAGAAAGAACCAACCCAACTCCACCATCTGCCTGTCCAAAGTTTCTTTTGTTAACATCACAGCTATTAGCTTCTGACTCTGCTTCCCACGTAACAGACAACGCCCCACCGTCCCACACACGAAGTTGTCACATTCGTGTAACCACTCCCAACAAATCCCTCCCACACAGTCGCTCCAGACCTCCCACACCCACGAGCAACAAACTCCATCAGAGGAACCTTCTGGGAATGCCACAGACTCTGTGCCCGTCCGTCCGCAGTCTGAAAAATGCCTATGCGCTCACACGGTGTCATGCGCGGGAAACAAGGCGCGCGTCCGAAGCGCAGCATCGATCACGGGATTATCGATGGATCGATCCGCGATGTCTTGCGCGCGATAGCATTCAGTCGCCGCCGCCGCCGTCGACTCCGTCGATGTCGATTGCTGAGTTGCAGGCAGCGCTTTCTCTGCAGCTCTGTCCGCCGCCGCGACAGATGGACGGGGCGAACCGGAGCGGAGATGCTGGCCGACTGATAGCCGACACTCGACGGCTACACAGTGGGCCGTTCGCCGTTCTAGAATGCTTGAACGTACACATGGGCTAGGTGTACCTAAGGGACAGGATAGTTACTATTTCTGCAGCGACTGTGGCCGAGAAGACGTATAGTTCCAGTTCCGACCGGTGGCTGATTTTTGACACTGAGTGGAATTCAGTCGCTGTCTGGAGGAGAATTCTAGCGGCCGGCTGCTCTGATCGGTAGTTTTCAGTGCTTTCTCCGATCAACATGAGGCGAATGCCGGAGCAGTGCCCTTATAAACGGGTCACGGACCGCGCGCGATTTTTCCTTCCTCTTCCTTGTCCTATCCTCACTTCTTACTTACACACACTTACATTAAATGCACTATACTAACACACAAGCCGGAACGCTAGTCTGCGACTTAGAGATTGCCCTGATTGGGGCGGTGATCGGTTGTGGGAGATAGCTGGTGAGGGAGGTGCCTGGCAAACTGACGTGAAGGTCGGGGGGGGCGGCAAAATCCAGTCGTATAGTTATATATTAACATGAATATATATGAATAATAACCACAACAATTGACGTACCCGGAAACAATCAAACATTTATGGTATGAGTTTTTGGCATATTTTAACAATCGCATACCAATGTCGTACGGTACCCGGATATTACCAATAGTGACGGTGTCAATGGTGAACACTAGAAAAAATTGTAATATAAATGAAAAAAAAAATTATACACTTAAAAACTGATGCTTCATGTGTTAAAATAATTACAGATATGCAACTAAAGCAAGAGCATAAGTATTTTTAACATTTTCTAAATATACAGTCCTTTTTGTGGGGGCACAGATGACGTTCTTTTTGAGGAAGTAGCTCTACATTCTAAATGTTCACCGAATGCATAACTGTTCTTTCATTTACAGATTCTAAAATATGTTCGCAAAGTATTTATGGGCAGACCAGGGTGTAAAAGAATCCAGGAGTTTCCGACGTTCGACGGAGCATTTACGTATGACGAAGGTTCAGAATTGGTTTGTAAAGTTGTTTTGCAAAGTGTTTGTTTTGAAGGTTCAGAATTGGTTTGTTCGATGAGCGTTTAAAAATTAAACAATCAGTTCGGTTTAGAAAAGTTTCCAATAATCCAAGAGTTCTAAATGATGAAAGTGTAACTCTCAATTTAAAGAAGAAAAAACCACTATGTGATTTGAGGTTGGTCCTCCTCCCTTAGTATGCGACTGTTAAATTCTGCAACGCTTCTTTTGTATAATAATTAACCTAATGGGTCGAGCCAGCACGTGACATAGATCGAGCTCTCTTGAAATTTATATTGTTTATGTGCTTGTCAAGGCTGAAAATTACCATTTGTTTAGATTATATCTTTATTATGTAGTTCATACGGAATAATGTTTTTTCTAAGTTTTTTGGTAATAATTATTAAGCTTTGTTTCCTTTAATTTTACTTATTCTTCTAATAAATACATTTTTGTGATGCATATTTAAACGATAAATTTTCTCGTTGAAAAATTGAACGAAATGTTACAGAATAAACTATTTACTAATATTTAAGTACGAGTATTACATGAATTACATTAGTCGGCGTGAATCTTGCCTCTTGAACATTCGATATTGTGAGGATGTGAAACAAAGCAAAAGATTCGAAATTTTTGTGAATAGGGACACAGATAGGGCGTGATTTTTTTCTCCGCTTTTCATTGTGATGATCGCGTAAACGGCTGATCCCTATTCTCACGTACGTCATTCTGCAGTGATTCGAGAATAATCAAGCTTAGGAGATCCAAACGTCTTCAACAAAACTTTCTTTCTTCCCATTTGCCCATGAATTAGATAGTCCTACCTACCACTAATCTAGTACCTGTGTGATTCCACGGAAGCGTTGAAAAGTATTGTGAGAAATTGTAATATCAATAAGATATGAGTTTATAACAAGAGAAATTCGATTTTGATAGTTACCGGTCACCAAAGGATAATCGACACAAAAGATCAACTCTAAAGAAAGATGCCATGAATACATATGAATATTAAATAACTTTAGATTTCAGTGCGAAATGATAGGAAACTCATAACAAAATAAGAACTACAAAATTGTATAATTATAATTTTTGCTTTCGAAGTGTCTAATATCATTCGGAAAAACATAGGAGAA
This sequence comes from Teleogryllus oceanicus, assembly GCA_964035755.1. Classification (NCBI taxonomy): domain Eukaryota; kingdom Metazoa; phylum Arthropoda; class Insecta; order Orthoptera; family Gryllidae; genus Teleogryllus; species Teleogryllus oceanicus. The sequence continues at coordinate 79,701,049 of CAXIVR010000010.1, read as the reverse complement.
AAATAAAAATAGTATCACTTGAAAATCAAGTAATAATATTGTGCAAAAATACGAATGTATACTGTGATAATAAACATAAAAGCGGTTGCCCTCATAACGAAAACAAACTCTTGCGGGAAAATTATACAATGTTTCAAAAATATGAAATGAACTCATATAAATGCTTCAATTATAATACTTAATAAGAAAATTAATTTATAATAATCAACATATGCATCAAAATCTATTATTAGTATCGTTTGTATTCCTATCAACTGTGGGGAGGTACAGCTCTTATTAATTTTTAACATTTTTACAAATAATTTCGTCATGTTCACCTCATTTTGCTCTGACGCCAAGCATGGAAACTTAACTACGCTCCGGCAAGCGGGACACCGGTACCTAGCCGGCAAATTTGGACTACCGACCCCAAAATGCCAAATACGTACATACAAATAATTTTAAAAAAATTAAAATAAATTCTTGCAATACACCTAAAAATATTTTAAACTTAAAAAAGAAACATTTACAATTTAGTTCACTTAATTATTCACGTAATTTCACGAGTTTGTACCAATCATTCTTCATTCCCTGCATTAAGCTCTTTGAGAACAGCTGACGAAAGTCACAGAACAAAAACGCGAAATTCTAATCATGATTAATATCCTCAAAAATATGCTCCTAATAGCTTTAATCTATTATAAGAAAATGTATATCAATTATTTTAGAGGTTCCGGCACAGAAAACGCAGGAAAACTCTTTACAGACACACCAAAAAGAAAACACTAAAAAATTCCAAAGAACCCTCACATCAGGCAGGTGCGCAACACACACTTAACGAAGGAAAAAGCCTCATTCCAAACTTTACCACCACCCCCACCACCACACACGGTCTGGAGGCACGCGCCGAAAAAAGGCCAAGTCCTCCAAGATTCCATTCCGTCGCTCCTCGCTTCCTCTTGTGCCGAGACACCTGGGACCCGTCCGGCGCGACCGGCACATTCGAAAGAAGCGGAAGGGGGCCGGGGGAGGGGAACGAGGGGGACGAGGGTGTAGCACGCGCCGGCGGACTCAATTATGCCCCCTCGCCCGCCGCCGTAAACCGCACAGGGACGTGCGACGCTTCTTGAGCGTTCGCGCCCGCCCGCCCGCCCGCCCGCCCGCAAAGATGCCGGATGGCGTCGGTAGTAACCGCTGTCGTCGTCCAAGTTATGAAGAGTCCGCTGAAGTACAGTGTTTCCTTCCTCAACCTTCTCAGGGCACTAATATTTTTAAAAGAAATAAAGCTGTCGATCCAATGTCGTAGATTTCTGGAAATGAAAAATGCTGTCCAGAGATACCACATGTCGTTATCAAGGGACTTACGTACGACTGAAAAACAGTGTTTCTTTCCTCACCCTCTATAGGGCACTAATATTTTAAAGATAATATGAAGATACTGTTGAAGGACAGTATGTCCTACGTTGCCCTACTCATGGCACTAATGTTCCGAATGATGTAAAGATGATGTACCTGATGTCGTAGATTTCTGGACTCAAAATGTGGCATCAGGTGATACAACTTATCTTTGTAGTTAAGAAGAGACTACAGAAAAACGGTGTTTTCTTCCTCGCCCTCCTAGAGCATTAATGTTTCAAATAGTGTGAAGATAATGGTCTAATGTCACAGATTTGTTTTAACAATAGACCACATTAACAGAAGCCGCTTTTATTAACTTAGTTATGTACAGGGGTAGAAGAATTAGATGGCTATCAGCCTCTCGAGAAAACTAATACTTTATAAAACAAAAATTAAGTTGGCCAAACCAATGTCGTAGATTTATGGTGATGAAGGATGTCATAAATAATAATAATAATAATAATAAAAATAAAAATAATAATAATAATAATAATAAAAATAAAACGCTGCCATCGGCCAAGTTCTAATGAAACCATTCAAAAATAGTGCTTCTTCATCATTTTTTTGCCAGATACTATTATTTCATAAGAAGTAAATGTGACCATAGTCGCAGATTTTCGAAGAGCATAATAGAGGAGAATAAGTTAGCCTAAAGTTAACCTTAAGTTATGAAGACACTGCTGAAGAGCAGTGTTTTCTACACCTATCTGCTCAGAGTAGTAACATTCAGAAGGAAAAAGGCTGACGATTACAGTGTCGTAATGATCTGGTATGATGCAAGATGTAACTGCTGACCAAGTAATTAAGAGACACGAAAAGACCAATATTTAGCATTTTCCACTTCTCTTCTTACTAACTTTACTAACCGGAAAATAAAAGTGGTTTTTAAGCAACAAAAACCTTACTTTCGCCGACATTTTGTCCAGGATGTAAATTTTTCTTGTAATTTTTTCTTTAAAAAATGAATAAATGAACGTAACAATTTCATGTTTAGATTAATTTATTAATATATATGTAAGAAAAATTACATTTTAATGAATTTATTAACAATAAAAACATTTTTCCTTTCTATTTCGGTTCCTAATTACATTTCCCAAACTTCAAAATATTTAAGTTCCTAGAAACTGAAAGAAAGAAGGAATGATCAGTCACCAGCTTGTAGAGGAACTCAAAGGAACTGAGAGTAAACAAGAAGAAACGGGTTCGCTTCCCAATCGGAGTCATTAATTCATTGAAATTATTCATTGGTGTTAAAACACCGCTTAACCGTGAGTGCTGAAATTATCTTAAAAATTAAATTCATTTTATAAGAAGTATTGAGTCTTCAATACTCTGAGGAAAATGTATCACGCTACAACACTAGAGTGAATTTTTTCCAGAACTCAGAGAATTTGACCCACTGTCAGGGAGTTGATCGCTAAGAGTGAACACATCTCTGATAGATTTGATAGCCTATGCCTCCCTGGTGGCCTACACCGCTCTAGTTCCATCTCTGGTCTTAATGTAAGATGCTGCAGTGCATTTGAAAGGATTACGTCAGTAATATTTTATCTGATGTTACCGGGAGCGGTAGCTCAGTGCATCAACTGATGTCACTGCAGCGCCTTTGACCGGGAGGTCCCAGGTTCGAGTCCTGACGGCGGCAGCTAGCTTTTCAGCTGGATCAAATTCATTCGCTGTCTAGAGCAGAATTCTAGCGGCCGGCTGTTCTGATCGGTAGTTTTCCGTGGTTTCTCCGATCAACACCAGGCGAATGCCGGAGCAATACCCTAACAAACGGGCCACGGACCGCGCGCGATCTGTCCTTCCCTTCCTTGTCCTATTCTCTCCCCTTACACACTCACTTACACTAACATGCACCGCACTACCACATATTCCGGGAGGCCGCAACAGGCATCGCTCTAATCCCCAACGCAGAAGAAGGAGAGGTTCATATATCAGAAGAAGAAGTTTGCTAAAGTATGTTAATGTATTCATATAGATCTGCGACACATCTGACATTTTTATTCTACTGTATTCACTATTTTCACTTCAATAAATAAAAAAGAAAATTCCCGAGTCTTGCACTGAAATTTCGAGGAGGTTCATATATCTTTTCTTTCTTCCTCTTTTCCATAACGGAGTTCATTTTTTATATATTAAATTTAATATATAATAAATAAAAGTAAATGTGCAATAAAAATGTGAAATAGTCAACAATTGCAGTAATGTTATGTACACATTTGTCTTAAATCTGGAGTTGATGTGATGTAGCATAAGTAGATAAGATGTTTATTTTTTAACACATCAACATCTTCAGTTATAATCAACCTCATTACATTTTACAACCATTTCACAAACTCATCGTCATTACATTGAAGATATCAATTACATTTACAGCTTCATTTCAATGTTTGCTTACAATTACAATATAATCATTTGCGTTCTGTTTGCTAGTAAAAATTATCGGAATATCGTCTCAATATCTTGCATTGCGTAAGGAGCACAGTCAGGTCGAATTGTATTCTTAACAGCAATGACACAAAACTTCGGAAATTCTAAGAGAGAGAGACCGGAAGCGGTAGCTCAGTGCATCAACTGATGTTACTGCAGCGCCTCTGACCGGGAGATCCTAGGTTCGAGTCCTGACAGCGGCAGGATTTTCGACACTAGCTTTTCGGCTAGGTCGAATTCAGTCGCTGTCTGGAGGAGAATTCTACCGGCCGGCTGCTCTGATCGGTAGTTTTCCGGGGTTTCTCCGATCAACCCCAGGCGAATGCCGGAGATTTCAACGGTTACGAGACGACGAAAGTAACGAAACAATATGACAGTTGTTTTTCGGCGTATATCGAATTCAAAATTAGTTATTGATGACGCAAACGAATTAGAAAATTCACATCAATACATTTCAGGCGTAAGCCAATGAACACTCTTCCAGGGTCCAGATATTATCCCAACAATAAAAGTAAAAATACTTCTAAAAACAGAGCCGCTTATAATAATGTGAAACAAGGCAAAGGAAATCGCGGCAAAATATCAGCTCTACATCCGTCAATCACTTTTCATCGCTCTCCCTTACCGAATCATAACTCCCGGAAAAGGATTTTTATTCCGCAGCTTTATCGTTTTCATAACCCGGAATCGCCCTTCGATTCGGCAACCGCCTGCCTACCTAAGCGTAAGCAAATCTCTATAAAGCCCCCGCGGGAGAATCTCGTCGGCGAAGGGGGCGTGGACAGACAGCTTTCCCTCTACCAAGAACCTCCTCCCTAGGAGAGCGTTTGCTGTATCGGCGAAGGCGCCGCGCCGGGGCAAGGAAGAAGGAGAAGGGGGCGGCGCCCTGCAAAGGAAGGGCTCTCGTCAAGAGGAGTCCGAGACGACTCGCCCCGCCACGTCGCTCACCGTCACACCCACGCTCCGCCCTTGCCCCACCCCGCTACGCCTGTTCTCTCCCCGTCCTCATTCCGAGTTCCCCGTCCCCGCATGCCCTCACTTGCCGCTTTTCCTGCGACACCTGCTCTACCACTCGCCAACTCCTTAAACCCCAAACACTTTCCCGCCAACGTCCCGTCATGCTCAGTGACTTCCCAACCCCGCCTCGCCAACGATCCAACTCGCTCAGCTCTAGCGACGACCTTACTCCTCTCCCGCCCTCACCCCGCCACACCCATTCCTATCCCATTCCATAACCTCCCGACCCCTCTCATCACACCCAGAAATGCCCCTCCCGTTATACCCCGCCCATGTGTAGATGGTGCCTCCTCTTGCTTCACTCCCAAGACTTTGCCTGTCTTACCCACATCGCAGCCCTGACGGCCCCGCCCTCGCCCCGCCCTCGCCCCGCCCTCGCCCCGCCCTCGCCCCGCCCTCGCCCCGCCCTCGCCCCGCCCTCGCCCCGCCCTCGCCCCGCCCTCGCCCCGCCCTCGCCCCGCCCTCGCCCCGCCCTCGCCCCGCCCTCGCCCCGCCCTCACCCCGCCCTCGCCCCGCCCTCGCCCCGCCCTCCCCCGCCTCGCCCCGCCCTCGCCCCGCCCTCGCCCCGCCCTCGCCCCGCCCTCGCCCCGCCCTCGCCCCGCCCTCGCCCCGCCCTCGCCCGCCCTCGCCCCGCCCTCGCCCCGCCCTCGCCCCGCCCTCGCCCCGCCCTCGCCCGCCCTCGCCTCGCCCTCGCCTCGCCCTCGTCATCCCCATCCTCAACCCGCCGTCAACTCACCTCAACCCACCATTCCCATGCCCTCCTCGCATCACCACTGCCCATCGCCCCACCTTTCCCTCCAGCGCTCGGCGTCCGACTTACGGCGCGCAAACAAGTGGCGGGCGCCTTCGCCCCAAGAGGCGCGGTGTATTCATAACAGAAGGGGGAGGGCGGGGGCGGCAGGTCGAAACTCGATTGCTGACCGCCACGCGGGCGGCGAGCGCGTCTTATCGAGTTACCGACGGCCATCGCACGGGGAGGGGGGCGTGGCGCCAAAGGAAGTCCCGTGCCGATGCGTCGCAAGTTGAGTTTCGCTCAGTGACAGCATTGCCGATGTCTCGGCAGCGGATAGGGTTGCCAACAATGTTCATATTAAATAGACACTTGATAATAAAAAGGGGGAAATCGTAAACACAGGTATTTTTATAAATATTTAATTTAGACTAATAGCTGCTCCATTTATTTCTTCTCTCCATTGCCGATTCAAGTGAAACTATGCAGATGATGGTCGGAACGTTTTTTTTTTTCTACACTGACAGAGACACTATCATGCACGTGTCAGCGTTCACAAAAAGGATATTCATGTTATCTATTCTAAAGTAAACAAGAAACAAGAAACGTTGCAGCTCACGTGATAAAATAAATGAAAACTCTTAATAAAAATTTACTACAGGAGGACATATAAAATGTAAAGGAGGACGAGAGGACAGCAGACGTCAATGTGGGACCGTCCTCCCAGATATTGGCAACCCAAGCAGCGACCCCGTACGGGAGGTTTTGAATGTTGTTGGTGGCGGGGTGTGGTGGACGCTGGCTATATCACTGGGTACACCATTGAAAAAGAATTCAAGCGGCTGGCTGCTTTGATCGGTAGTTTTCCGTGATTTCTCCGATCAACACCAGGTGAATGTCGGAGCAGTACCCTACCAAACGGGCCACGGACCGCGCGCGATCTTTCCTACCTCTTCCTTGTCCTATCGTCGTCCATAACTTACACGTCAACCTGCATGCTCTACACTACCACACATGCCGGGAGACCGGTCGAGAGCTGTCGTTACACCAATCAATGTGAGACAATTGCCGAAGCAGCACTCCGTAAGAAACGGGTCAACGGAAGGGGACCGCTCGCGATCTTTCGTTCCCCTTCCGTTTCCTATCTTCACCCGTTATTTACACACAAACATGCCTAGGATTGCTAACCGTCCTCAATTTGGGAGGACAGTTCTGCATTAACGTTAATTGTCCTCTCGTCTCTCTTTGTATTTAAATGTACTCCTTTTAGAATATTTGAAACATCTGTTGTTATTATTTATTTTATCATATGACTAACATCTACGTTGTATCGTTTATTGTTGAATTTAGAATCGAAAACATGAATACCATTTTGTTTGTTGTTTGTATTGTTGTATCTCGTGGGTTTTTTGTTTTTGTTTTTGTTGTGTTTTTTTATTGAGTGTCCTCCCTTTTACATGAACATCGTCGACAATCCTAGATTTATATGCACTACACTACCACACACCTCCGGAGCTTTGAGCTTGTCCCAGCTGAGGCGGTGCGACACTGAGGAAGATATCCTAGCTGAAAAATTGGCTAATGAAGGGTTCTACGTTTCTGAAATCAATATTTTAATACGCAAATTTTGTGTTGTGCGTTTCGAGTGGGAGAGAAGACACACCGTATTAAAACATTCTGTTAAAAACAAGGAGCATTTGAAACGTGAATTAAATAGTTCTGAAGCACCAAAGTGACAAGCAACAGAACTTTCGTTTCAGAGAAGTGGATTTCATTAAAGATACTACAAGAGTTCCTTAGAGCCAACATGCCGATAGAGAAGATTGATCAACCGTGAGTTCATGAATAGTTTTGAAAATATTTTCCTCGTAAGAGACCGAAGATGATTCTATTGCGACCTGCGTTATGTTATCATTCACTAAATATGATATAAGAGTAATTATCCATTTACGATGGTATAAATATATTTCAATGTGCTCTCTTTTCAACTAAAAGTATTATAAAAAATTGAATACTTGAGTTTTCTTATCACCTACTTCCGAATATATTACAGTGGAGTTAACGCAAATTTGGTTATCTGTTTCTGCAATATAATGCGAAAAAAATATTTTCACGCGCAATTTAAGAAAATTTACAAAAAAAAATCCAGCATCTAGTTATTGCAGTTTAAACAGCATTAAAATTATTTTGATGGCTTCGTTATGAATGTTAAAATTGCTTTAAATGGGAAGGGTTGGCCTGTGAAAGAGAAAGGTGAATTTAGGGATGTTGCATCAAAACGACAACAGAAGATCAAATATAGTCGTCCATTTGTCGCGGAACAATCCACCCGGTAAATATTGAAAAAAAAAGTGTATCTATACTTCTGTCGTAGAAAAAAAAACGATATAAAAATACAATCTTGATTTTAATTCATATTTTCATAATTTGTATCAAATGTATAACTAATTTGAGTAACTTAATTGTCATAATTAAGATTAAGAATGTCTGAAAGATGAAGTTTATGTAGGTTTTCAACTGTTCTGAAATGCTCTACGCATCTCTTAACAAACTACTTTAAACACACGAGATTGGAAGCCAAATGAGGGCAGGAACGATATTTCTTCTTGATTGTCAATATATGTTTGCAAATAAAAGTATCCAAAGTTTTTTTTATGACAATCATTTATTTCAGCAATTGCACAACGTTTCGTAACTAGTTTTGTTACATCATCAGGTGCTAAAATAATGGGACACAAAAACCGTTATTCTACATATCAATTAGTGTAATTACTAGTATAGTTTATAAACACTACAATTGTCTCAAGAGTATAAGTCTATTCAGTAAAAGGCATCTTTAGGGCAGGAACGTCTTTAAAGTTACTGAATAACATCCCCCCCCTTGACATTGCAGAGCATGAACAGCTTGAGTTCCGCCAGTACCTATCGTGCGTTCTGCGAAAGCAATAATGTATATTTTCATCATAGAGTTTGTTGAACTGGAAAAGAATATTTCAATGCAGAGTTAGACAAGGAAGTTTGACGCAAGTGTACATTGCCTTCATTCATTGTGTCGTGAAATCAGGTTCATGATCGTGAAACAACACAAACTTCGCCTTCCAGAACCACACAACTATTTAATGAATCATTTCTGTCTATCGTTCACAAGAATCATACAAACAAAAATAAGGAGTGAACGATATATACAGTAGTATTAAGAAGACCGAGACAGCCAAGGTCGAGGTGCACTGTAAACCCGGGATTAAACCCAGTTTTAACCCTTAGTTACTCACGCTGGCTTATACCACCAGAACTGTTATCGCCGTAGGTGTCAGATAACATCAGCGGACGTTCTTTCATTTGACCTAACCTCGCCGAAAGCATTCAGCTACATTCTCCTCGACATTCAACTGCGTAAGATTTACTGCAATGGCTAGATGATTGTATTTCCGTTTGAAAGTTTTCGTTGACGTACTTTCTACGCCGCGCGGGTACCAATGTGAGTTTTCATTTTTGTTAATTATCACAGGATTTTTTCAATTTATTGTTGTAATTAAACTAATTTGTTTGCTTTACATTAGGTACAATACACAGATGAATAATATATCGGAAACTGATGTGTAAATTATTACGTGGGGTGACGTCAGAAGACGAAATTTGCGATGCTGCAAGTGATTCTGTCGAAGAAGAAGTGACCCAGAGTGAACATGACACGAGTTCGGAACTTGATAATGCTAGTAGTGATTATTCAATCAGCGATGTAGTGTAGAAATGTTTTCATTTGCAAAGGCAAGAATACAAATTGGAATAAAATATCGCTTGACAGCAATTTACAAAAACAAAATTGTGATGATCAAGAATAACCACCAAAAATTAGGGGTTCACTGTCCCGGTAGAGCAGTAAACCGCACAACTACATTTATTGCTATTAATCGGTACAACAAATTTGCATGCAATGAACTTATTCTTAAAGAAATCAAATGCAAAAATTGTTCTGAAGACTAATATGCTAAATTTATTATTATTATTATTATTATTATTATTATTATTATTATTATTATATTATTATTATTATATTATTATTATTATTAGTTTATTATTATTTTATTATTATTTTATTAAAATTGTAATATGTAGACATTTTAAATAAAACTAAATAAAAATGATATTCAAATATTATTTAGGGCTTGCAGTGTACATTTTTTTAACAAAATAGGCTTGGAGTATAAAGTACGCCACGTGGGTACTTGTGTGACAAAGCATAGCGCGAGTAACAGAAGTTTCATTACAATAGGTAGACTCCAGATATGAATGCAGTGAGGATATTACAATCAAATAACGTAAGAAGCCTTGGACCGATGAGAACGAATAATATATGTTGAAGTGTACGCCGTTATGAAGATTTGATGTCTTTGCATAACATTATAAAATAATATCAGGAATATCACCACGGCATGTCATAATCTAAAAAAAATACTTTGAATTATATATTACATCCCTTACCTCTGATTGAAGCTTTTCAAGATAATACCCTCTAAGATGGCCATCTTCTTCTCATTGTAGGTAATCTTCTGCTTTTTCTTTTTCTACCTGCACAGAGAGCAAAGCAACACTATCTCATTGTAGCTACAAACACGGAATGACAGCTCCGACGTGCCAAACCGTTGCTGCCTGTGACGTCATGTTTTGTCAAACTCTGATTGGTTTGTCATTCAAGCATCAAGTAATTTCACAGGGTGTATTCCTGAACACGTGCGGAAAACTAGTCTCAGAAAAGTGTGCTCGCGGTTGGCGCGCGATTCAATGGTTTTCAGAGGCTGATAGGATCTCAAAATACTAATTATAACTATTAAGACACAATAAATCATTATGCAAACCAACACAATGCAATAAAGTCATTAATTATAAACATTAACACACAATTCGATCATACTTTTAAGCTTCTGTACAGGCACCGACAATAACGTTATAATAGTGGTTATCAGAAAACGATACTGTAGGTAAATTGTAGTGCAACGAGACATGTGAAAAAATTTTCTCAACAACTATGGCGGCAGAGTGTGAGGCGTGTATTCCCTTGATTAAACATCATGATGGTATGCATCTCAAGTCTATCGAATGTGAATCAAGAGAATGTTTTGTGCGAATTCTGTGTTGGCAGTACCGGCTTTCGTTACAGATGTGATCGTAAACTTAAAGATAGCCTAAAATGTAAATGTCGGGCAAAGCGTTTTTGAGAAATCACACGAGGCAATGTATGCTAATGTTTCTACATTTTCTCCTAGGACAGGTAGCAAAAACTTCCGACCGCAATTATCAAAAGTATCTCAATGCTCAATGGCAAAACCGGATTAAGTGTCTCAGGAGATCAACTTCCGTGCCTCAGGCCTCGAGTACAGACGGTAGCAAGATTTTCGATACTAGCTACATAGCTAGGTGACTACATAGCTTCAGTCGCTGTCTAGAGAAGAATTCTAGCGGCCGGCTGATCAGTAGTTTTCCGTGATTTCTTCGATCAACACCAGGTGAATGCCGGAGCAGTACCCTATCAAACGGGCCACGGACCGCGCGCGATATTTCCTACCTCTTCCTTGTCCTATCGTTGTCCATATCTTACACGTCAACCTACATGCTCTACACTACCACACATGACGGGAGACCGGTCGAGAGCTTAGAACTTCTCTCAGATAAGGTGATCCCCCGTTGATGGGAGATACCTGGTTGGGGAAACCCTGCCCAGAAAGTTAAAATTATCGCTCGCTCAGTACCGGTAGCGGTAGCTCAGTGCATCAGCTGATGTCACTGCAGCGCCTCTGACCGGAGGTTCGAGTCCTGACGGCGGCAGGATTTTCGACACTAGCTTTTAAGCTGGGTCGAATTCAGTCGCTGTCTGGAGGAGAATTCTGTCGCTGTCTGGAGGAGGCCGGCTGCTCTGATCGGTAGTTTTCGGTGGTTTCTCCAATCAACACCAGGCGAATGCCGAGCAGTACACTAACAAACGAACCACGGACCGCGCGCGATTTCTTTCTCTTCCTTGTCCTATCCTCTCCTCTTACACACACTTACACTAACATGCACTACACTACCACATATTCGGGAGGCCGGTCGAGAGCTCAGAACTTGTCCCCGCAGGGGCGATGCTCCGCTGGTGGGAGAGTCCTGGTAAGGGAGAAACCTCACTAGCCGACGGTAGGTCGGCGCCGGATCTCGCCATCCAGTGGGGAAGATCACAGCCATCACCCGAGAAAAAAAACAAGCACTACACTAACGGGACTAATGACCGAAGCTGTAGACGCGCCCGGAAACACGAAAATATAAATCAATCTCGATCAGTCCAGTATCAAAGTATTTTGACACAGTTTTTCATCGTATATTTGACTTTCTCGCATTGTATACAGAAGTATACAGAAAATTAAGTAATTCTGCGGAAGAGAGTAACGCATTTTGACAAACACGTTTGATAGGTTCCTGATACTGAAATACGAGTAGTTATGTAGTAAAACTAGTACAGGAAGTTGGTGTATAATTCTTTAAAAAGTCCGGTACGTTATTTAGAAGATAATTAAATAATCCAACTCTTGGTGACTTTGGTATACAATGCAATGTTGATGAACGATACAACAATAGCAGCTGAGTTCGGCATTTTGAAATGAGAACACCGAAGACATTTCCGTAATAGTTACTAGCATTACTTGTAATTTTCCCCCAACATTATAGTATAGTGAAGATAAGTATTGGAATCATCACAACAATACGACCTGAAATTCTCCATCCTAAAATCAGTGATTAAGACTCTTTTGAATCTTCGCATGCACTTCAAGATTAAGTTATGTTAGTACTATCCCATAGATTATTGAGATTGGAGTCGGAGACTAGGTCGCAAACAATTTTGTACACGAAAATAGCTTTTTATTTATTTATTTATTTATTTATTTATTTATTTATTTATTTATTTATTTATTTATTTATTTATTTATTTATTTATTTATTTATTTATTTATTTATTTATTTATTTATTTATTTATTTATTTATTTATTTATTTATTTATTTATTTATTTATTTATTTTTTATTTATTATTTATTTATTTATTTATTTATTTATTTATTTATTTATTTATTTATTTATTTATTTATTTTACGTCAAAAACAGTTGAAACTGCGTATGACGTGCTATGGGGAGAAGTGAATTCTGTGCACATTTTCAAAATTCTGTGATCCCTACGCTGAGTCATATACTACATAAATTTTGAAAAAAAAAAAGCTCTCATGTAATAAAATCTATTTTCAAGAATAAATAAGCAATAAATTTTGGGTTCTTATCCATGATGTTCTTCGTCAAGGAATAATACTTCCTGCAGCAAAAACATGAAAACGATAATTTGAATAACTATATTTCCCAATTGATTCTAGAAGACGTGCACAGATAATGAAGTTACATTTATGTCCAGAAGCAAAACAAGGGCCATCTCATTTGCTCAATGGATCAAGAGAACTGGACGAAAAACCGGATCGAGATGGTGGTCATTGACCCGGAGGCTGCAGTACAATACTTGTTACAGGTTGTTTATACACATTTATACAGTCCAAATGGTCAATAATTCATTATGTATCATTGTTAAAATTAATGTTACTTTTCTTGTGATGCTCAGTATAGTCTCTGAATGAATGGCAAATGACGTCTGTGTCTCGCATAACTCTGTCAGATTCGAACCATTTCAGCTCAATCTTGGTAAATAAGTCAGAAGTAACATCTAAATGTGCCGTTCCGGCAATCATTGAGATATTTTCATTTTGGAATGTACTTTACATGAAGTTCTTGTGACAATTTCAAACTGTAAATAAATGGCATAAATTATTCGTAATTTTATTACTAAAATACTAAAATGCATTTATTAAAATGAAATAGTTCTGATTTACATTTAAAACTGTGAAATATGTAAAATTGCAACAGTTCAAATTTATATTCGAACTTGCATCATTCTCTATTCTTCTTCTTCTCCTTCACTGTCGGAGAAATTCGAGAGATATAAAAGAATAATAAACGAGACTGCAGCGACGTTGATTCATGAAGCTCCTGAGTTTTGTTTACTTTTTTGCACTGAAAGGAATTGAACCCGGTCTGGATTTCCAAGATCGCTAAGACCAAAACTGCCTCGTGTTTGAATGATCGCGAGTTCGTTTCGTGCGCGGGGCGTGGATGCCTGTATGTGTCGTATACAAATATGCAAGTTTTGCTAACGTTACCGCAACGTTTCAAAAACAAGTGTTAATTAAATTGATCACTATATGACATAGTAGTTGAAAAGATCTAAAAAAATTGAAATTTGGTCAGGACGTTTTTGCAGTACGTGTATGGAAAAACTTCGGCGTTGGGATCGAAGGCGGAGTAACGGACATGAGCGGGGTTATAATCGAGAGTGAGTTTGAGAGTGTGGTTGTGGTGGTGTTCGGTATTGGGTTGGGGTGGGATCAGGAGCGAAATTGGGGTACCGCGCCGGATTGGCCTCGAGAGTGAGGTTGAATCCGGGAATGGGGTTGGGCTCCTAATGATTAGTCGGGATGAATGAGGTCGTGTGCGAGGTTGGATTCGAAAGCGAGTTTCAAGTCGGCAGAGGGGTGGGTTGTGGGAGTATGACTGGAATCAGATGCTGGATTGGGGTCAGGTGTGAGTTTGCAGTCAGAAGCAAGATTGGTGTAAAGAGCTAGGGATCTGGGTTGGGGTCGGCACGGGGATTGGGTATGAGACCTTGGTTGGTGCGGGGAAAGAGGTTGCTATCGGGATCGGGAGGAGGATTGGGGTAGAGTGTGCGATTGGGGTTAGGAACAAGGGTACGAAAGGCGCGTGGTCAGGGTCGCTAGCAGGGACAGTCGAGGGCAGACTTGAGACAATCGAGGACAGACTTGAGATCAGGAGCAGAATTGGGAAAAAGGCTATGATTGGGGTAGCGGATAGGGTTGTAAGCTGTGTCTTTGACACATAGAAGGGTAGGGTCGTCAGCGGTGTCTTTGACTACAATAGGGATAGGGTAGCGGATAGGGTCGTCAGCGGTTTCTTTGACTACGATACGAAAAGGGTCGTCAGCGGTGTCTTTGACTTCGATACGAAAAGGGTCGTCAGTGGTGTCTTTGACCACAATAGGGATAGGGTAGGGGATAGGGTCGTCAGCGGTTTCTTTGACTACGATAGGGATAAGGTAGCGGATAGGATCGTCAGCGGTGTCTTTGACTACGATACGAAAAGAGTCGTCAGCGGTGTCATTGACCACAATAGAGATAGAGTAGCGGATATGGTCGTCAGCTGAATCTTTGACCACAATAGGGATACGGCAACGGATAGGGTCGTCAGCGGTGTCTTTGACCACGCCAGGGTCGGGGTGGGCGTGGCGGGGACGCGTCCAGAAGTGGGCGTGGCCGCAAGCGCCTGCAAGTTGACCGAAACGAGGCATCGGCCGCAACGGCCGCCTAACAGCGTTATCGCTGCGCGGGCGCTGCTTTGTCGCGTGGCCGCTCTTGGGGTAACGTCGTTACGCGGCGCTCGGCCCCCGGCGCGACAACTTCTTGTAGACCGCCTTCGCCGCCCACGCGCCGCCCGGCCGGCCGGCAGGTAATGGAGAAGACGGCGCCGCGCCGAGACTTCGACACAGGACGACCAAGGAAGCGGGCAAGTATGCGGGGCCCAGTTACTGGGGCTTTGGTGACGCGGAGTACACGAGTGGGTTGGGAGGGAAGAAAGGGGAGAGCTGCTAGAGGAAAGTTATGGAAGCGCTGGATTGATTGATGTGGTTGACGAGAACAGATGCAGTCTTTATTCCTGTTAGTGTAGTGAATGTTTTCATGTTTGTATGCGGCAGTATACGTCTTTCGCTGATGTTGAGACGCTCACCTACTAGTACGGCCCGATATTTCCACCTCAAGATATCTTTCCCTCCGAGACTGACACAATGGGGAATGCTCTAAGCTCCCGACTGGTCTCCGACTTGGGTGGTAGTGTCGTACAGGTATGTTTCTGACCGGAGGTCCTAGGTTCGAGTCCTGACGGTGGCAGGATTTTCGACACTAGCTTTTCAGCTAGGTCGAATTCAGACGCTGTCTGGAGGAGAATTCTAGCAGCCGGCTCCTCCGATCGGTAGTTTCCGAGGTTTCTCCGATAAACACCAGACGAATCCCGGAGCAGTACCCTACCAAACGGGCCACGGACCGCGCGAGATCTTTCCTTCCTCTTCCTTGTTATATTCTTTCCCTTACACACACCTTACACTAACATGCACTACGCTACAAAATATTCCGGGAGACCGGTCAGGAGCTTCCAGCTTGTCCCGGTTGGGGCGGTGCCCAGCTGGTGGGAGAGTCCTGGTTAGGGAAACCCCAGTAGCCGATGGTAGGTCAGCGCCGGTTCTCGCCATCGGGCCATCGCCCGAGAAAAACATTCACTACACTAACGGGCCTAATGACCAAAGCCATTAGGAGAACGGATACTAAGTAAGAAATAAGGAATCAGGGTAGGACGAAGAAGAGGAAGGAAAGATTGTGCGCAATTTTTAGGGTGCTGATCTCGAGCTCGCCTGGTGTTAATCGGAGAAACCACGGATACGTTTCGAAGAGAGAAGTGGGTGATGCTGACTCTGAACTCAACTGGTGGTAGCGTTGATATTTCAGTTAGAAATCAATGAGAAGATAATGTGGAAGTGAAAATAAAGGTTGTGATGATATGTTGAATAACATGTTTCCGACTAGGGTCCGGTCACCACGTATTGAATATAGCAAGAAATTCTGTTGTGAGCCATGCGTTGTGACGTTGAGGCTAGGTTTGATTGATTGATTTTTTCGTGTTTCCGGGCGCGTCAACTGCTTTAGTCGTTAGTCCCGTTAGTGTAGTGCATGTTTTTTTAGGGAAATGGCGGTGATCTTCCCCGCTGGATGGCGAGATCCGGCGCCGACCTACCGTCGGCTAGTGAGGTTTCCAACCAGGACTCTCCCACAGCGGGGCACCGCTCCAGTCGGGACAAGCTCCCAACCGGTCTCGCTGAATATGTGGTGTGTAGTGCATGTTAGTGTAAGTGTGTGTGTAAGGAGGATAGTACAAGGAAGAGGAAGGAAAGATCGCGCGCGGTCCGTTTGGTAGGGTAGTGCTCCGGCATTTGCCTGGTGTTGATCGGAGAAACCACGGAAAACTACCGATCAGAGCAGCCGGCTTCTAGAATTCCCTCCAGACAGCGACTCAATTCGACCTAGCTGAAAAGCCAGTGTCGAAAATCCTGCCACCGTCAGCACTCGAACCTGGGACTTCCGGTCAGAGGCGCTGCAGTAACATCAGTTGATGCACTGAGCTACCGCCCCGGTTTGAGGGAGGAAGCAAGCCAAGCTGCTAGGAAGAGAAAATCTTTGGTGATGGAATAGAAGAATGGAAGTTAGTGGTAGTGAAACTAAATGCAAACGACAAATAGGCTTTAGTTGAAGCGGAAACTGAAGAGGAATTGGAAATACACAGTTATTAGCAACAACGACCAGGAATTGACAAGGGTGCTGCTTGGATGTTTAAAAACGTAAACCAGGGAATATTTTGGTCTTGAAAGAAGGTCGTCAGTGGTGAAATATCAGATCAAGTAGAAGTAGAATCTACATCTCAAGACAAAAGTCAAACCGGAGAACACAAACAATACTAACATTTTTTAGCGCGTCATATGATAAATGGTGGCGATCCGACGTGAAGGTTCTGCTTGGATTTTTGAAAGGTATAAAAATAAATGACATAACAAATAGACTGGCATCAGAAGGAAAAATGATAGGGTCAATAAGGAGACATGAACCCAGAAGATACACATTACATTTTAACCTTAAACATGAAATCGTGGTGCAACTTAATGCCAACTGACGCTGTCGGATGGTAAAGGAGCAAATAGTAAACAGAGAATTGGATATTTGGTGACGTAACGTCAGCAGCAGAAATACATTAACACGGAGTCAATTCAATTCAGTGATACCTAATTTTACGTAGACTCTGGTCCTCAGCCTTGCTCTTCCGTCTGACCAGGCAAATTTAGCCTCTCCTTTCCCATCTAGCGGAGGAAGAAGATATCACTTGGGCGAAGAAAAAGGTGATTAGAATTTTGCTCAGAGACTTCTTTTAGTCTTACGGATTTTTACGCACAGCAAGCCGTGCACAAATCATGGGAAAGCCGGGTTTACATCCTCGTACGAAGGATTTTTTTCACCTTCAAATATCCGCAGTTTCGATCGGGCGTGAACACGCATACGTGGATACAACAACCCGGTATGCTAACAGTTATCCCGCCGAAGACGCAGCGAAGAACTTGATGGAACTGAAGATAGAGTTGGTACCAACGAAAGGATACAAGTATGTAGAAGTGGAGATGCAGGTTAACATGGTTGAGGATGCATGTGTGATGGAGACGAAATCAATATCTATGTAAAGTGAAAAGGAATACAAAAGAGAAATTGCAGGTGGAGGTAGAGATTCAAGAGTCATAACGTGGAGATCAGCTCTTGCCGGTATTTAGGGAGATTAGAATTACTCAGAGAAGCGTGAAATTCAATGCATTGCGGACAGAACTTGCGATAGAAAGTTCTTATATAACAATAAAATATGCAATTAGAGAAAAGAATATGGTGAAGATGGTTCTACATTATTTTACGGTCTCTAGTAACACACTCGAAAGGAACACAGATAGGCAGGAAAATTTTTAAGTAAATGCCATGTCATTCTGTATTATTTTAAAGTTACGGAATTCAAATTTAGAACGCATAAAACTAAATTCAGAATACGTTTACTACTTGTTTGCAAAACGTAGTAAGTCTTGATATAAGGATGTAAATGCATATCCCTTCTTTGAAACAACATTATTACAATTTATTTTTACTAATCATTGATGATGTTTTTGCCAACATTGACATGTCATGATTCAAACTTTCCTTCTTCATTAAAAATATGAGAAAAACAACAATAAAACATTAATTGATAAAATTTGGACATATAGTATTTTACAATTAATGATTTCCGATTAAATGTTCACTGGTATTTGACAAGTAGACGAAATGTATTTGACCGCGCCAGAAAATGCACTTGCCATTCACCAGAGTTGTTCCCAAATTAGGGGAAAATTTTACGTGTAACTTTGTTATAATTTATATTTTTTTTAAACGTCTCGGCAATGTGTATTCTCACATAATAATGTCCTACAGTAAAAGAGAGATAGCGTAGGATGCGTGAGAAACTAGGTAAATAAAATCGTTAAACCGTAATCAATATACCTACCTTTAATTAAATGCGAGGACCAAAAGAAAAAAATATTTTGAAAACGTCACGTCATCGTTTTCCAAACGTGCATCCAAACGTGCATTCAAAGAACGATGGCTATGTGTTAATTTAAGTAGTCTCATCCTGACGCCAGCAGGATGAAGCCGAAAAAGAAAAGGGGGAAGAAGAGCATTTGAACGAAGAAGGCGAAATTTAGTTGGAAGATTAGAACCATTTCTAATAACCAGCAGGCCTTCCTTATAATTAAAGAACAGAGACAAAAGCAGTTTGAAAAACGACACATCACCCTTCCTCTGCCGCGCATCTAAAACTCCTTGGCGATGCGTTTACGCCGACTCCTCGTGCTTCTGACGGAAGAAAGATGTAAAGAGGGGGGATGAGGGGTGGGGGAGGGGGGCGGGGCGGCTGCCGCAGGCGGGGGCGGTCCCTCATCAGCGATTAGAGTCGCTCTGACGACGAGGCGACGCCAGCGGGGAAAGGGGCGTGGCGAAACTAAGGGGGGACCCAGACTTCTTCCCTGAGGGACACCCGCTCCGTCGGGCACACAGCCAGCACTCTTACAACCGCCTACTCATTCCGCGTTGCGTCTCCTTACCGCACGCCTGCTCCCGCCCCCTCCCCCCACCCATCCCCTCCTCCCCGCCCCGCCTCCGCCGAGCGTCCCTGGTCGGTCTTACGTCCTATTTACGCTTTTCTTACATTCCCAGATTGCTCCCTCGTCACGCCCCCTCGCCTCCCCGCGCGCCCAATGCCGTCCTCCTCAGACGGCGATGAGGACGAGGACGCTCGGGGCCCCCTCCCCCCCCGCAGCGTCCGCTGTCCCCGGCATCTCCCCCCTCCCCATCCCCACTCGCCAACCCCCCGGCGGGCGCCCGGTCCGAGACCCTTCTGTCGTCTTTCTGCGTGTTTGTGATTCCTCAACTTTTCCCCCGATTGGGAAGTTTTTCTTGGAAGTTGATTCTCGGAGGCATCGCCATACAGTGTCTCTCCCGCTGGCCCCGCCCTTCTGCTCTGAGCTGCTTGCTCTTCATAATCAGCGGCGGGGAAGGGGGAGGGGGAGGGGGTTGGTCGCAGTCCGCAGCGCTCTGCGGCATTAATCGGGAGCTTGGACTTCGCTGCGGTGACGGAGAGAGATGGCGACGACGCTCGTGTTGTGGCGACGGGTGCAGTGGGAGCGGTAACAGGGTCAGTTGAGGAAGGAACGAGGCATCGAAGACCAACGATGTCCTCTGACCGGGAGGTCCTAGGTTCGAGTTCTGGCGGCGGCAGGATTTTCGACACTAGCTTCTCAGCTAGGTCGAATTAGGTCGCCGGGAGGGGAGGAGAATTCTAGCGGCCGGCTGCTCTGATCGGTAGTTTTTCGTGGTTTCTCCGATCAACACCAGGTGAATGCCGGACCAGTACCCTACCAAACGGGCCACGGACCGCGCGCGATCTTTTCATCCTCTTCCGTGTCCTATCCTCTCCCATTACACACTCACTCACACTAACATGCACCACACTACCACATATTCCGAGAGACCAGTTGGGAGCTTGTCCCGGCTGGGGCGGTGACTCGCTGGTGGGAGAGTCCTAGTTAGGGGAAACCCCACTAGCCGACGGTAGGTCGGCGCCGGATCTCGCCATCCAGCGGGGGAAGATCACCGCCATCTCCGAAGGGAAAACATGCACTACACTTACGGGAACAAAGACCAAAGCCGTTGACGCACCCGGAGACACGAATAATAAATAAATAAATAAATAAATAAATAAATAAATAAATAAATAAATAAATAAATAAATAAATAAATAAATAAATAAATAAATAAATAAATAAATAAATAAATAAATAAATAAATAAATAAATAAATAAATAAATAAATTAATTAATTAATTAATTAAAACCAACGAGGTAAGGTAGACCGTTAGAGATAGAGTGACGGACACAGTGTGGACACAACGAAGGTGGGAGTGAATGAGCAATAGGGCGACGGGCACGACAGGGAAAGACGGAACGTCGGGAAAAGGAAGCCGTGGAGTGACTGGTGGGAGGGGATTGGAGGAGTGGGGCAGCAAAACCACACGGCAGTGTTAATGGGAGGAGGTACAGTGGGGACGCTGGAGTGGCGAAAAGGGAGCAGGGGCAATTGTAGTGCGTGACAGGGCCAAGAGTGTGAAGAGTGGGAATGAAGGGAATGTGGACAACCGCGTGGGGCTGAGGGAGCGAGAACGAGAGTTGTAGTAATTGAGCAGGTCCAATAGGGCGAAGGACGGATGGGCGTGTCTGATAGGACTGGTATTACGATGCAGACAAGGGAGCAGGTATGAAAAGATGTGGCCAAAAGAAGGAGGGAATGGGTTGGGAAGGGGGAATACAAAAAAGGGTATGATGAGTGAAAGGGAAGAGAGGGGAAGGAGTGGCATGAAGATAGGAAGGTGAGACGGAGAGAGAGGATGGAGAGAGGAAGTGGGGGCAGGGAAGAGTGAGAGGGGAGGAGAGAATGAGGAAAGGGAAAGACGAAAGGGGGGGAAGGCGAGTGCGGAGATACGAGTGCGATGATGAAAGAGTGAGGGTGATAGAGTGGGGATGAAAGAGTGAGGGTGAGACGGTGAGAATAAGCGAATGGAAATGAAAGTGTGAATATGAGAGCGTGGGGAGGAGAGAGAGTGAAGAAGAGAGGGAAGATGGTGGGGGCGAGAAGGCGGGGAAGGAAAAAGTGGAAAAAAGGAAGGGGAAATGTGAGAGGGGAAGTGGGAAGGAGAGTGCAGGGAAGAAGACGAGATGCAGAAGGTGGCACGAGGGAATGGAGATCGGATGGTAGGAAGGAGAGAGGCAGAAGAGGTTCGCTGGGGTCGAAGAAACGCGGTCGAGTGAACGGGCAGAGGGCAGGGAGTGAGTTCAGTATCAATGCAATGGTGAGCCAGGCAGAGAAGGAAATGCAGGCAGAATCAATGAGCGGGGAGGGGTGGGAAGAGCAGGGGGTGGGAAGGGGCGGGGAGGTAAGGGGCAGGGAGGGTAAGGGGCGCGGAGGGTAAGTTAGCGGGGAGGGTAAGGGGTGGGGAGGGCAAGGGGCGGGGAGGGGAAGGGGCGGGGATGGGGAGGGGCGGGGATGGGGAAGAGGCCGCGATGGGGAAGGGGTGGGGATGGTAGGGAAAGGAGGGGATGGCAGGGAGGGGCGGGGTGGGGCCGGACAATGCGATGGTGAGGAGCGGGCGGGGGGGGAGCAGCGGCCGGGGCAGAGAGAAGCAAAGAGCGGGGCCGTGGAGGGGGCGGGGCAGGGTAACAGGCGACTCTCGAGGACTCCTCCTATCTTAATAATTAGTGCTTCTTTCCCGACGGACTGCGCTCCTTGTGCAAATATTAATTAGGAATGCCTAGCGGCCCTCGACTCGTCGCCGACGCTTGTTGTGGTGGCCGCCAGGCGAGGGGGGAGGGGGAAGTTGGGAGAGGTTGGCTGGAAGCGCAAGGGGAGGTTGAAGGCAAAACTGGTGCAATGGTTCAGGCACTAGTGGAACCGCTTATTTATTCTTGGAAAAAGTAAGAGGTTAATGATGTTGTTTAAGAACAGAACACCATTGTATGTGCAAAAACATAATGTATGTATATAATTAACTATTATTAGTAAGTTCTAGTATGTATGATTTTTATTTCAGGTAGAAATCAAATTTTGGTTTTAATTTAAGCAGAAATCACCTCGGGTACCCGGACTCACTTCGGCTCCTCGAAAGTCCCTATTAACTCGAAAATACAGAAAATTGTTTCAAATTTTGATATATTGAGTTTAAAAAATTAAGAAACATATTTATGCTCTATAGTACAGGGAAACCTAGTACTGGTAAAAAATATTTCCAGCTGAGAACTTTCAGTGGAATAAAATTCTCACGTCCATGATCCTTACCTACCCCACGCCACTCAGCCAGGATTACTAATGCGTTAAGAAGGGATACTCTGCCACTAGTACATGATTATTATGTCACGTGATGGTGTCAATTTTGATTAGTAAAGTTGAAAATCTCTGATTTTAATTTTTTTTAAACGAATGAATGACTAAATGAACTTGACAAACATAGAATGGATTCTTCTCGGTGAGGATCTTGAGTTGAATAAAACTCAGGAAGTTTCTTGAATTCATTGTGAATAAGAGTACAGTTTGTGTCAACTCCAGAAAACGATGACTCTTTCGTTTTTATTTTTTTTTTAAAATACGGATTAAGTTCACGGTATTATTTATCAGTTTCGAACAGCTGTCTCGGACATTTACTATGTTCACGAAACAATTTAAGAAATTCATGGTGCTTAAGTCGAGCCTGAAAAGAAGAGCCAACTACAAATATACTCTTAAAGCGTAAATGGGTTCTGAATAAAAAGGTCTAAATCTTACAAGTTATAAATTACATCCAGAAAAGCAGGTCAATTGATTTCAATTTGATTTGAATTAATTTCAATTGAAATGTTGTCCCTGGTTGGGACAACATTATAATCCTTTATTTTTTGTCGCATTCTAGATTACAAATGAGTACATAAAAATGCCAAATATTTAATACAACGTACACAGGATACTTTTACTTTCTGCAATATTTATGTATCTGCATGTTGAAGTAAATATGTAATTCCTACACAAGCGACATTGCCCGTGCCAAGCGGCAAACACGTGAAACTAGCAGCAAGTTGAGTTGTCCTGTCGTAGCCATGATAGACCGTATTCCGCTTAAGTTGCAAATACAAACTTCCATGTTGATGTCCGACAGCCGAAGAAGCACGCATAGCCAGCACTCAGCGGCAGGCGGCGGTGCTGCCGTCTGCTGGCGGAGATGAGCCGTCGCGCACAGGAAAAAAAAAAGACGAACGAAACAAAATAAAAACAAAAAACAACCGTCGCCCCCGAGAACGTCACCGCACCGTGGCGAAGACGCGAGAGGAGGGGCAAGCAATTCGCCCCGCCCCGTCCCACCCCGCCCCCGATTTCACCTCCACCCCCGCCTCTGCCCTCACCTCATGCGCCACTACCTTCATCGCCATCGCCGCCCGTTGCGAAAGTTCCGTGCCGTCAAACTCATCGGCAGCCGCTTTGATTGATTGATTGATTGATTTGTTCGTGTTTCCGGGCGCGTCAACTGCTTTGGTCATTAGTCCCGTTAGTGTAGTGCATGTTTTTTTCGCGGGAGATGGCGATGATCTTCCCCCGCTGGATAGCGAGTTCCGGTACCGACCTACCGTCGGCTACTGGGGCTTGCTCCTAACCAGGACTCTCCCACAAACGGGGCACCGCCCCAGCCGAGTCAGACTGTAAGCTCCCGACCGGTCTCCCAAACACCGTAAGGGGAGAGGATAGGACAAGGAAGAGGAACTTCACTTTCGCCGCCAAAAACCTATCCCCACTGACGCAATTGTTGCTCACATCACCTAAACCCCAAACACCAAACCCAACATCTCCGCCCTCGTCACCCCATCACCCCTTTATTCCTCTACACGCCACCCATTCCATCACAACCTCTTCCTCCGGTCCCAAACCGCAGAACAGCGACTGAAAAGTTGACCCCTGTGTCTTGGACACGATGTCTCCCGATCACCCAAAAACCTCTTTCCACCATCAGTTTCCCTGGCCCGAATTCGATGTCATCGTCACCCCCACCACCAAACCCAACCTCACCACCCTCTTCACGCCCTCCTCCCCACCATTTCACTTCACGCTCCCATTCCATCACCGCCACCTCCTCCTTCGGTTCCGAATCCGCCCCCACCGCCGCCATTGCTGCCCGTCACCTATACTCCACCCCACCCGCTCGATGGTAAAGACGTGGATCAGGGGCGGTGGAGAACGAGAGGCTGGGTCCGGGATTGCAGTGGTAAATTCCACCATCTCTTTCTTTGGCCCGAACCCGTCCCCGCCTCTGCCATCGTTGCCCACCCCCACCACCAACCCCAGCGCCAACGCCCTCGTCACCGTCCCCAACACTCCATTGCCCCTCATGCCGCCCTCCTCCTGGGGTCCCGAATCTGCCCCAACGCCACCATCTATGTCCGTTACCTCTACTCCACTCCACCACATCGATGGTAAATACGTGGTTCGGGGGCGGAGGAGACTGAAACGTGGTCCGGGAGGATGGATGGCAAATTCCACCAACTCCTTCACCAGCCCGAACCTGCAACCGCTTCCCCCATCGCTACTCACGTGGTCGACATCCCCCCATCCCACCTCGGCATCACCACCCTCCTCACCCATTTCATCACCACCTCCCTGTAACCACCCCCGCCTCCACCTCAGTCATCGCCTCCCTTTCCCTCTCCTGCTCTGGCATTCGTCTGGTGTTGATCGGAGAAACCACGGAAAACTACCAATCCGAACCACCTCCCCGAATCCACCTTCATCTCCACATCCTTTCCCTCTACTCCCCCACCGCCCCCTCGATGGTAAAGACGTGGTTCGGGGGCGGAGGAAAACGGGAGGCAGGGTCCGGACTGTCGGCGGCGGCGGCGGCCGTGGGGGCGGGTGAAGACAGCTTTCTTTCCTCCAGCACGTCAGCTTTGCATGCATATTCATCCAGGGGCTGTGCGACACTTGCATTTTTCCTCCACCCCGTCGCAGCCCCGCGTCGCCGCGGGCGGGGGCGGAGAGGCAGGCCGTGTCGAGCTTATTGTTTCCGCGGAGTACTGCACCCTCCGCCCCCCCCGGCCCTCTGTCTCTCTCCGGCGCCCTCGTGCGCCGAGAAAGGGTCGCGAATTGCTAATGTCACCCACGACGTCTAGCCCGCCGCCGCACTCGCCCCCTGTTAGCCGCTTTTTGCGCCCGACTTCCCGTGTGGCGGCGATGCGTCGGGGGCGAGGGCGGCGTGTGAGTGGGGGAGGGGCGGTGAGGCGAGAGGGCGATGGCGGAGGGCGAAAGACTCTGTGCGGTTCTTTCCACACTCGTTCTATTGATGCTTCAATTCTCTGAATTCTTCAGCTCTCTCTCGAATATTCAGGAAGCTTTTGTCCGCAAGGGAATGAATGTGTTCTAAATTAGCAACAACAACAACAAGAACAATAATAATAATAATAATAATAACAATAACAATAATAATAATAATAATAATAATAATAACTGTATTAATGTTTTCATTCTCTGTATTCTGCCTATTGGTACTGATTTGTACCCAACTGATTTGTACCCATTTTTGCGCTTTGGTACATGTTGGTACCAATTTGATACACAATGTGCGGCGATTCTGAAAATGGAAAAAATATATTACTAGTAGATAATAATTCAATAACTTCAGTGCTTTCTTCCCTCTCTGTCAATTTTTGTGCTTACTCTAAAGAATTGACATAGAGAAATGAAATACTAATTTCTTCTCTTACGTTAATGGGAAATATAAAAAAAGAATTATTACAATAAGAAATATTAATTTATGATACCTTGAAAAGTGGTAACAGAAGCATTCGGACCTCGTTGAAGTTTCATCTATATTTGTAACGTCAGAAGTTAGTGTTGCATCGTTTAGGGATTTTATTATTAGAATCTTCCTTAACCCTTTAGCCGCTTTTTGCCCCCGACTTACCGTACGTCGAGGGTGAGGCGATGCGTCGGGGGCGATGGCGACGTTGAGTAGGGACAGGGGCGCTGAGGCGAGAGAGTAATGGTTAAAGGGAGGGAGACGGGCAGTACGGTTCTTTCTTCATTCACTGTATTGATGCTTTAATTCTCTGTGCTCTCACGATTCGTTCTAATATTACCCATTAGATGCACAATGTATTAAAAATGAAAAAAATTTAATTGATTATTTAAGGTCGCATCAACATCTTAGGTCATTAGCGACCACTATTGCTGTTAACGGTATGGTAACTATGTGGATGAAACGATATGGTGATGATAAGGGGTGAAAGGACGAACACAAATACAACCATGCCCGAGGCGGACTCGAACCCGCGACCCTTCGGTCCGAGATCATTACGACACTACTGCCTTAGCGACCTCTGCCACCGGGCCGACGAAAAATATATTTGTGGTCAATTTAAATTCAGTTGTTTCAGTGATTTCTGCCCTCTCGGTTAATTCATGTTTACTATAAAATACTGTCACAGAGAACTGAAATACTAATTTCTTGGCACTTTAGTCCAAAAATGGCCAAAAATTAAATATTAGGATAAAGAGTTTTAATTAAGATTTTCTTGAAAGATGCAAACATACTCTATCTCTCTTTAAAGGTAAGAAGTTGCTATTTCGTCGTTTAGGTTTCGATACAGAGAAATGAAATAGTAATTACTTCGCACTGATGTTAATGAGAAAAAATAAGATGTTTATGGAAATAAATGTTGACAATATGCTATTCACGAAGATTACCTTGCGAAGTGTTTAAACATAGGCATATTATATTGTTAATTTAAGTCGGTACTGATAATAGTCGTTATTGAAAGTTTTAATATCTTACGTTTGATAAAATTGTCGTATCAAGACTTCGATCCCTTCAACGGAAGGAACTTCACATTGGTACCAATAGAGACGGCTCATGTAAGGGAGGAAGGGAGAGATATTTTGGGTATTAGAATGGAATGCCGAGTGAGAATGGCAAATGTGAGGTTGACAGGAGTTAGAGCGGTGGGGGCGAGGACGGTGGAGTTGGCTGTGAGGAGAGGTCGAAGTGTGTGAGGATGCCGGGGGTATAAAGGATGGAGCCGAGGATGGCTGAGCAAGAAGAGCGGAGCGAGGACGGGGGGAGGACGGGAGGGTTTCGAACGATAGATATAAGGACGGCTGGAGTGAGGACGATCGGTGTGAGGACTGTGGGGTTTAGGACAGTGGGGGTGAAGATGGCAGGCATGAGCAGGATGGAGTGAGGACAGTGGAATAAGGTCGATGGGGATAAAAACGGTGGGTGTGGAGATGGTAGGTGTGAGGATGGGAGCTGCCGATGGTGGGTGTGAGACGATGCATGTGAAGACACTGGGTGTGAGAATGTTGGGGATGACGACGGTGGTGGATATGAGGACCGCGAGTGAGATCGGCCAAGGTTAAGACCGTCAGCGGCAGCAAGGACGGCGGTAGCCACGTCCTGCAGTGGCAGCAGCCGGGGGGGGGGGCAAACGCAACGACGGCAGCCCTTCAAGGGCTCCGCGAGCGAGGAGATGCAGCGATAGAGCCTGAATGCTCGCGAGGCCAAGAGGGGATGAGAGGCGTGGAGGACGGGGTCTGCTCCGGGAGGTGAGATGTTGAGGCGTAAGTGTGCAATTGGACGAGGGAAGAGCGAAAGGCTGCCTTGCATCGGGGTGAAGCACGCTTGGGAGCCGCTTCGAACCTACGTCAGACAATCGACGTGTTTCATTCTTTCGTCCTTCAAAAAACCGTTTCAAAGAGTACCACGTGACTAAATGAAAGGTTTGAAATTTTATCTTATGGTGAGAATTTACATAAAACTATTATTTGAACATATTTCAGATTTAGTTGTGTCCTCTGCACAGAAATTTGTAAAATTTAAATCCAACTAGCAAATTATCCCTCCACCCCCAAAAAACTGATTGTCATACACACTTTCTTACTCACATACATTAAGAGTGATATTGTCTGTGAGCACAACATTATCGATGTATTTGATCACTATAAAATTTTAAAATGTCACTCTTAATGTGACCTTTTTCCTATAATAAAATTGTATTTAATAATTCAAGTTGTTCGAATTTATCACATATCAGAAGTCTCGGATTTTATTACCGACTAATAGTTTGAATAATGTGAAGAAAAGTCGATGTTCATGTTAAATAGTTGTCCTGTCTTCTAAGTCACGTGGCAGCGTCTGAAGTCGACAATCTACTCCACGAGAAGGTGCAAGATAAAAAAAATCGATACGTAATGTCATGAGAACAGATGATCCGATAAAAGGAAAGGGAGGGGAACATGGGAATAGGGCGGAATAAAATGTGCTTTGAACGACGTGTGGGGGTTCCCCTGCTTGTATTGGTATCACGTCGTGGAGGACTGTGTAAGTGGATTCGCAGAAGTCGTTGCCACATGCAGTAGCTGTCGTAAAACCAATAAAGTGGAAAGGAACTGCTGAAAAGGGAATTCGCTGGAAAACTGCACTGGAATGAACCTTGTAAAACAGAATAAATACACTTACAAGAACATTCTTGAACGACCTCCATGGCTACACATTGCATGATATAAAGTTCTTGATATCTGCGGTGAAACGACTTTTTATGTATTTCATTAAAATAAAGTAATTTTAAGAAATATGATAACGTCATTTAAGGTTATATTAGTATTCCAATTTGAATGAAGTAATCGGTTTGTATGTAATAAGAAGTTTAAGTAGAACTTATTTTTCAATGTAGACAGACAGGAACTAAACTCGCAGCATGAAGAAGATTCTCTTGAGAGAATAACGCTCCATTGAATCCCGTATCATACAAAATTTATTATTTTTAAACCACGTTTGCTTTACTATTTGTTTACTTTTGACTTCATTACTTTGTTTGGGTGAAATATTATTAAGTTAAGTTTTCATCATCCTTATTAATATTAATAGTAGTATTGTTGTTATTGATATTGTTGTTAATGACCGAGGAAAATGAGATCCTATTTCGAGATCATGATTCGAACGGCATTTCGTCTGTTTGCAAAATTATTTGTTATGATCGACAATGACGACCAAACGCGTATTTTGTTTTGCATTTAATTTGATGCGAATATCTCATGTCTCTAAAAACCACACAGTACGTGTGTGGGTTATTTTTATTTGATTTACTTTGAAGGTGGTTCTTACTTCAATGATTTCTTTTCATCTTCGTTCAACGATTGTAGACTACGAAACTGTCACATAACTAAAAATATCAATTAAAAAAAAATTTTGAGCAATACTTAATCATTTGTAACATTGACTGAACATTATTGTGTTGAAAGTAAGTTTCTTAATTCTTTTCCGATAATTGTCCATTCACAAATCAGTGGGTTACTAAACATTGTTTTAAATGTTTGAATGCGAACTGAACTTTTTCCTCTAAATATTGCTGTGTATTGGTTAAAATGCAACTACATCTTAAGTAGTAATGGAATGCATCTTGCAGTTCATCGTTCACTTAAATACAGAACAACTTAAACTCGATTTATCTCGTTAAATTGCTCTGGTGCGGTGGAAAAATACTTTTGTAAGAAAAAAAATTGAAAGACAATAATATGGAACATTGAAAGTAATATATTGAAAAATGCCATAAATATGAGTTTTTCTTTCCCTTTTCTTCTTTCTTCTCTTATGGAACAAGTATGACATATATCTGGAAATACAGACAATTATACTATAACCAATCGGGTTATTCAAATCACTTACAAAATCCTAACTCGTAAATATATAACAAAAATTTAATTGTTACTAATGAACAAATGTGTAATTACACACAAATCTTAGCACTGATTATAAATAAATCCTCTATTACTAAAATGATATCTCATCAAAAAACCGTTTGTCATCGTCCTCGCATCGAATGGCACCAATCGGCTGCAACTCAGCTTACGAGACGCCGCCCCACACAAAGCCCTCCTGTAGCGGAGGCGTCACCAGGGCAGCAGCAAAGACGGTGGCGGCGGCTATGAACGGGGTTAGGTGGCGATGGTGGTGGCGGAGGCGGCGGTGGCGGCGGTGGTGGCGGTGGCGGCGGCGGAGGCGGTGGTGCAGGTGGCGGCAGAGGCGGCGGTGGCGGCGGTGGCGGCGGTGGCGGCGGTGGCGGCGGTGGCGGCGGTGGCGGCGGTGGCGGCGGTGGTGCGGCGGTGCGGCGTGCGGTGGTGCTGGTGGCGCGGTGGCGGCGGTGCGGCGGCGGCAGCGGCGGCGGGGTGGCGATAAGAAAGAACGGGCTTCGCAAGGCGCCAAGCGACGGCAAACGTCTCGACGACCTCTTCCCCCCTCCCCAACCCCTTCCCACCCACCGCCGGGGCGCGCACGACGTGTCGACTCACTTCCTCTTCCGGCGCTGCCGCCGCCCCCGCCGCCGCGCCGGGCCGGGCCCGCGAGGGAAGAGGGTAATTGTGGCTCTCGACTCCCACAATGCAACGGCGGCGACGGCGGCGGCGGAGGCTCTCGCACCGGAGAGAACATACGGGACCTCGACACCCCGCCTGCACTCCTTTGCCCGCCCACACAGAACTCCGCCCCGCCCCGCCCCGCCCCCCAAGGCAGATTTGCAAGCGAAAACCGCCAGAGAAGAGCAGCTTGGGGAGAGCCGTAGAGAAGGTCGCGACACTGTAGAAGAAAGACGGAATGGGAGAAGGTTTTGATACCTAGAAAGAGCCGTTGGTCTATAAAGACCGGAGAAGAAAGGGTATTGAATTGTGGAACGACAAGGGTGACTGACGAAAGAGACGTTAAGAATTCATGTGAAAGAGTGGAACAAACTTTTGTTCAAAAGTGAGATATATTTATTAATATTATTATTATTATTATTATTATTATTATTATTATTATTATTATTATTTGATATTATTATTAATATTATTAATTCTAATTAATAATAATAATATTATTAGGATTATTATTACTATTGTAGTAATCGTATTATATTAATATTATTAATTATTTTGGTGGCAAGACTTTAGTCAGAAAGTCAGTTTCTACACGATGGGGTATGGTGGAGGAACACACGAATAGAGGAAAGAAATACACATTTTTAAAGAAAGCGAGAAAATGCTGGAGATCCCAACAACCGTTTCTTGATTTCAGTGGTTAATCCAGGGTTGAAGGACTTGTTCCCAGTCATCGTTTCAATCCTTTCTAATTTTAGATAAATTAACTGAAATTGCAAAATGCTAAAATTACGATTCAATACGATAAAAAAATTTAAAGATTTATCCTAATGGCCAATTACTTCAACATATAACTTGGTCTCAAGATATATGATCCGTATGAATAAATGAAGATCGAAATCAATAATAAGTTGTTTAAATTAGTAATGTTATATTTGAACGAACTATAGAAATGGTAACTCGGTTGTGAAATTTACTAAAGCATTCTTGAAATTTTAATGAAGAAGAATGTGTTTGAAACAAAATATCTGGCTTTCGAACTGCTGAATACAATAGTCTAAATTTTTTTTTTTTTTGACTTGTACATAACACTCACCAACCAGTACTTCAACATGTTAGATCGTAAAAGAAGTATTAAAGTAACAGCTTAATTGGCAGCATTTAACATATAACACGAGTATACTCTATGAATGTATTGACAATATCACTACCAAGTAAATCCCTCGACAACGTTATTAAAAATAGAGGAACGATGAAAATATTGTTCGTTGTTTTAATCACTTAATATTTCTCCCATGTTTTCCTTACAAATAAAAAATATTCATCATTCATTCTTTTAGAGCAGATACATCATTTTATCAGAGAACACAAGTCAAAACCCATAATAACGCACATTTCAGGCCTTACAATGAAATACAAGATGGTCTACATCTAATGATTGACCACGTCTTCTAATTATGAAACATTATAAACAATGTATCAGGTCTTACAATGAAATACAAGATTGTCCTCCTAAATCTGAACGGCACAGAAATATTATAACCAAATCCAACGACACACTACGTTTCTACAATTTCTGTCAACATCATCTACATCTGAGTATAGCACGCACGTGCACTGTAAATTGATTGGCCATCCCGGCCTGTGCCAGGAAATCCATCAATGTGTTTCTCAGAAATTCAGGAAAGCTCGTTCACAGAATCTTCGCAGAAGCCCGTAAATTGCAGTGCGAGAGGTGTGGTGTAGCCTTCGTTCGTAATGTCTGTTCGCGGAACTCATGTGGCTCGCGGGAAATACCCCTGTTTCACTCCTGTTGTAGCTCTCGCGGTGCCATTACCCCACCTCCCGTCACGGTTTTACTCGCGTTTGCTCTACGAGTATAGGCAGCAACGATCAATATGTTGAGACATGTGGCTTCTTGCTAGTAAAACGGAAATTGTTATGTGTCCGATGAGGTGTTGATAGCTTGACGAACAACATCGATAATAGTCGACGTAAAACAAGAACAAAGAATGAGCTCAGTGGTAATGAAGATGTAGGATGTACGAATGATCACAAGTCATCACACTTCGCATCACATCTCTAGTTGTAATAATTTTAAGCTGAAGTTGTTGTGGTTCAACAAACAATATTTTGATTTCAAAAATGCAACCAAGTGAATTTATATTCTGTGATCTCGTTATTATTTTTCAAAAAGTAATACCAACGCGTGGTTTTTGCAATTATAATGTTCTTGTATTGTATTTAATTCATCAACATGATTTGGAGACGTGTAATCTTTTACAATAAATCGTTTAATTATTCTTACCGAAATACGCATTTTTTTCACATTTTAAAACTTTAGGTTTGATTTTGGTTATCTCTGTACATTTTACCTAGCTATAAGAAAAATATTAAGATAAAAAGTATGACTCTTCACAAGTTACAAAACAGAAACACTATGAAAGGCTACTCACAGGTAATTGCATGGATATTCTCGCAGATAGAAATCACAGCCAGAAAGGCAGGTGTACGTTCAGCAGTGACTACGTTTGGCAAAAGAAAAAAATGAAAAACAAAATGAAAGATCAAAATGTATTTAAGATAGAAGGTATGTAAGTTATTATATAAATGAAATATCGGAGAGATAAGAGATTACCAAAATTATTTCTCATCTTAGACTTCTGAAATGCGGCATTTGGATATGATAAAGATTTGGAGGTACAGTGCTAAGAACAATTTAAATTCAAATAATTTCAAAGGTTTCAAAAATGTCAATAACATAATACGATTAATCTAATTATGTTATTCGATTGAGAACAACATGATACGATTATCGAATATACGAAGATTATCGTATTCGATGAAGAGTAGCATAGCCTTAGCGTTCATGAAGAGTAAAGAAAATTAAGTTATTTTAGCACTTATCATTTTAAATGTACTGAGCTGACGGCGGATGTACCATTCTGATTCCACTTTTCTCGCTGCTGTGACTTAGATAACACAATAATATTGCGGTTTTGATGTCCCATTCATCTTCTCATTTTCTCTTCTATTCAAAAGTATCTATTCTGACCTTCCCTAAAACAAATCGTCTCAGTTTCTACAGCTGTGTGACAAAAAAATCTCAGTATGGCCCAATAAGCTAGGTGTGGAGATGGGAATATTTCACCCTCACTACATGTCTCTCTTACCCCCAGGCGTGGATAATAAATGAAAACAGCGCTTCACCTGGCAAGACCGACATCTGGCAAAAGTTGGATTAATGCGACCCTAAAGTTCCAAACATAATTATTATTGTTATTATCGTCTCCTACATTATTCCATATCAAATGCGCAGACGTGAAGAATTGCACTTTGACTTTAAAAATATGAAGGATTTGTTTAAAAAAAAAGCACCTAAGTTTGCATATCAAATGCATCCTGCAACACTCAGCCGCCGTTTTTACCCTATATCGTTAACTACCTTCTAAATGAAGCGTTATAGAGCCTTAAAAACTAAAATTTTCGGGCACACGGCATTAAAGATACGTTTCTCACACCATAATCTACAGGATGAAATCTTCTTGAACATTCTATTACATATTTATTGGTTCGACACGTCCCGATTCTATCCCATCTGTTCACAACCTGTATAACCTGCAACTGTATGTGAAATTGAAATAATTACTTGATATTCTTGAATTACATGGGTGGATCTCTTTGGTCGGTAATAACATTAAATAAGAATATTTTGTATTGACAAGGGGTGTATTTTATTGTTATCAATCACAAGGAGACACATAGAACAAGTGACGGAGGAAAGGAGGGTCTTAAAGAAAAATACATAATACAGGCTTAAATATGGAAAAGGAAAAATAAGGAAGAGAGTGGGGTTTAACATACGAGAGTTTTCGCACGGGGACGCTAGTTTCATCATAATTAAATGAAAAAAAAATCATCCCCACCTCAAAACGTCTTTTCCTCATCATCTCTACATCTCAGAACCCAGTGTGAGAGGCGACTCGAGGACAATTGTCGCAAACCCATCTCGGACAGGAACTCGCGGCCGTAAGTGCAGGTGTGTGTCGAGGTGAGGGGGGGTGAGGGCGGGAGGACGCCGCGAGGACGGAAGCGGTGACGGTGCGTTCGCACGCGGTCGCGCGCTCCGCCCGCAAAAACGCGCGCTTCACGCTTGACACCGACGGAGGCCGCGGGCGGAAATGGGCGACGGTGACAAATTCGAGTGCCGCCCTGCGCTGGCAGGTCGCTGACTCCTTCGCCACCTCGCGCGCTGTCTGGAGGGGAACTCTAGCGGCCGGCTGCTCTGATCGGTAGTTTTCCGTGATTTCTCACGATCAACACCAGGTGAATGCCGGAGCAGTACCCGACCCAACGAGCCACGGATCGCGCGCGCTCTGTCCTTCCTCTACCTTGTCCTACCCGCTCCCCTTACACACAAACACTAAGATGCACCACACTATCACATATTCCGGGAGACCGGTCAGGAGCTTAGAGCATGTCCCGACTGGGGTGGTGCCTCGCTGGTGGGAGATACTTGGTTAGGGATAATATCCGCAAGCCGACGTAAGTCGGAGCCGTATATCGTCATCCAGCGGGTGATGATCACCGCCACCTCCCGAGGAAAAAGATGCACTACACTTACGGGACTAATGAGCTTAGCAGTTGACGCAACCGGAATGACTAACAATCAATCTACACTCCGTCACATGTCGGGAATTTAGGGCTTGTCTGATTTGGGCCGGGGAGACATCGGTAGAGGCAACACCACCGCAAATCGACGAATAGGCCGCCGCGAGAACTCACCATATAGTGGGAGATGAATACCTGAGATAAAACATTTCACCTCCTGGTTTAAAACATTCATTGTAGAGCAAAATCGCAGAGAGTAATCGCGTATTTGTGCATTATTCAAATGAACAAGAGGGGATCGTCCGTGGGGTGAAGTACGGAAAGACTATCAAAACCAACTTACATCGCGCGGAAGGATCATGGTTTCAAAATTGGGCACAGAAAACAGAGAACAGATTCAATGAGAACAGGTAAATTCTCATTTGTAAACAGAACGATACAAAATTGGAACAAATTACCTGCAGCAGTGCGGGAGACTTCCCTCAGACTGTCAAATATTTTAAAATTAGACTAAGTAAATATGGTTAATAGATTAATTTTGTAAATTTGTATTTAGTAACATGTTAATATTTTAATATTGTTTGATGTTTGTTTTGTGTATTTTTAGTAATTTCTTAGAAAACGCTATCACCGGAAGTATTTTATATATTCCTAAGTAGCAAAATAAATATTCTATTTTATTCTAATGGGACTAATAACCAAAGCAGTCCACTGCAAATATCTATCAAACATCCTCTCCGTCCTATGGGAATAAGATAGCTTCTACGTGATATAATACGCAGGTCGGATATTTTACGAAGACTGTATACTCCATGTGTCTTACAATATATTCGCATCGGAGTTAGCAATTTCGTCATAAACTGAGAGAAGAATTTCGCCGAAATAAGCAAGACGCCTCCTTGATCCCGCGGACGCGGTTTTCCTCATACCCTCCAGATTAAGACATTCTCGATTTGACTTTCGTGGCATGCTGCGAACATACTAACGTCACTTTGAGGCATAACGTTTCTAGGATTTGAAGTCTATCCACATTACTGCTGAGTAATGAGCCGTTCTTGAAATACAATCATTTATAAGAATTCTTCGGGGCGAATTAACAACAAAGGGTATACATTTCAAAACTCGCGCGCTTGAAATGGTCTTCATATTCACTTAAATACTGCTAACTACCTTACAGAGAGAAAATGAATTCATTTCGAGTAAAAACTCTTTAAACAGCTTCCAAAGATTACCCTGAGAATGCCCCATATCATGATACGCAGCCGGCGCAGCCTAGGCAACACTGTCCATTGTCGATATTTTCTCAAATTTTAACTCCTTCTACAAGACGGGACGGAATCACATCATCTGAAAATCAGAGAAGAAAAGAAGTTTCGTGGTGACATGCCTCGCTCGTGTAAAAAGCTACGAAATACTCGCGTACCGACTGGATTTGATTTGATTTTTTCTTGTTTCCGGGCACGTCAACTGCTTTGGTTATTAGTCCCGTTGGTGTAGTGCAATTTTTTTCTCGGAATATGCGCAGTGATCTTTCCCCGCTGGATGGCGAGATTCGGCGCCGACCTACCGTCGTCTAGGGGTTTCCAACCAGGACTCTCCCACCAACGGGCACTGCCCCAGCTGGCACAAGCTCTAAGCACCGACCGGCCTCCCGGAATATGTGGTAGTGTAGTGGTAGTGTAAGTGTGTGTGCGTAAGGAGAGGATAGGACAAGGATAGGACAGATAGCGCGCGATCCATGGCCCGTTTGGTAGAGTACTACTCCGGCATTCGCCTGGTGATGATCCGAGAAACCACTGAAAACTACCGATCAGAGCAGCCGGTCTTCTAGAATTCTTCCTCCAGACAGCGACTGAATTCGACCTAGCTGAAAAGCTAGTGTCGAAAATTCTGCCGCTGTCGGGACTCGAACCTAGGACCTTGCGGTCAGAGGCGCTGCAGTGACATCAGTTGATGCACTGAGCTACCGCTCCCAGTGCGTAGCGACTGGATGAAAAGCTGGAGGAACCCCGTAACGTCGGTATAACATTCTGAATTTATAGGCCGATAGATTGTCTATAAAAACAGCGTGCTGACATGCGCGCTGTGATTTTCGTTAACACGAAAGTAACAAAATACAAGTAGAAAGGAAAACTACTTTACTTTTGTCCACGCACAGGTAACACTAATATTTTCTTCAATACTTAATCATCATGTTCGGCATGTTATGCTAACAGTCTTAATACTGGTCGTTTTTCAGAATCTTCCCTTGTGCCAAAGGGTCAGAAAGACGAATAGCATTTTTTCGATCCAACTTCCTCAAAGGTCTCTGAAACCTCGTGCTTTATTTTGCAGCCTCAACGGGTCCTTTAAATAATACATTTTATTCTTACTGCTACAGAGAATCGAACCGGAATTGATAGGGTGTTGTTGCTATGAGCCACCGGACAGATTTCGAGGGGAAAACACGTGGAATATCAACTTTGTTTCTCCGCTACAAAAATTCAAACGAAACAAAAATAATTAGTTTTTTTATTAGTGAATCAGTGATAATACATTTTTAATCAGTGGTCAGTGATTTTATTCATTGAGTACTAGGGTAATACAACTTCTTTAGCATTCTCTTACATGTAATATGTTCATATAATAGAAGAAAATAAGAACCTTGAGGTAAAAGCGGAAAACATTTTGGGTTCCTTCACACTAAAACCAGCCTAGATTCACAGTAAAAACACCCAGGAGAGGGCGAGAGAGAACATGATTGAGGGAAAAAGAGACGGAAAAGGAGAGAGACTGAAAAAGTGGGAGGGAGGGAGGAAAGAGAGAGAGAAAAAGAGAGAAAAGAAAAGAGAGAGAAGAACAATATCTGCCGGGTTCTGCTAGTATCATTATTTTGACATTGACATTACTTTGTTACATCCGATTTAATAAGTCAGTTTTTTCAACAGCTAGAAGCTTTACTATATAGGACATAATATATATATATATATATATATATATATATATATATATATATATATATATATACACATACATAAGGAATGTGCGTATGTGTCTCGCACATAGCAACAAAATCTAGTCGACTATTTATGCTGACATTTTTACACCTTGTTATTATTAGCAATGCGAGTGTTTAAGGAGTAGTTTGAATTAAATCGGACATTTCGGAACGTTGAGAATGATTTATTCATTTATGACGACACAAGCTCTTCTGAACTCTACGCAAATTCAAAATTTAAGTAGTATATGACTTAGTGTAGGGATCACAGAATTTTGAAAATGTGCACACAATTCACTTTTCCCCATAGCACGTCATACGCAGTTTTTAACTGTTTTTGACATAAAATAAATAAATAAATAAATGAATAAACTGCCGCACAGTCTTGAATGCGTTTCCACTGCATACAAGTATTCTCCCCTGCGATTGCGAAATATCGGTCGGAATTATTTCTTGAATCTCGGTCAAGTAAATCAAAGTTCTTGAAGATAATATGACAGGGATCGCGCACCCAAATTTGAGGGAGAACATCGGAACAGTAGAATATTTGACAACCATGTTAAAACCAGAACATAGAACAATGTCTTTCATCTACTAGATCTTTTGCACAGTGTAGTGTAAAACGTAATTAATGACCAGTGATACGTAACCAGTAGTGTGCGGTGAATAATACAAATATTACAAGGAGTCAGTTTAACAATTGCAACACGCTTTTTGTATTTACAAAGATCTGTTTGAACTACCACCACATAAATAAGCAGGATATAAAGACGACCCAATAAGATAAATTATAAATATTTTAAACCTTTTAGAAAGTTTCCTCCATCTTCACAGCAACAAATCCAGATTCGGTACCGCGATCTGCGTGCGCGCCGTGACTGCGTGAGCCGCGCGCGCGTGCGCACCAGCGCGCCCTAGCGGCGCGCCCGAGAACACGACCGACAATGGCGCATCGCGGAGCGGCACGGCGGGGGGGGGGGGGGGGGCTGCTTTCCCGAAATTACGCGCCTTAATGTGCGCAATTTCGCGGGCGCCTTATGCGCACAGCGTGCACGAAGCGCCGGCGCCGACGATCGCAACGCAGCGCAGCGGTCGCTCAGTGCACGAGGCTGAGCACACGGCCAGAACTATAGTCTGTTCGGTTACGTGTGCGATAGTTTTGACACACATCTGGTAGGGACTCATGGCGGTGGTTGATTGATTGATTGTTAATGATTCCTGGCGAGTCTACTGCTAAGGTCATTATTCACGTAAGTGTAGTGCATGTTTTTTCTCGGGAGGCGGCAGTGTTCCTCCCGCTGGAATGGCGTGATCCGGCGCCGAGCTACCGTCGGTTGGTTAGTTGGTGGTTAGTGATTCCGGGCGCAACAACATAGTAGGTCATTCGTCCCGTAAGTGTAGTGCACGATTTCCACGGGAGGTGGCGGAGATCTTCCACAGTTAGATGCCGAGATCTGGTGCCGACCTACCGTCGGTTGATTTGATTTTTCGTGTTTCCGGGCACCTCAACTGCTTGGGTCATTAGTTCCGTTAGTGTAGTGCATGCTTTTTCTCGGAAGATGCGCTGTGATCTTTCCCGCTGGATGGCGAGATCTGGTGCCGACCTACCGTCGGCTAGCGGGGTTTTTTCCCCAACCATCTTCCGTCGTCTAGCGGTGTTTTCCCCAACCAGGTAACCTTCACCAACGGGGCACCACCCCAGCCAGAACAAGCTCAAAGCTTCCGACCGGAATATGTGGTAGCGTAGTGCATGTTAGTGTGTGTGTGTGTGTGTAAGGGAAGAGGATAGGACAAAGAAAGGTAGGAAGGATCGCGCGCGTTTTTTTGCTCCGACATTCGCCTTTTGTTGATCGGAGAAACCACGGAAAACTAGCGATCGGAGCAGCCGGCCGTTAGAAGTCTCCTCCAGACAGCGACTGAATTCGAACTAGCTGAAAAGCTAGTACTGAAAATCCTGCTACCGTCGGGACTCAAATCTAGGATCTCCCGGTCTGTGGGTCTGCAGTGTCAGTTGATTATTTTGACCCAGTGATCAGTTGACTTTGACATTGATCTCTCCGCATCTGACGATTGTGTATATTGAACAATAAATTGCTCAGTAGAATTCAGTCACTGGCTGGAATTCTAAATACCGGTTGCTCTGAACGGCAGTTTTTAGGGCAATGCTAGACAAATGCCAGAGTAGTATCGTAACAAACGGGTCACAAACGCCGCGCATTTTTTTGTTTTCCTTGTCCTACTGTGTTCTCTTTCTCTCACACACTATTACTACAACACTACCACACTACATGCACTACATCAACTATCACACATGCCGGGAGAAATGATGAGAGTTTAGAGTTGGTTCTGGATGAGATAGCATCCCACTGAAGGAAAATATCGGAGGGCGGGATAAATTCATTCCCTACACTAATGTATAAAACAGCCATAGCTGTTTAAATGCTCGAAATCATTAATCGAAACTTATTTGTATTTCAATTTGGCATTTCAAGTTTGGATTAATCAATTTTTGCCATCTAGCATGTTCTCAGGCACATACCTTGTTTTTGTTTCTTATCCACGCTTAAGGTAAATGAAACATGTGGCGAGCCTTGCGAATTCCTCACCGTATGTAGCACACTTGGCCTGTCTGAGAGTTCACGTCACACAGCTCAGGCAGCTTACACAGCTACAGAAGCCAGTAGAGATCACACAGCTACAGAAGCCAGTAGAGATCACACAGCCATAGAAGCCAGTAGAGATCACACAGCTATAGAAGCCAATAGAGATCACACAGCTACAGAAGCCAGTAGAGATCACACAGCTACAGAAGCAGAGAGAATTGAAATGGAAAGCTACACGTCTATTTTGGCTCCGACCGGGAAATGAATCCATAATTACATCACGGAAAGCTAGCACAGTGACCAACTGCAGGGCTTGACAACTATTTCACTCAAATAATATTGGAGGTGTAGACTGCTAGTAACATGGAAATGTTTCGCATTTACTTCACACACATTGACTAACTTGTAGTGTGGATTATTTTTGTCATTCCATGTTTGTTATTAAAATTCAATTTACATACCTAACCAAAAAACAATAACTTGCTGATCTACCTTTACATTTATATGATCTACTCTACATTTACATGAAAATGTATCAACAGAGTTTGTTTTTTTATTGTATTTCATTATCTTTACCTGTTGTCAGTCTTGAGTTCTATACATTTACGTTACGTCGGAAAGGCTGGTACGTAATTCACAGAATTTCTTTACAATACGTGCCTTAAAAGCCCTAAAAGAAGTTCTCACCATCACTATTATTATTATATTATTATTAATTATTCAAGATCCAGCCAAAAACAGTGCCAATCGATTCGTCTTCCCTAGAGTAATTCAATGAGCAGTCAATCTCTTCCCTATGTACCTTAAAACCCGTTTATATGTGCTTACCTCCCTCTTAAACGTGTTTTCGCTAACTCTCTTACAATGTTCACCAATCATTCGCAGAAAAGAGTGAGTTTTCCGCCAGATGTCTGAAGGGAGTCGGATGACACCTGATCTGCCGAAATTGGTGGACCGTAATGGGTCTAACTGTGAAGGACGGACGCAGGTGACACAATACTATATGAAAATAAGAGAATATGAAAATCCAGGAGTTTCTTTTAGCACGCGCAAAAGAGGTACGAAAGAAAACTCTCACCATCGAGTGAACGTAAGCTAGACTGCTCGTGATCCGAGGAGATCGGTAATTCACATGTACGGGCAGCATGTGTTCTGTGGCGTTATTACCAGACGTGCACGATGTCTGCGGGATTTTCCCGGTCGCCTTCTATCGCCAGGAGAAGATAATAATAGACATGACGTCTTTTGTTTTTTCTAAATATCGTGTTCGGCGATGTATAAGATTGCGAGAGCTGTGAGGAAGTCACAGTTGAAGCTTCGGATATAACGTGTATTCCTCATCGCATGTCACAAGACGCATCGTTGTCTAATTTTCATATGTGAATTCCCTACAGAGCAGCTATCGTAGTAGGTTTTCTAAATTGTATTAAGATACGATGAACTGAAAATGCAATAGAACAATGTAGCTATAATGCGAATTCTTGGCAATAGGTCATTTGGAATTTATTAGAAAACTATGCCAACGCTTGGAATTTATTCCATCTTAACCAGAGCTGTATAAGCAATGTCAATTCATAATTAATTAAATTTCATTTAATGCAGCTCTATAGACTAACACATTGTGGCACACTAAAGAACATCATCGTTAATGTAGAATAAGTAATATTTAATAACACGGAAACGTTATCATAAACAAATTATTGGAAGTAAAATTTAAAAGTGCCTATTGTGAAGACATTGCTATATAGTTGTAGAAGGAGGTCAAGAAAACATAATATAAGAACAATGGAAGGTTGTTTAGCAGAAGATTAATTACTAAATATTTATTTTGTACCGTAGGTTTCAGTAAAGTGGTTGAGGCAGGTAGTTACTCCATTTAATTTAAATTCGCTTGGAACTCGCCTTGGATAGATTATTACTTGTATTACTTATTGGACTATTACTTGGATTATTACAGGTATTAAGCATACGTTGCAATGTCTGTTCCCGAAATCCTACTCAAACAGCAGTGACTATAGTGACTTGTAAATCGGACGCGGCAAAATATTATTTTCATATTTTGTGTTCCCTCATTTCTAACTTCCAGATATATACTGATATGCAGAAAACATCTGTAAATGGAGAGAACTGCCATGGTGAACCCACCACATATAAGTGTTATGGCCAATTCAGACATGTTAATAAAGATATGTGCAATTCCTTCCAGATCCAAAGGGAGTTACGGAATGAAAAAAGAAGAAAAATGATTTTTAACGATATGGCAATTTTGTCTATCTCTATTTTTGTCTATCTACGCATATCTTCAACTTCATTTATTCATTTTATTTAATAGGTAGTTATTGCAGCCAAATTAGAAAATTGATGCAATGTGGCTAGCCGAAGGCCTTTAAGCCATTACAATACCTACATTCTACCGCGTTCTAACCTTTCGCCTTCTGGTATTCACCCCAAATGGTCTCTCCATCGCATCAAAGCCGCGGAAACGAGACCATAAGGTACGGCTGAGGGAAAAACCCCTGAAGGGGGAAAACCTGCCGTCAGAAGCCGAGTACATGCTACTCTATCCGGTTTTTAGACTATTTATTTATTTGGCGCGGGCGTCAGGCATTCTCCTTCCAGTGTTTGGCCTCCACCGCACCTGAAAACAAACAGCACCACAGAAAATCGTCCGCACCAACGCCTCTGCCCTAACATTTCCGATTCCCACTTCCCTTCGCCCCCTAATGTGCTTTATTTTAACGTTTCTTTATTTTATTTTAATTTAATTTATTTTGAATTTATTTAACTTATTTTAATTATTTTAAGTTAATATATTTATTTTTTTATTGACTTATTTATCACTTATACTTGACTACAATTATAACTTTTTTTGTACTGTTTACTAACCTAACATAACTTACTGACTAATTAATTATTGTTAGTTTATTGACTTATTACATATTTCTCTCCAGTCTAGGCTCTGCTCGTACTAACACTGCTGTTTTCCCACTCCTTAATTTCAGTTTCTCTAGTGGTCCGAACCTTTCCGAGAAATGTTCCTAATTCTTTCATGAAGTTAGATCTTTATCCCCTAGAATGTTTTGGGCGAGCGTTACGTTCCTATGTTGGAAGTAGTAATTTCATTCCCATCCATTTTCCTCTCCAAGTTTCGGTCGCACTGCAAATTAAAAGGATGTGGATCCAGTCTTCCCTATCACCGCAAAGCACACAGATGCCATTACCATTCGAGTCCTTTAATCTACGTTGCATCCACCCCCCGACCCTGAACCAAGCGTATCCCCCTCTTGCGTCCTTTTGCAGTGTGTTTACGTAACGTTCGCAACCCCATAACGGACTCGCGTGAATTTGCGCAACTAGCGAACGTTTTTCGGCCGTTGCTGCCAGGATCTCTTGCCTTTAATATCCGCAAGTCTATCAGAAATTAACCGTTCTATGTCACGTGTTCCCTATCTCCCACCATTTCCGGAGAAACGTCTCCCAGACCTGAACGTTCCAGTAGCAGTTTAATTTTATACGACCAGTAGCGTTGGTTGCTTCCTGTAACTGCACCGAAAACATCTATTTATAAGTGTGTCAGCCTGTTCACCTGCTAATTTAATCCGAAGTTTAATGGGTTTCATTTAAAATCTTTCCAAATTCCTACACTACCGACCTCTCTTAGGACTCCGGCATTTGCTGCGAATCTAGAGACTCCGAGAATTAATTTGAAATAATCTGTTTCGACGCTTTCTAGTCGATCTATCCTATCCACT
Organism: Teleogryllus oceanicus; assembly: GCA_964035755.1. Taxonomy (NCBI): domain Eukaryota; kingdom Metazoa; phylum Arthropoda; class Insecta; order Orthoptera; family Gryllidae; genus Teleogryllus; species Teleogryllus oceanicus. Next base: position 79,656,330 of record CAXIVR010000010.1, on the reverse strand, counting down.
CCCCAAATTTCTGCCCCATAATTCATTGCTGGGAGAACTAGCGATTTAAACATCGTATCGCACACCTTTAAAGGCAATTCCAACCCTGCGCACTGCGCAAACGATTTCTTTGAGCGCAATTCTTCCTTTACTGCGCCGCTACTATGTGATTATTCCATCCCCATTCATGGAAAATTTTGCCCAAGATATGTAAATGTTTTGACCGGTCGATCTCCTCCTGAGCGTAAACCATTTCTCCTTGTTACCCCAGATAAATCCATTCTTGAAGACAACTACTTTGGTTTTTTGAATATTTACTTTTAATCCCCATGTTTCACTATACGTTTCTAGGATATTTAAACTTTTTTGTAAGCCGTCAATAGTCTCCGAACATAAAACTAAATCATCAGCATATAGTAGTCCGGGAATGTTCAGGCCCTCAATTTCCGGCGCAGATGTATCCGCATCCTGTAACCACGTCAATAAATCGTTTATAAACAAGATAAACAATAGCGGTGAGAGAGGACAGCCCTGTCTTACTCCTACTGTCGATTTTATTTTTCGCGTTGTACTTCCATCACCGCACCTGACACAGAAATTTACGTCTTCGTATATGCTCTGCAACACTTTTAAAACTTTACGTGAGACGCCTAGCTCATTAAGTTTTTGCCATAAAGCTTTCCTATTGATAGAGTCAAAGGCCATTTCGAAATCTACAAAACTGCAATATAAGTGGCCCTGTTACGCGCAAGCGCCTGCTTTACTAGGGTATCTAACACAAAGATATTGTCGGTGAACCTTTGACAACTTCATTTATTCTTTGCTTCATATGGTATGGAATAAGCAGTTTGAAGCTCAATTTCTGATTCTATATAGGTGATCTCAATTCCTCTTTGTTCGTCATTCCTTCATTGTTTGGCCCAAAAAATAAATGAACACTTTCGCGAATAGTCGCTTCTCAAACGAGAAGCCAAATGTTTCCAAAAAATAATCTTCAGCGTTTATATCACACCATTTTTCACATAGAAGTAATATGACCATTCCCAAGAATAAGACTAGATAGTACTTAATCCACTCACGTGTTCCAATACGTCAGAAAGACATTTTACGTCTTCAATAAGTATGGGGAATGCATATTCCACAAATTTCATCGACGTACACCGTTCAAACTTTGTTACATCATTGAATTGTGAATCGTGCATTCTCTTTCCCACATTGTGCACACTCTGACTCATATCTATGAATGTGGGAAACAATGTCACATCGATGAATCATGCTCACACTTTCTCACATTAATCGTGCACACACATTCTCACATCGATGAATCGTGCTCACACGTTCTCACATCAATGAATAGTTCACACAAATTCTCACATTCATAAATCGTGCACACACTTTCTCTCATGTATCGTGCACACACTTTCTCTCATGTATCGTGCACACTCTTTCTCACATCTATGCATCGTGCTCACACGTTCTCACATCAATGAATAGTTCACATACTTTGTCATATCATCCCAACGTGCACATCCTTGCTCTCTCCGACGTCTTGCGTCTTATTTTTAGACTCAACCACTAATTTCTTTGCCGTGCCCTTAATTCCCACTGCAGAGGTCTACTGCGAGCAGTGAAGTCACATTCATGAATCGTGACATGCTTTCTGACATCGATGAATCGTGCACCCACGTTTTCACATGTATGAATCGTGCACACACATTTTCACATCGATGAATCGTGCGCACACTTTTTCACATCGACGATTCGTACACTTTCTCACACTCTTCTCTCATCATCGCATCGTGCACATCCTTTCTCTCCCCGACGTCTTGCGTCTTATTTTTAGACTCAACCACTAATTTCTTTTCCGTGCCCTTAATTCCCACTGCAGAGTCTACTGCGAGCAGTGAAGTCACATTCATGAATCGTGACATGCTTTCTGACATCGATGAATCGTGCACCCACTTTTTCACATGTATGAATCGTGCACACACTTTTTCACATCGATAATTCGTACACACACTTTCTCGCAACCTTATATCGTGCACACTCTTTCTCTCATCATCGCATCGTGCACATCCTTTTCTCCCTGACGTCTTGCGTCTTATTTTAGCCCCGACCACTAATTCCCTTACCGTGCCCTCAATTCCCACTGCAGAGGTCTACTGCGAGCAGTGAAGTCACATTCATGAATCGTGACATGCTTTCTGACATCGATGAATCGTGCACACACATTTTCACATCGATGAATCGTGCGCACACTTTTTCACATCGATGAATCGTGCGCACCTTTCTCACAACTTTCTCTCTTTCTCTCATCATGGCATCGTGCACATCCTTTCTCTCCCCGACGTCTTGCGTCTTATTTTTAGCCCCGACCACTAATTCCCTTTCCGTGCCCTCAATTCCCGCCGCAGAGGTCCACCACCGCGTGCAGTGAAGATGGAAGCGCGCGCGTCCCGAGCAGCGCGCGATCGCGGGGCTCCGGAGCCCGCGCGGGGGCGGGGCGGGGGCGGCGGGTGTGTCGTGACCTGCGAGGCGCGCACGAGCGGCGGCGGGGGCGGCGGCCACGGGTCACGGCGGGACCTCCCGCCGCGGGCCGCCCCCACCCCGCCCCGCCCCGCCCCGCCCCCGCGGAATCAATGATCCATTGTAAGCCCCGCGCGCGAGCCCGGGCCCTGCGAAATGGTTCATTTTATGTAAAACAGACGCCGCGTTGCGGACACTGGTCCCGTGCGCCCGCGGGCGATGATGGGCGATGGGCGGGCGGGCGGGCGACGGCGGAGCATCGCGCCCCGGGCGGGTGGGCGGTTCCCACAGCGCCGCGCCGCGCGGCCGACCAGCAGGTGTGCGAGGGCGGCGGTGCATCCGGCGGGGGACCGCGTTGGCTGGGCCGGCCCATTGTCGAGGCCCGTGATTGGGTGCTCGTGTGGGGGAGGAATGACGGAGGGACTTTGTAATATGCATTACCTGCGATAGCCCAGTGGTAACGTCATGGGCTACGTAGCATTATTGACCCGGGTGGTCCTAGGGTTCCCGACGGTGGATGGTTGGTTCGTTGTTAGTGATTCCCGGGACGTCAACTACTGAGGTTGTTAATCCCGTATGTGTAGTTAATGATTTGTGCCTTTGGAGGTGGTGGGGATCTTCCCCCGCTGGATGCCAAATCCGGCACCGACCTAACGTTCGCTAGTGGGGTATTCCCTAAACAGGTATCTCCCACTATCAGAGCACCACTTCAGCCGGGACTATCTCTAATCCCACGACTGATCTCCCGGCATGTGTGGTAGTGTGTGTTCGTGTTAGGATAGGGCAAGGAAGAGGAAGGAAAGATCGAGCGCGGTCCGTTTGTTAGGGTGTTCACCTGGTGTTGATCGGAAAAAACACAGAAAACTACCGATCAGAGCAGTCGATCTCTAGAATTATCTTCCAGACAAGCTAGTGTCGAAAATCTTGCCACTGTTGGGACTCGAATCTAAGACCTCACAGTGAGAGACCCTGCAGTGCCGAATGTAGTGGAATTCAACTGCTGTCAGGAGGAGAATTCTAGCAGTCGATTCCGATTGTTAGATTTCCGAGGTTTCTCCGTTTTGTCCAAGCGAATAGCGGAATAACGAACGGGCCACGATCCGCGCGCGTTCTGTCCTTTATCTTCCTTGACATATCCTCTCCCCTTACACACGTACATGCACTACACTTCTACATATACAGACCAGACCAAACCCGATAGGATCTGAGATTTTGTCGGCTCTGTCAGCGAAAAAATCTATCACTTGGAGATTGCATTTGTGTATATTTTTGTTTTTAGTTTGAAAGCCAAATTTTTGTGAGTTGCAACGGAAGGTGAATTTCTAAACTTCGGTTATTAGCTTTACAGAGTTTTGACCGGAATATACCCATAGAAAAATAAAATTCAGTAGTGTGAATTGTTTAAATATGCGCGGAGATGGAGTTAGAAAAGTTTTTTTGGATTAGATAAAAATGGCAAGAAGTCTTAACATGTAAACAGGAACAATCGTCTCTGCATCACACTCATAATAGATGTACGAGGAATATTTGTGACACATTAATTATCCATGATTTTCGAATTTTATATGTAAAACTGTAGTTAGATGTACGTGACTTTAATCACAAATAAACCCCTATACAAACACAGATAAATCACTGATTTAAAAAGAAGTATTGAATGGAAATGTAGTATACCTATTTGGAGACTCACTGTTTTTCATTACTGATTCTTCTCACCCATTGAAATCGAATCATAATTATTTTTACATAAGAAATTAGGTATGAAGAAAACGTATTCCTCTCATTAATCAAATGTCGTAGGTTGGTTGGTCAGTACTTGAGTAAGCCAAACATAATGTCAATGTAATAATTCTGCACAATAGCATATCATTAAAATGTCTCAATATGTTTCTAAAATTTTGTTAATACCTTTCAGCATTTTCTTTAATTTTTTAATCAATATTATATTTTTCAAATAATATTGTCGCCAAACGTATTGTGTGAAGTAATTGCAAAGAAGAATTTTTCAGAATCTGGAAATGAAATTATTATCAGGGAAAACTTTTTCAGCAATGATTCTCAATTTCCATTCAAAAGTTCTTATCTTTTTTTTGTTTCAGTATCTTCTACGAAAAGAAGTCTGGCATGTCTCATTTTTGAGACAATTCCTTCAATAGTCTGTTTCTGAACCATTTTTTAGGTCAGTTTCTTAATCAGTTTTGAAAAAGCTCCAAGTACAAAAGTATTCATACATCTCTCATTGGGCATCTCGTGCTTCAACTTTTGTTCCTTTTCCTCAGAGCTCGATCACCAAACTTGTCCTAATGGGCTCAATCTATGTACGTTATTTATTCACTCCATATTTCCTACCAGACGTTGCAATGTTATGGTAATACTGGGACTTATTGTTTTGAAAATTCAGATCCGTTTTAATCTAGGATCATATTGATATCGGGGTTGAAAAAATTCCTACATAAAACTTATGGTGCCACAACAGCAAGTACTTCTTGGTTTTACGTTCCCATAACAACACTACTTGAATCTGTGAAAGTGTTACCGATCCACAAAATATTTGAATACGCTTAAATTTAGTCTCAGGAACGGGGGTTTAGCAATTAGTTAGTGTAATTACTTCTCCAATAAAGAAGTTTGAGAAAAAATTATTTTCATGTTTTTTAAAGTCTTTATTTGATCTAAAATTACTGAAACAAATTGTTAAGGAATTATTTACACTATTTACATTATCATGGCAAGTATTTAAAAATTCGTTATAATATTTTGAGGAATGTATTGGTCAAAGAATTCTTTGGTATTTCAGTATTACCATTTCGTACACAGGCAGAAAGCACGTACAGGGACATGACATATGTGTCGCCTCACGAACAGGAAAGAAGATCCAACTCATGGTGATGCCTTTTCCTAAGGAAGTAGTGTCAGACGATGACTCGCTGAGGGTTATACCTGAAAGGATCTTCGTAAGCTGGCTTGTAGGTTGGCGTCGGAACTCAGGTTAGCGGGGCAGACACACTTCTCGCCTTGTCACTTACTGACCTCCTCCTATCTTGATCTGTTCCGTCACGCTTTGACACTTCCTGTCTCTTTTCGTTCCGACCCATCCTTACCGTCCCAGTCCTTTGCCGTCCCAGCCGTTCCGTCACAACCCTTACCGTCACAGCCCTTACCGTCCCAGCGCTTACCGTCCAGCCCTTACCATCCCAGTCCTTACCATCCCAGCCCTTACCGTCTCAGCCCTTATCGTCCCAGCCCTTACCGTCCCAGCCCTACTGTCCCAGCCCTTACGTCCCAGCCCTACCGTCCCAGCCCTTACCGTCCCAGCCCTTACTGTCCCAGCACTTACCGTCCCAGCCCTTACCGTCCCAGCCCTTACTGTCTCAACACTTACCGTCCCACCCCTACTGTCCTCCCCACCCCGCTTTGACCGATCCAATAAGTTCAACCCAACCTTGTCCCGCTTTACCCCGTGTTGCCTTCAACCCAACCTTGTCCCGCTTTACCCCGTGTTGCCGTGCTCCATCACTACCCATTCCGCTCCATTCTGACCATTCCCGCTCTGCCCCCCCCGCCCCATTTCGTCCCAACCACCCCGTTCCGTGTCGTCTCCCATTCCACTTCGACTCGTCTTCCAACTCCCGTCTCGCCGAGCCATTCCCGCACCGGGCGTGTTTTCTCCGTGGCGCGCCATTAGCGGGCTGATTGGGTTCGCGATCGGCGATCAGGGCGCCTCGCCCCTTCCGCGCGGCCGATGGCAGCGCAGCCAGCGGCGAGCGCCGGTAATTAGAGCGCTAATGAGGCCGGATTAATGGGATAATTACGCGTCGGCAGGTGGCGACGCCCCCCCCCTCGCTGCCCGAGGTGTCTTCCGCGCGCCGTCTTTCGGCTGCCGCCTTCTTCTTCTTCTTGAGGAGGTGAACGGTCGCCTGGGCACCAGCCGCTTCCGTGACCTGCAATTGGGCAGTCGTGACCTCAGCCAGGAGCCAGCGCTGTTGCAAATGATTCCTCACCGAAGAATCCTCGGCCGAGGAGGCAATAGTAAAAGTAATAATGATAGGTAGTTGTCACTACCCTCCCAACAGAGCTCGCCTCAATTTTTTGAACAGGAATGCCGGCACTGGGTCTGTGAAACCGATAGATTTCTCTTTGTTTCTATATTCTAGGAATATTTTTATTCTGTATTTGGAATATTATATTTACACTGGAAAAATGTATATAAATGAAAGATAACTATAGTGCAAATGGATTCGAACGGTCGTCTGAGAGCCAGACGCTTCCGTGACCTGCAATTGGGCAGTTCTCGTCTCGACCAGGAGCCAGTGCTGTGACAAATGGCGTCAACTGACCGAGGAATCCACAGCAGGCAGGAAATAATCGTAAATGTAATGATGATAAGTTATCTCCTCCATATAAGTCCCTAAGGATAGATGGGGATTTTGCACTACATACAAGACACACCGGTTTTGCACCTCTTATAAGCCTACAGAGCTATTAGTCGAGTAATATGCATTTTTATTAGTTTTAATAGACAGAACTGCTATGACGGGTCAAGGTTTTTTGTCGCGAATTGGCCATCCACGGACCACGTGAACATGCAGTAGTACCCACCGGGTCCAGCCATATTTTTCCTGAGGATACACACGTGACTTTATAGGGTGGATCGGCATTTATGCTGAATTCATTTTTACACCTCAGGGTTGTTAGCCCTGGGGAATGAGGTAAGGAAATTATGATAATGATGATGAAGGATGAGTGATTGGCGCAAACATACAGACGCACGCAAACACACTCACGCCTGAGGCGGGACTCAAACCCGCGATCCTTCGGTGCTAACCTCCACGGAACACTGCTTAGCAATCTCGGCTACCCGGATCAGCGGTAAATAGTTTTCATACTATTGATTAACCATAAAATATTTTTTTAAAATACACTATCCTATGATGTATACATTGGCTTTCATTTACGCAAGTTAATATATCTAAATTTTGTCTTTACGTCTCTTTGCTAACATAATTTAGGAAATTGTCTTAATAGTTTTTAAGAAATCGCTTCCACAATTAGTTTTCTTTCTATGATACATGACACTGATTCTAATCATAAAGAATTGTTAAACACCATCAACTTAGAATCCTGTAAGTGTACCTGCTTGACAGTGAGGTAACCTAAGACCGTCATCAAACAGAACAGGAAACAACCTTGCTAATTACTGACGTAAATCCAATCTGCAACATTCATAACACTGTCACACACGTTAAAACCGTACATAATAGACAATTTACGTGCTAGACCATCAAAACCAGGTTTCCGTGTCCCTGTAGGGAGTTAAACTTGATAAGACAGATTCTACGAAATGAGACGTTTTTTGATTGATTGATTTTTTTTCGTGTTTCCGGGTGCGTCAACTCCTTGGGTCATTAGTCCCGTTTATGTAGTACATGTTTTTTCTCGGGAGATGGCGGTGATCTTCCCGCTGGATGGCGAGATTCGGCACCGACGTACCGTCGGCTAGTGGGGTTTCCAACCAGGATTCTCCCACCAGCGGGCACCACCCCAGCCGGAGAAGCTCTAAGCCCCGACCGGTCTCCCGGAGTATGTGATAGTGTAGTGCACGTTAGTGTAAGTGTGTGTGTAAGGGGAGGGTAGAACAAGGAAGAGGAAGGAAATATCGCGCGCGGTCCTTGGCCCGTTTGGTAGGGTGCTGCTCCGACATTCGCCTGGTATTGATCGGAGAAACCACGGAAAACTACCGATCAAAGCAGCCGGCCGCTAGAATTCTTCTCCAGACAGCGAGTGAATGCGATCTAGCTTAAAAGCCAGTGTCGAAAATCGTGCGGTCGTCAGAACTGAAACTAGGACCTCCCGGTCAGAAGCGCTGCAGTGACATCAGTTGATGCACTGAGCTACCGCTACCGGTGGACCCTTTTCGACGTTCGATTTTATATTTCGATGGCAATCTTTGGAGTTGATAGTAACCTTCAAAGTTCCAAAATGAAGTTATTGTCACTTTGAAAACATGAATTAAAAAGTGCACAATGTTCACAGGAATTCAGATAATAATAATAATAATAATAATAATAATAATAATAATAATAATAATAATTTTTATTATTATTACTATTGTTCTTATTATTATTTTCAAAAGGTAGCACTTACACTGCTTATGAAAAACGCATGAAATATTATCGTGTAACACTACAGTAAATTAAATATTTTGCAGTAGCGTAGTGTTCTATATTTATACAGTACGAGGCACTGATATGTATAAGTGTGTACAGTCTTTACACATATAATATCAAAAGAGTTACTGTTGCGTAATACAAAATGTAAATAGCAAATATTTAATTCCGGGCGAAATTTTCGTTGCAATTTTGCCGTCGCATGACGTCCGTTATGTCGTACGCAGTAATCGTACTGAGTATGAGAATTCAGTCGGTTTGCGCAATATGAGAAAAAGTGAGAGAACACAAATGATTATTTCTATTTTTATGTAAAAATCGAAACTGTGTCAGTTTTATATTTTTCTCTTGTTTGTCGTATTTGGCAAAATCACAGACTTATCCCAAAGGCAACATAGTTTTCTTTCAATACCTGCACACAATGGAAATTAGTAATATAGATAATGATAATGATGATAATAATAATAATAATAATAATAGTAATAATAATAATAATAAAGAAGAGTGGCGCTTGTATTGGGATAGAACTATCTTAACAGACCAGACAGTGATTCACAACAGACCAGATTTGGTTGTGATTAACAAGTGTGAGAAACATGTCATGCTTATTGATGTTTCTATCCCAAATACTGGCAACATTCAAAGAAAATACACTGAAAAATCAGTAAATATGCAAATCTTGTTGAACCTGTTGAGAAACAGTGGAATATGAAAAGAGTCAACATTATCCCGATAATTGTCTCAAGCACCGAGTCATCCCTAGAGTCTGATGTGGGCCTTAAGCAACGGTTTGAATGAAGACCTGTACAAACCCATGCAGAAGGCAGTTGTTATTTCAACAACAAGGATAGTGCGAAAATTCATGGGAAACAATGTATTATAAATTCCTTTTAAAAATAGATGTATTGTGCTTTGATTCTGTATATAAGAGAAAAAGAAGAAGAAGAAGAAGGAGGAGGAGGAGGCGGAGGTGAAAGAAGAGAAAAAGAAGAAGAAGAAGGAAGAGGAGAAGACGAGGAAGAAAAGGAACAATTACAAATATAATAATAATGTTTTATAATCAATGACATTAATACCGAAGGTGATGACGGAAGAAATGGTACCCAACTGAAGTTACTCTCGATAATACCGGTATTACGATTTCTAATGTTAAGGGCAACACACACGTTCATTTGTCTCCGGAGCATCGCCTGGGTGACCGCAGCTCGTGACAGCACGGGACGTGAGAAAGTGGCCCACTTCACCGCTCCGCAGCGGGCGGGGCGGGGCGGCCGCGTCGATCGACCGCGAGATCGGTCAGCCCGCCCCGCCCCCACCCACCCACCCCCGCCACGTCGTTTCATCCGGCCGGCCCCCACGCCCCGACCCGCCAAACTGGTCGGCGTGTAACCCTATAGCCCGGCCGGCGCGCCAATTTAAACCAATCTTTCACGCCTCACCACACACCGCACGCCGCTGAGCTAACCGGCCGAATTAGCGTAACAAGGTGCATACGTCCACGGCGTGCGAACGGCCGCTTGCACTATGCTGCGGGGCACGCCCCCTCCCCCACCCTCCGCCCCCGCTTCTCCAGCTGCGGTGGCTAAGGGCACCAACGGATGGCACTGCAGAGTCTGACCGAAGGCCTATACTTGCTTTTTTACACTACCCATTACACTTCATCAGCTGTCGCGGTGTCATCCAAACGAGAGATAAAACGTCATCACGGTAACGTTACTGTGGTGACGTTTAAGTTTCCGATTGGACGAAACTGAAACAGCTATCATCAGTCAAGTTACAAACAGCTATCATCAGTCAAGTTACAGAAACCCAAGTATAGGGATGTAGTCCCGACGGTGGCAGGATTTTCGACACTGGCTTGTCATCTAGGTCGAATTCATACGCTGTCTGAAGGAAACTTCTGGTGGCTGGCTGGTCTGGTTGGTAGTTTTCCGTGGTTTCGCCGATCAACACCAGGTGAATGCCGAAACGATACTCTTGCAAACGGGCGTGATTTTTCCTTTCATTTCTTTGTCCTATCCTCACCTCTTGCTTACTCACACTTAAATTTGCTTGCGCAACAATATAACACGTGTCAAGAGCTTTGTCCCGAATGGGGTGGTACCCCGCTGGTGAGAGATACTTGAAAAGGGAAAACCGCAAAAGCCGACAGGGTGATCCTCCTCTTTCCGGTCCCGCCATTCCTCCCAACGTGAAAAATACGTCATAGCGCTTTTACACCAATGGCCGCATGTGCTACACGCATCACCACACCGTCCGTTCGGCCAAGCTACCGTCCATCACTACATTCCATCTGATTTCTACTCCGAAACTCCCATCTCCTTCCCAACTCCGCCGTCCCACCATATTTGAGCTTTTTCCCGTCACACCATCTGGTCATTCTCTCGACATCTTCATCTGCTTTTCAGCCTTTGTTCTTCTTTCCTCCTCGCTCTCCTCTGAATTTCCCACTTCTCACATCACCCGTTCCTAGATTTTCAGCTAGGTCGAATTCAGTCGCTCTCTGGAGGATAATTCTAGCGGCCGGCTGCTCTGATCGGTAGTTATCTGTGGTTTCTCCGATCAACACCAGGCTAATGTCGGAGCAGTACCCTAACAAACGGGCCACGGACCAAGCTCGATATTTAGTTCCTTTTCCTCGTCCTATTCTCACCCCTTACAGAAACACACACACACACACACACACTTACACTAACATGCGCTACATTACCACACATCCCAAGAGACTTAGAATTTGTCCCCGAATGGGCGATGCCTCATTGGTGGAGATACCTGGTTGGGAAAGCCCGAAAGTCACAGTAGGTCGAAAGTGACGAAAGTGACCGGATCTCGCCATGCAGTGGGGGAAGATCACCACCATCTCCCGATGAAAAATGCACTACACTTACGGACCAATGACCTCAATTATGCGCCCAGGTTCACAATTATTCAATCAATCAACCAATCGTCCCCTGTTCATGCTCTCCGTCTGCTGCTCTCTCCGCCGCACTCTCTGCCTTCCCACCCCCCCCCCTTCCTTCCCTCCCCCTCAACAGCAACCTTACAACTGTGCCCGCCGCACATCCGCACTTTATGAGAGCCCTGCTTTTCTTTGCACCATCGATTTCGCACCTAATGATGGGCACTGAATTCAGCTCTTTGCTCCGTTTCCGACTCTTATTCATATTTTCTTCCTTTTTTTTTTCCTATTGTGAATTCCATTCACATTTGAAATTCAATTTTCTCATATTCACATTATTTTTTCCTCTTCATTTTCTCCACGCCACTTTAATAATCAATCTTAGCTTTGATTTTACATGATTAAATTATTAAAAATAATTATATCATGATTTTTTACTAAAATTACATGTTGCTTTACTCATTACGAAAATAGTTACAAAGAAAATATGCAGTATCTCACTCAAACATGCTCCTTCTTATTATTGAACCTGCACAATTAACACCTCATTTCTCAAATATTCGCATTGATTTTATCCTTAAAACAATGGATTTTTTTCATTGACTTCTCTACTGCATCTTTTTCTCTCCTGCAGAATATCTTCGTACCTCCATTTTGTTGCAGTCTACCTTCCCTTCTCTTATCTGCGCTTTTCACAGTCGTATCCCGAAACATACCCAGCCTGTTCCTTTTAGGACTCTGAACCTATTTCACTGACATCTCTTCTCATATTTCCCAAACATTCGCAATGACGCGGCCGTGTTCCGTTTCTTTCTCGGAACTTGTCCTGACCGCTTCATTGACATCTCTTGCATTTCTAACCATTCGCATTGGCAATACTATTCTCGGGCAAAGATATTTCTTCTGGCTCCTCCTCTTCTTACCCATTTTTAATCCCTTGTCATTACTTCCTCTTTCTTCATGTACCAGATCTCTTGGCCCGCTAGTGTCTCCGCTCACCATCACTGAATATTACACAATCACCCCGCGTCTTATCTGGCCGTCTTCCGTTTATTTATCTGAACCACTCATGACTGATTTATTGATTTTTCACAAACATTCGCAATGACATTACTTTACTCCTGCAACGATAATGGCTTGCTTTTTTCATTTAGTAATTCCTACTCGACTTATTTAGTATTTCAAGGGTTTTTATATATACGTAGTTGTTTTCCAGACAGCGTATATACATGTAAAAATTAAATATTTGTAATTTCTTCCCCACTCCTCCTCTTTTCACTCGTCTTTTAAACCTTTATCGTCACTGCGCTTCTCATCATGTTCTAGCCTCTCTGACCTGCCGGGTCTCCGCTTAACATCATCGAATCGGCTGTGTCGCATTTATTGCCCTCATATTTTCCTGAGCCTGACATGACTTTTTCATTGAGATCTTTCCCATTTCCCAAATATGTGCATTGACATTGCTGTTCTCTGACAAAGATAATTTCTTCCCGACTCCTTCCGATTAACACCGGGCGAATGCCAGAGAATTACCCTAACAAACGGGTCACGGATCGTGCGCGATCATTCCATCCTCTTCCTTGTCCTATCTTCTACCCTTACACACACACTTACAATAACTTGCACTACACTACCACATATTCCGGGAGACCGGTCGGGAGCTTAGAGCGTGTCCCGGCCGGGGCGGTGGGAGAGTCCTGGATAGGGGAAACCCCGCTTGCCGGCGATAGGTCGGTGCCGGATCTCGCCATCCATTGGGGGAAGATCACCGCTATCTCCCGAGGCAAAACCACGCACTACACTTACGGGACTAATGACCTTAGCTGCTGACGCGCCCGGAATCACTAACAACCATCCTCTTCTTTCCGTCTTTTATCCCTGATCGTCGCTTCTCGTCGGCCTCTCATCATGCACGAGTCCCCAGCATTCCTCGCGGTGCACGGATCTGCGCTCCCATCGCCGCGTGCCTCCCTGGGCGCGGGCAGCGTGAGCTAAGAGCGTGCTTAGCGAGTCGGTGAGCCGCGAACGCCTGCTCGGCGCGTGAGGAAATAGAGCTCTTAGTGAGCCGGTTACGCCCCCCGGAGAGATACGCGCCCACCCCCGACGCCTCTACCACCTCCGCCCGGTTCTCCGTCACCTCCGTCTTGCCCCCGCCCCTTTCCCCCCAAAGCCCAGAGCCTCCCACCTCCGCTCCCCCCCTTTTGCTTCGCCTTTGCCACAGTTGCCGTTGCCTTCCTCCCCTACGCCTCTCCTTTGGCCGCACTCGCCTTCACACTCTGCTCCACCGCCATCGACGCCGACTTCGCCTCCGTTACGGCACCACCTCCGCCTTCTCTGTCACCTTTGCCGCTATCATCACCACCGACTTCTCCGTCACCACGTTGCTTTCGCCTACAACCCCGCTACCGCGTCCACCGCCTTCTGCGTTACCGCCTCTACCTTTACCATCACTCTTCCCACCACCCGCCATCTCCCTCACTTCCTCGTCTTCCACCCCCGCCTCCAGCGGCTCTCTGCCTGCTCTTTCGCCTCAATTAACGCCTCCCTCTCCTCCGCCTCCGCCGCAGCCACCTCAACCTTCAACTCCGCCTCCAGCAGGTATCGATTTATAAATTGGCAGAGTTCTCACGACGTATCGGTTGTCTAACACGGTTATCGTACTGTATCATCATTAGCCATTATATGTCAGATCGTTCCTTCAGAGAGGGTTTTATCGGAACGTTAACTGCCAATGTGTAGAGTACATATATTTCACACCGCTTATCTGTTTTAGTTTATGTTTCTTATCGAAAAACACGAATTTACGGTCTCGGAGGTGGATCAGGTTAGGGCTTACTCTCTCAAAGCCGGGAAACAACATGTTTAAAGTAAATTTGCAATATCTTCTCACATTTTCATGACTATTTACAATAAATAAAAACAAAAACATTTAGATTATTTACAATTATTTTTTTTATTAATTGCGTTATTTAAACGGTCAGTATCATGTCTATTCAAACCCCTGAAAGTCAGATAAATGCAGACCAAACAAAAATGGAAAAAAATTGGAGGTGCGGTTTTTGGGAAAATTTTGAAATGGTCCGGGGCCTACATGTATAGTTTCTCCAAATTTTGAAGAAATATTTTCAAAATTATCGCGCCTCAATTCAAGCCAGATTGACAGGGATATATTCATTTTGGAAAAGTCCTACGTATGGTTTAGGCGCTAGTGATGTTCTCAAATGTAAGTACGGACGGACGGACGGACACAGACAGACAGACAGACAGACAGACAGACAGACAGACGGACAGACGGACAGACGGACAGACGGACATACAGACGGACAGACAGACAGACAGACAGACGGACAGACAGACAGACAGACGACAGACGGACAGACAGACGGACAGACAGACGGACAGACGGACAGAGGCAGACGAGGACAGACAGACGGCAGACAGACAGACGGACAGACAGACGGACAGACAACGGACAGACAGACGGACAGACAGACGGACAGACAGACGGACAGACAGACGGACAGACAGACGGACGGACAGACAGACGGACAGACAGACGGACAGACAGACGGACAGACAGACGGACAGACAGACGAGACGACGGACAGACGGACAGACAGACGGACAGACAGACGGACGAGACAGACGGACAGACAGACGGACGACAGACAGGACGACGAAAACGGACAGACAGAGGACGAGACAGACGGACAGACGGACAGACGGACAGAGACAGACGGACAGACGGACAGACGGACAGACGGACGGATGGACGGTCGAAATGACGGACAGACGGACCGGCATTTTGAAAAAAAACAACTTTTTCGGTATCATGGGAACCCCAAACGTTATTTCCGTTGAACTTTCGAAATCGATTTTCCGTAGCATTACATCACTTTCCCTATATTATGTACATTACTCGGTATTTACGTACGTATACGAGAAAGGATGATATAGAGAAAAATGAGGGTATGCGATGTTATGTGTTAACGTTACACCACCATAAGGAGATACCTCGTAAAGTTTGTTCGAAAACTTTCTTGCCACAGTGTTCTTTGAGGAGCCTGACGAGCCTGAAGATCTGAAAGCTTGACGGAGGGTCGCAGGTCAGAAGTTCGCTTTTGCCAGACTCGTGGCATTTCCACGAAGCAGAAAAGGTTTTAGATCGCCTATAAATATATACCTATTATATTAACGGATTACCATAAATCACTTAAGAATTTAATTTACATTTATGGGTTCCTATCTCACAAAATATTAGCACATTAGAAAGTCGGTTTGCATCCAGCAGTCAGTTTGCATAAGTACAACGATGAAAGCACATCATGTTAGATTCCGGTTAATGTTGGTATTAGCTACAGGGCCCTGGCTGAAGTAAGGTGATTGCTGGAGTAAGAGACGTGTTGTGTTTTTACAAGATGTATTTTGGATTTATACAAGTGATTTGGAAATTATGTGTTTCACGAATTCTAGATGGTTTTAAGTAAATCGTGGAGGTGGAACAGCGGAGGCTTTACGACATTTCGGAAATGCATAGCGAAGTGTAACTATGGTTCTCAAAGAGGTTAGCTTATCGTGTAAATGGAAATTTAGGATTATCGACCTGGACCTCGAAATTACATCCTTCACTCACCGACTTATAAACTTCCCGTCAGCAGCCTGATTATCGTTTATTATTTAATATTTGCACAGTATAGAGAAAATATTGTAAGGCTGCAGCAGAAAACAGCGAGTTTTTGACAGAAAAAACTCTTTTTGTGAATCCCTATTATCCAAGAAAAGGATTGTTTTTCCTCCTATACACAAGTAACTTCATGTACTCTGTGTGATCAGCATCCATATTTTGTTGCACCTGCATACAGAACAATTGGTTTAATGAAAAAAGGTTCGTCCGTCCTCCCATCTGTGAACAATGCTAGCGGTTAAACCGTAGGTTGGATTTTCATCAAAATAGATTTTCCCCTGCATTATTATATTTTGATGTTTGCGGATACTTGACATAAAAATTGATATTTTTAAAATGTCTTCAGAAGTGGCTACATTTTTTCTTTATTTTTCCCGTCTGATTGAGGAAAGACGTTTAAAGAAAAGACACAGGTCGAACTTTTGTAGAATTCTCTAAATGTTGGACAGGTGCAAAAAGTTAAATTTTGTCCGGCGTCTTTCTGCTACAACAATAATTTAGACAGATACTTCTGTAATTAAATAGCCTGTTCTTTAGAAATAAATCTTTAAATAAGATCTTACTATTTTTTGTTTCCAAATTATGAGTGGTTACCTTGTAATTTAACGTTCAATAAAAACGATCCTAAAAATTATATTTTTTCAAAAAAAAGTTCAATTCTATCGTCAATTTTTTTTATCAGATAGTGCTTGGAATGTACGCTAACGTAAATTTCTTAGGTTTGATATTTGTTGAATTCTGAATTTTCAAAAAATTGCAAAAGTTTAAAATAATGCAAGAAAGTATGTGATGTTGTAACATTGCCAGTTGAGGAAGGCAAACAATATGTGTGTGTGTGTGTGTGTATATATATATATATATATATATATATATATATATATATATATTGGCCATATTTGAAAAAATGTCTTAACATATATAAGTATATGTTTGTGATCACATATTTAAATTTTAAATTGTGGTGATAATTAATGAGTGAATGTGTGTGTGTGCTTCTGCATGTGAATATGAAGGTGTATGTATGGTGTGTGTGGGTGTGGGTGGGTGAGGGGAGGCGGTGCTGTGGTGGCGCATGAGCTCGTGAGCGGGCGTGCTGGCGGCGTGGCCCGCCAGATGGCAGATAAAGCCAGGAATGCCCGCCGGCCCGCCCGCGCGCAGCTCCGAACTCTTGACCCCCTCGCCTCGCGCCCCTCCCCTCCCCTCCCTCCCCTCCCCCCCCCCGCGCCTCCGCCCCGCGCCGGCAGCTCATCGCCGAGCGATCTTCCAAGTTCTTGACGAGCCCCGGACTACTCACGACTTCCAACGGATGCCACGGATGGTTTTCAGCGGATGGATTTTGTACTTGGGTGGGGGAGGTGGTGATCTACACGGAGCTTGTTAAACTGTAACATTCCTTATGGTTTTGTCTCTATCTTGCTGTCTTTAACTTTCTCCCTCCTTCTCACCCCCCTTCTCTCTCCTCACGTCTCACTCTCTCTCTCTTCTCTCTCTATTTCTTGTGTGTTCTCTCCAGGTATGTAAATTTTTCTCTCACCTTCCTACCTCGCACATCCTATATTTCCTGCATCTTTCTGTTTTCCTCTCACTCAAAACGGCTCTGACGCCCCCTTTCTGCCTACGTGTGTCCCCTTCTCTGTTTCTCTCTGAAGAGTACTCATTTTATTTTATTTGCTGGCAAGGTTTAAAATTCGAGTAATGTTTTAAATGTTATACTTACTGCCAGTTTCAAACTTTTTCTCACTTCTGGCTGGGGCCGCGACAGGAACGGCATTAACAACAGAAGTGAGGTTGATTGTGGAGGGCATGTATTCTTTAACACTCTCTCATCTACTTCGTAATAAGAGAAAGTTATGTAATAAAAAAAAGTGCCGATTTTTCGACAGAAAAACATGTACTGCGCCTAACCCTAGAAAAATGAATCCTTCTTGCTCTTATGTATAGAAAATTTCTTTCGCAAATAGACTAAGTTCAGAATCAAAGATATTGGTCATCTCATATATCGAAAAAGTATATTTTGACAAAACTTCTGTTTTTCTAAGAACAACACTGTAACTTAAACCCTAACTAGGATTTTTATGAATATTCCTCTATTGATCTGATTGATGTAGAAGCTTGTCGAATTTGGAATTAAATATAATTTTATAAAATTTTAAAAATTCCAAATTTGTTCTTTAAGTTTGTGTTTCAATAGAGCAATTTTTACTAAATAGTATGGTACAGATTCCATTTTAATTAAAATCTTCTGAGAAAACTAATTTTAATATTATTTGACACCCTTCTGCAACTACAGTAGATAATTCTGTCTTAATGCAATATATTCCTCAACAATGTACTAAAACCATTTATTATTAAATAAATAGTACTAAAACAATTTATTATTAAATAATAATATTTTTATTTTATAATAACCGAAAGAAATTCTTTGTAATTTTTCATGTAGTGATACTGATGTTCGAGTCAATAGCATAGAGGAATGACTCTTGAATTGTCATAAGTTACACTGTTACTACTAGCGTGGGTAAATAGTGTGTTTTTTTAACTTTCTCTACAAATATAGAGCACTATCTAATGAATTAAATAGTAGAAAGTGATTTTCATTACAGTATTTGAATTTTCAAAAAAATAATGATTTTTTTAGAATCCCGCCAGCTTTTTGGATGAAGAACGATACAAGTGATGCCCCAAGTGTTATTAGGATAGAAGCTGCAATGTATTTCGTAACAATAACCAATAATACGAGAAAGTATGTTGTCGTACTACAAATTTTTTACTTTAATGATTGGTAAATTTGGAATTATTGTTGTCTTAATAGAAAATAATTAAAAAAACAGCTGACTGTAGCGCAATACAATGCAAAATGATGAAACACTTTGCATACAAATGAGACATATATAGCACGATAAACTCTTATGAACGACCCTGTAAACTTAGCGGACATGCAGTAGACAAGATCAAAGAACTACCCTTAATTACTCATATCCATATCTGATCTTTGTCAGCTCAGATGCGCACACACCGCTGCACAAAATTTCACCACATTGTCACCGGACGAACAACAAAAGTCCGTGATGTAATCTTCATCGCATGTCGCTCGAGGAAAGAATATGACATGTTCAAGGGGGAAAAAGCCTTCGCAGTGGCATGTGTGGTTACCTCCAAAAAATGGTAGGAAAAATAACGTGCTGCATCAGGAAAAAACGAAAAAAAGGTTTAATTGTCAATTTCACATTGTCAATACGAAAATTGGGAAAATAAACTATAAGTGAAAAATATTGTAAATTTTGTTGAAATGTTTTTAATAGTCAACATTTGTTTTCCAAGTTTGAATATATATATATATATATATATATATATATATATATATATATATATATTGTCTTTTCTATTTTAGTATGTAACTGACAGCAGTTGTTTTTCAAGTTTGCAGAGGTCAAAATAAACTTCGTATCCGGAAATTCCAACCCTGTATTCCATCGCATTGTGTAATTTGCCTTCAGAAAATGTAGAAATAATTTAGTAAATGAGTTCCAGAAACGGGTCGGCCAACAAATCTCTTGTCGCTGCCTTCAGAAAATGTAGAAATAATTGAATTTTCATTTACTCACTATTTTTGTCACCAGTAAGGTGTACTTCGTACAAAGATGAAAGATGAGCCGTAAGGTTGGTATTCAGACAACGAAGTGTGACTTGTTAACGAGATAGAAAGCATATATTGCTAACAAATTGTATTGTCTGTTACTATTATAACTCATAATTCTTCCTGCTTTGAATTTTCCTAGAAATATATGGATTTTACTACAATCAGGTTTTAGATTATTCACTTCCCAGAATGACAATACGGATATGTTAAACTAGTTTCAATTCTTTGAAATGGAAGAATAATGAGTCTAGGATGCGTTCAGTTCAGTAATTTGCGATACAATGTGGTACGTCTGTACTAACATTATCCAAACTCAATCTAAGCAAACACTATTATAATATAAATTATCATAAGTAATATCACCAGAAGTGCAGTGATAGCCGGTAAATTCACGGCTCGCGTTACGACGAGTGCAATTTTCGGCTAGCACAGCACTTTGAGTGGTATTTAGTGTGACTATTTCACGAATTAAGACATTACATGATTCGAATAGATATTTAAAATCACAAGAACTACTAAAAAGAGAAATATTACTCAAAATTGCAACCGTATTATGTGAAACGTTCATTCAGCCTCGAGTTATCACTGCCTCCTGGAATAACGTATAATCGAGTAAAATATGAATAAGCCGTCTTCGGCAATACAGCCCTGAAGAGGACCGCGATATGTCGGTCGAAACGTCGGCACCCCAGCCTTCGACGCGGCGTCACCGGACAGCCCAGATCACAAGGGTTAATGTAGCTTACGGCACAATAATATAACCTTTTTTTATCTCCAAACTAAGATTTTTGACTTAAGAACTTTTGTGGAAATTCTGATTTGGTTTTGTTGACGTTCTTATAAGAAGAAATAAAAGAGGCCATCTTCGTCAACATATTAGCTTTATTAAGATAGCCGGCTTTCGACGGCTTTGCCGTCATCGTCAGTCTACAAGATACAGAAAGATACAACAAAATTATAAATAAATACATAATATGATAGAAAATTAAATTACAATTAATGGATACATCTAAAGTATTTAGTTACAGATGGCACATAAAATTTCAAAAGGGGAAATTCCCGTTCTCCCGTTGTTGTATCTTTCTGTATCTTGTAGACTGACGATGACGGCAAAGCCGCCGAAAGCCGGCTATCTTAATAAAGCTAATATGCTGACGAAGATGATCTCCTTTATCTCTTCTTAAGAACCTTTACCCCGTGCCCACAGAACGTGCACAATCTCATTGGCTTCGAGAGCGCAAAGCAGGCTCGAGTTGCATATGTGCGTGGGGAGCGGCATCGCACCTGCGAGGGCTGCTCGCGGCCTAAGCAGCGCAAAAAGGCGAAGGCGCACAGGCGCCCAGCGGACGAGGCAGCGCAATTACTCGCCTCTGGTAATTACGGCACCCGCCCCTCCCCCGCATTCGCTGCCCCTGCACTACGCGCGCGGCACGCCATCTCTTCCTACACGCCCTCCGCCCGCACCCCTCTCGTCATCTTGCACACGACCACGACGGGCTGAGTTTAGCTCAGAACCAGCATTGCTACGGTCTCTGCAGCGACGCTGTGCATTACTTCATCGAGTTCTGGGTCCGACAGTGATAGGATTCTTCTTACTAGCTACATATTATTGTTTAGGCTTCGTTTTTTAGTGGCCACTGGATGAGGTGACTCAGTGCATCATCTGATGTCACTGCAGCGCCTCTGACCGGGATATCCTAGATTCGAGTTCTGATGGCGGCAGATATTTCGACACTTGCTTTTCAGCTAGGTCGAATTCAGTCGCTGTCTGGAGGAGAGTTCTAGCGGCCGGCTGCTTGATCGGTAGTTTTTCGTGGTTTCTCCGATCACCACCAGGTGAATTCCGGAGCAGTATCCAACAAACGAGACACGGAACGCGCGCGATCTTTCCTCCCTCTTGCTTGTCCTATCCTCTCCCCTTCACACACTCTTACACAAACATGCACTACACTACTACATATTCCGGGAGACCGGTCGGGAGCTTAGAGCTTATCCGCCTGGGGCGGTGCCCCGCTGGTGGGAGAGTCCTGGTTAGGAAACCCACTAGCCGACGCTAGGTCGGTGCTGGATCTCGCCATCAAAATAAGACAAAGCAGTTAACGCGCTCGGAAACACGAAAAAATCAATTAATCAATCAATCAAAATATCTCCTACTTCGAATTTTTAGGACTAGTTCTAAAATAAGATGTTGCTCAAATGTTCACTTAACACTGTGAATGGAACAAAGACAACAAAAAATGATCGTCATTATTTATTGCGTTATTGTTTATTCTTGCTTTTGATATAGAGCACGATACACCTGCTTTAATTACGTGAATCGAGAGGATTGTGGTTACGAGGAAAATATGAAAACAATTGAATGATGTTAGTCGTTTTCTTACGAGAGGGAATTATGAAAAGACAAATCGAGTCAAATGAAGATCTAGTTAATTAATGACTAACTATGAATGATTAAAATTATGTAAAAAATAAAATCATGTATGTATCACATGCATGAACTAATTCGAATGATCTCGGGCAACAAAAAGCCCGAGGGCCTTTGACCCTCGGATATATCGACACCTCTTCATCCTTACAACGCCTTCCGTGCATAAATAGAGAGTTTTTGCAAGTCGTTGATTTGAAAGACGTAACACGACAATTCTGTGGAGAACTCAACTGCGCATGCGCCGGCATCAAATGATGGGATTTCGATTGACGGTTCCCGATATTCTTCCTGTTTTGGCATCTAAGACAAACTTACACTTTACGGAGTTTTCGCCGCCACCTCCAAACACGAATTCAACACTAACACACAATGGAAACATGGAAGTAATGAAGACTACAATTACCATTTTACCAATATAATAAGGCAGGAACTTAATGGGTATTTTTTAAAGTTTGTTCAAACATGTCACAAATAAACTAACCTAACTGTTAACCTTTACTGTTATATTGAGGTTCGTTTGATTTCATATAGTTGTCTATCATACTTTTTACCATCTTGTAATGCTTATAAATGTCATAATGGACTCAAGAGTACACAGATGTTCAATAAAAGCTTTTAGATCCTGTTAAAGGTATTCAGTTCCAACTAGTGCCTAGTTTTAACGTATGTTTTCGATTGTACGACTAGCAAAAATTCATTTTTCTGAAGAAACTACGTTAATTCCTATTGACAATAATGTTTACGTACTACGACAATGAATTTCCCGTCTTGCAAAAACTCTCTATTAACTATTACATTGTAACAGTGTTTCAGAAAAGCGACTCCCAGTCGCAGGCTCCATTTGCGTTCTCATATCACCTCCGCCCCGCCCTCTGCTCCTTCTACAGCGTCCGCCGCCGCTTCCGCAGCCGCCGCCGCCGCCGCCAAAGTAGCTGCGGCAGCAACAGGTGCCCCCGGGAGCCTCGCACCATGTCGTCGACGCGGTGGGTTGATAGAAGGTGGAAAAGCCCCGCAGGATGTACGAGTGCCAGAAGAGCAGGCGCCGGAAAGAGAATCACATCCAGTGTAGCCAACCGCCCTTCGTTTAGAACAAAACCCCATTCGAAGAAACTGTCCTCCCGTTCGGAAATTATAAGTAATGCACTCATTTTGCTTACGAAATACTTATGCAACAAGAGCGTTCCATCTGACCGGGAGGTCCTAGGTTCGAGTCCCGACGGCCGCAGGATTTTCGACACTAGCTTTTCAGCTAGGTCGAATTCAGTTGCTGTCTGGAGGAGAATTCTAGCGGCCGGCTGCTCTGATCGGTAGTTTTCCGTGGTTTCTCCGATCAACACCAGGCGAATGCCGGAGCAGTACCCTAACAAATGGGCCACGGACCGCGCGCGATCTGTCCTTCCTCTTCCTTGTCCTATCCTCTCCCTTTACACACACATACTCTAACATCCACTACACCACCACATATTTCGGGAGACCGGTCGGAGCTTAGAGCTTGTCCGGCTGGGGCGGTGCCCCGCTGGTGGGAGAGTCCTGGTTAGGGGGAAACCCCACTAGCCAACGGTAGGTCAGCGCCGGATCTCGCCATCCAGCGGGGGAAGATCACCGCCATCTCCCGAGAACCAACATGCACCACACTTACAGGACTAATGACCGAAGCAGTTGACGTGCCCGGAAACTCGAAAAACCAACAATCCAAGAGCGTTCTGAAGGTTCTAATTCGCCAGCCTGGATACCCGAGGTCGCTAAGGCTGAAAGGTACTTTGGATTGAAAGGTCGCGGGTTCGAATCTGACCCCGGGCATAGATGTTTGTGTATATTGTTAGTATGTGTTGCCCCACCATTACCCCAAACTTAGAAATTACAATGGTCACTATATGACCGAACAGTTGAAAAGAGAGCTAAGAAGGTTATAATGATTTAGCGGCGATAAAAAGACATCGAGCTCAAAGGCCCTTGGTCATCGCCGCTCGATCATTGGAACCATTTATCGCGCGGGGTATAAGGAAGATATTTTAACCTAATTTTAATGATTCATAGTTACTTACTAATTAACTTGACTCTGTTTCTTTTTTATATTTTCCCCCGTAATTCCCTCCATAAGAGAACATGTAGCATCATTCAACTATATTCATGTTTCCCTTGTGACCATACATGCATAGCAAATACATGCGCGGTGTAACAAAATACATGTACACATTGAATTTAGCAATTCGAATAGTCAAATAAAACCTATTGTGCTACATATGTAAGCATATTCCAACATTGGAAGTGTTGTAGTGTATCTGAATTATTTGAGGACCATATATACAGTATGAAGTTCATAAAATGCGATGATTTATGTATTTCAGGGTGACAATATATTCTGAAAACAATTTCCTTAATGTGTTCGTCGATTATAATTTTCATTCACAACAAAAATGAAAAACATGAATATGTAGAATGTTTTGTTATACACTGTCGCTTGTAGATAAGTATTCCACTATTCTAATCAAATTATGCTAAAAAGACTACTGGGAAATTGCTTTTTCACTCACAGTAAATTGTGATTTTATCATCAATTCATTTTCTGCGGAATGGTTTTGAAAGTATTTTGCCATTTTCTTAACGTTGATTAAAATCTTATTAATATATTTCAGTAATCGTGTGTATGAATAAAGTTTAGGAGGAGAGCAGATGTAAGTGTATCTAACTGATACGGACAATTGAAAATTATCTTATAATAGAACAGGTGCAATATTCTATTTTTGTTTCGTTTTCTCCTTCAACACAACCTTTTAAGTCATGACGCATTGACAGTATGTTAGTATTTTGATTGTATTATTTTTTTATTCCTGTTTTATTATAAGATAATTCATTAACATGAATGAAAAATTCGTGACAAAAATACTATTTGAATGTCTGTGGTTATGCCAAGTGTCAATTTATGTTTTTTCTTTAATCTAGGGAAACGATGAATATTTAAACACTCTGTGGAAAAGTGAAGTGGTAAGTGCACTGATAAATAATACAAACTTCTTTAACTTCAGAGCAACATTTTAGTATATAGTATCCAAGCATCCTAAATTAATAACTAATTATAACATCCAGAAACATATAATAATTAAACTTTTAGCAATAAGTTTAATTTTCAGCTCATATAATACTAACGTTATAGAACACAAACAAAATGAATAAAAGTCATTCTAGTCGCAGTCAAAAGTCTCATTCACGCATATCCAATTGAAGAATGATTTTTTAAGTGAATGTGAAAAACCTGTCTTTTTATTACTTTCATTGTTTTGTCATAATAATTTAGAAATGTTTGTAAGAAAATTATAAAGATAAGTGTGAATTAGGCTGTAATAGTCCTTTACATAAAATTTTTTTTAACCAAGATCAATAATCCTTCACAGAAGATACAAGACTCAAAACTTCAAAAACAGAATATCAGCTTCTTACATTCTGCCCATTAATTAACATTTCTTTGTTACAACTCATCACATGAAAAACCAAGCAACTACTTTGCACAACTCACACTTTGACAAAAAATCACCCGAAGACATAAAAGCAACCCCAGACAAAAAGAGCAAACACCTGCAACAAGAAAAAAGAAGCAAACACAACGACGCGTGAAGAAGGTAAACAAAGGCCTGAGAGATATGGCATCAGGAATGGGAGCAGGGGGGACATAAAGGCTCACGCAGGTACCCCCTCCTCTTCTATTTCCTCGAAGAGCATGGGGCAAGAGGAGGGGGAACAGGAGGGGAGAGGAGGAGAAGGGGAGGGACAAACTCCCACAAAAACAAGCGCCTCCCACTCAAGGTCACCCTTCATTCTGCCCTAATTGCGGGAGCACGTGTGACCATAAACATTGTAACCCTGGAGGTCCAAATTACCCCGCTGGAGGATGTGAATTACGTGTTTTTGTGGAGAGAATTCACGGAGTTGGCGTTCAAGTGGAAGACCAAATGATAAGAATAGAATGTTGGGATGTAATCATTGTAAGTTCTTAAAGCGGTTTTGCGATTTAAATTACGAAATAATCTACGTCTATTTACATTTGTGCGCTTGATGGTAGATCGCTTATCTGACAGCAAGAATGATGTAAAAATGTATTTCTTAAATCATTGTTTTACTATATAAAAACAATCGCAATCCGGTACCCAGGATCACCAAAGCTGGACCCCAGAATAGATTGCAATATATTTTTATATGTATGAACTAATTAATTTTTATATTTAAGAACATTTATTTAGCAACACGGTTCCATCATTTTCTACATGCTTGTTACACATATTTTTATTTTTTTAGGTACAGGAGAGGAATACATATTTTTTTGACCATTTTCTGTACTTGCGGTCTTTTCCACAATGACACAGAGAGCAACGTCCTGTTTCTGAAGAACTTGCACAACTGTTCTCTGCATCGAAAGATACTAAAATGCGTTTTTGTTTCTAATTTTGTGAAGGTCTGGGTGTAAGAGAACGCCAGAGATTTCACGACGCGATTTTGCAGAGCGACGGATTCATTTTTTGTTGTACAAATCCCATAAGAGTTGAAAGACGAAACTTCCACTAACGGCTCAGAAAGATTTTAATAATAAGATCCGGAAAAGATGGAAACAGTTACGTCTTATCTAAACAATGATATATAGAAACAATGATAATAATGAGTACAAACAATTATATATAGAAGCAATAATCTAAATAATGATATAAAGAAACGACTCTAGGGAAACACCGCTGTTAAGCCCCTGACCCATTGGTTTCCGACCACATAATATACGAATTACCTATTGAAAACACAAAGAGGCAATTGTTTTAGACAGCCACTAGTAAAATCTGTTCATTCATGGTATGCATTGCATGCTAAAAGTTCAATTTTGAGCACTAGTGCTAAAAGTGAGACGATACTCAAGTGTTCAAACAAAACAGTGAATGCAACAATGAAAACAAAATATGTTTGTCTGACCGCATCAACTACTACTGACCTTAATGCATCATTAAGAACATCTGCATAGTTAGATTAAAATAAAAGAAAAAATATATCAGTTGTCGAAAAACTAATGAAACACACGCGAATTAAAAGTGATTCAAGTTTGTTCGTGAGATTGCGACACCCTAGGGTCTCATGTCGCAATCATTCCTACTCGAGAAATAAAATCTCACTTTTTCCCCTCGTATAAATAACTGAGAGTATTATTAAAAAAATTTTAGAAAAAGATTGATGAAACAATTTAGATATTTCAATTTTTTTATTATTACAGCACTTTTCACTTTCATCTCTTTTGTTGTGTCTATATTCAGGAATGGGATGCACAAGTACTTAAATATATAATTAAGTATTAGAATGTAAATTATTGTTCTTTTTGACGAATTTCAAGGATTTTAAATTTATAGCGAAGATCTAAATGTCATTTCAGGAATAAATAGCAAGGAAAAATGCATTCAGTTGAGATGAAACTAATATGAATTGTCTTTTACACTACAACAAAATATTAAATTTCAAACAAAATATGAAAAATCTGAATTTCCTAACAAGTTCTATTGAATAATTGGAATAATATATGAGCGTAATGGTGAACAAAGACCAGTGAGATTTTCTTCTGATAAGTCTCGTAACTGATTAGTGCCAGATTCACGTGTTGCCGGAAGTCATGTCATGGCAGGTGCACGAGGAATGGTTCCAGGTCGTCCCAACGCGAATAATTGGTTGTATTTGGGTACGTGACTGGTCAGGGTAATCCTTTCCAAATGATATCAAAACAATTGGACTAACGAACCGTGTAGCCGCACCTGCTATGGAGGTAGCACTCCTTTGTTCTGTTGCTCCATGACCTCCAAAATATTCACATTAGACTTTTAGAGTGTTCGAAAAATTTTGTCGGGTCTTGTATTAGTAAAATACTATCTATAAAATAAGTGGAAGCATTCTGGGTATTACGATTGTACATTTACTGATAATGAACGTATAATACAGTTTTTTAATGTATTAGGAATAAAAGCTATTAAAAGAAGTACAAACTATTGATTTACTGACAGTCACTATATCTATCGGTCGATTAGCAAAGCATCTTCTAGAAACAGGAAGGCAATCTGAATAATTAATTTGAGGTATTTTAGATGTATAAAAGAATGAAATAAAAATAAAAATTTAAAGAAGAAGAAGAAATCATTGGGATATAGAAGTGGAGGTGTAAAGAAATTGAAATCGTTAGATAAGTGGACCAAACATGAGAAAGAAAAAAGCAAATGTAACTGAAATTCAGAAAGAACTCTTGAAACTTGACACCGTGTCAAGTCTGTATTTTATAAAAATGTGATCTTCAAATCCTATGTTTTTCGAAACTTCCGATGTGATTTTTTTATGATTCACAATTAGAAACCATCATTCTTCGTACGTCGCTAAAAGTTCTACAAATTATGATCTTTCGAATAAAACATTTTTAAAAATTCAATGTTCTTGTTAATTTAAATTAAATTAATGTACCCGTACAGTAAATACTACGCAAAAAAATAAACAAATTAAATAAACTCAAAATAAATGTGTCTGAGGAAACCATCCTTTGACTCAAGTTCGAAGTTTCCAAAGAATCCGCCTTGTAAGTGATGTAGGTCCTCCAAGTGCGTGAAGACGTATCTAGAATGCTCCACGCATGGTCAAATGATTGTTTGACTGAGTTAGTGCGTGAGCGAGTGAATGAGTGAGTGTGTGAGTGCATGAGTTAGTGAGTGAGTAGCGAGGGATCGAGTGAGTGTGTGAGTGAGTGAATGAGTGAGTTACTGCGTGAGTGAGTTACTACGTGAGTGAGTGAGCAAGTGAGTGAGTGTGTGAGTGAGTGAGTGAATGAGTGGGTTACTACGTGAGTGAGTGTGTGAGTGAGTATTTCGTGTTTAATGAGTGTGGTGAATATTATATTCGACCGTTACGGTGCTCCTCCCAAGTTGGTTGATTGATTTCCAGGTACGTCAATTGCTATGGTCATTAGTCCCGTTTATATAGTGAATATTGTAAAGGATGATATAGCGGGATTCCTTCTCTGCTCAATGGTGAGATTCGGCGATGTCCTACACGTTGGCATGCGGAGGAGTTCACCTCCAGCGCGTCACCGTCTCAGCCAGAGCAAGCTCTAAGCTTCCGAATAATCTCTGGATATGTGGGGTAGTAGTGTGTGTGTGTGTGTGTGTGTGTGTGTGTGTGTGTGTGTGTGTGTGTGTGTGTGTGTAAGCGAAACGGATAGTAGGAAGAGGAAAACGGATCGGTCATCGTGACTTTCAGCTGGTGTCAAAAATCGCGACGACCAGTTCTGACTCGTCAGCTGGTGTCGAAAATCGATCCGCACCGACCTACTAAGTCTGAGTCGGTTGAAATGAATTCGACACACAGGAAGAATTGGATTTTCCTCAAGATGTCCCTTATCAGTAGGACACCGTTCCAGTAGAGCTAAGCAGTAAAGCTATCGAGTGGTCTCCACACATTTTCGGCAGTGTAGTATGTTGTTTGTAAGTGTATGTACGCATGATCGAACAGCAATATGGCTGCTCTCTATTTAAAAAAAAACAGCTTGAGCTATAAATTATTTAAACTCATGTAAAAATGGTCTTATTTTAAGCTGACAAAAATCGAAATACTTTAGTAATACTAATGCGTTTAAGAAGCGATTCGCACAATTTCGAGTGGTGACTTTTTGTGACGTGCTCACCATCTCTCGTACAATTGTAGAACTACCATTAGTCATGCGTTGCATTCCACACGTGATTCATTTACCCATTTGCTTTATGTATTTGTAAAAGAACAAAAAAGTGCAAATCAACAAAAAACAAAAGGAAAAAGAAACATCTAGGAACTTCTATTTATTCAAAGTGAAAAAGGGTTCAAAATTATATTTTTTGGATTCCATGCCATAGGACAATCACTGGCAATGAGAAAGCTGATAAATCTGCAAAATGGGAAATCTGCAAAAAAATATTGTTATATACTAAAATATTCCGACCATGCCCTAAATGTGGTACAACAATATATACATAACAGCTTATCCCAGAATGCCCCGGTATTTATAAGGAAAGAAATGTACAGAAATTAACCACGAACTTAAATAAATTGTTCAGCTTTGCAGATGGGAGTGCTAAAGAACTGACGTTGCTACAAATTGCTAACGTAAGTAAAATAATATAATTTAAAACTTAATGTTAATATAATTGCACTATGGGGAGCCATATGTGATGTAATGTTATAAATTGCTATTTAATATAATCTGAAATGATACCCATTAATGTAACTTAAAATTTAGGTCGTTGATGATCTCTGTTGTTAAAACGCGACCTTAAATAAATAAAATAAAAGTAACAAAAACCTAAAAACAAATATACGAAAAACAAAAACAGGAAGAAACTCAAAAAACAAAACACAAAAAAAAGAACAAAATCAAAAAACAAAACACAAAAAAAGAACAAAATAAAAAAAAAACACAAAAAGAACAAAATAAAAAATAAAAACAAAAAGAAGAGAAACAAAAACTAAAAACAGAAGAAAAAACATAAACGAGAAAATCAAGAAGAAACTCGCGCCCGCCCCGCCCCCTTCCCTACCGCGGCCGCTGGCCCGCTGTCCGCCGCTCTCCAGCACCTGTTGCTGCGCGGCGGTGGCGCGTGCTTCCCCCCACCCACCTCCCAACCGGCGCGAGTGCACGGGCATGTGTGTGTGTGTGTGTGTGTGTGCGTGTGATTTCCGCGCCAATTGCTTTGCCGCCCGCAGCACCTGCCACACTTCCTGGTCCGTCGTGCCCCGCCCCCTCCTCCCTCCCCCTCCCGGGGACGAGGCCGCGCTCCGCCCGGTCAAGAACCGGAAGCCGACAAACTGCCCTCGATGTTCACGTGAAATTGCCGCAAAAAACAAATGAGGCGGTGCTTCTGGTACGTGAGCTTCGACAGGGATGGAGGGAGGGGGCAGGCGATTCGCCATGTGGTGGTCAGGGTCATCATCGAATCATTGATGGCTTATTTTACTTGGCGATGCTCAGGACATCAGGCTGGCTCCTCCTTTTGATTGATGAGTGATTTCGGGAGCGTCAACACGTAAGATCATTAGTCCCTTGAGTGTTGTGCGTGTATTTTATCGCTGGATGTCGAAATCCGGCGCCGACCAACCGTCGGCTAACGGAGTTTTCCCCAACCAGGTATCTCCCACCAGAAGGTCACCACCCCAGCCTGGACAAGCTCTAAGCTCTCGACCGGTCTCCGGGCATGTGTAGTAGTGTTGTGCATGTAAGTGTGCGAGTAAGGGGAGAGAATAGGACAACGAAGAGGAAGGAAAGATCACGCGCGGTCCGTGGCACGTTTGTTAGAGTACTGCATTCGCCTGGTGTTGATCGGCGAAACCACGTGAAACTACCGATCACCGTAGCGGACTCCTAGAGTTCTCCTCCAGATAGCGACTGAATTTGATCTAGCTATGTGGTTAGTGTAGAAAATATTGCCACCGTCAGAACTCGAACCTAGGAGCTCCTGGTCAAAGGCACTGCATTGATGGCAATTCATGCCTTGAGCCACCGATTTGCTCTTTTTTCTGACCAAGCAAATTTCACAATGGTTTTGCCATCTAGCAGGGAAAGAAGGTTCCACTCGGACGACGAAAGAGGCGATTAGAATTTACCTCTTCTCGTAAGCAAGCCGTATAGATATTTCTTGCTCTTGAAGACCTGCAAACAGACGGTTTTGAACCAGTGAAATGGGGTACAAGAGGTCGTTACACCACCGAACCCTCATCCACCTCTTGACACAGTTCAACCTCCTCTAGGTGTAAGAGTTCATATACTGGCATGTTCATGCGGAATAGGTGAACAAAGGGAAATCTCGGCAGATTTTTCGAGTCTCTTCAGTTCTCACAGTCTCTTATTTCGTTATTTCCCTATTACACAAGCTCACAAAATAAAAAAAAAATATCACACCCAAAGACTTGGCATCTGTTTCTCTGTGTATGTCGACGTGCCGAAATCGAATCTAAAGCTAGAATTGCGTCACCAACCCCAATTTTTTTAAATCGCGAAAATAACACCGTGAAAATTATATCTTTCTGTTTAGGGAGGTTGTCGGACCCAAACACTTTACACATGTTTATCTATGTATGTCGAGCGCTGAATCGAATACGAAGCCAGAATTGCGCAAGCACCCTCCAGTTTTTTTTATTGCAAAAAACCACCGTGAAATTGTACATTGAAAATTTCACGGTGATCATTCGGGATTTAAAAAATAACTGAAATATAACGGCTCAATTCTGACTGCGCTTTCGGATTCTGCGCGTCGACATATTGAGAAACACGTGTCAAATCTTTGGGTCTGACCTAAAACAAAAAATACAATTTCACAGTTTTTTTCGCGATTTCAAAGAAAATGGGGAGCGCAATTTGTCTTGAGATTCAGATTCAGCGCGTTGACATTCAAAGAAGAACATATGTCAAGTCTTTGGATCTGACATCTTTTGTTTTTAGTGTGCCTGTATTGTTATCCACGCGTTCACACAGCCACCGCTAGAAACCGCTGAGCGCATGCGCTCGTTCACTAAAACTCCCATAATCGTTCGATGAAAGGTAATGTGTAAATCGGCAGTAAACATCTCGCCATGCGTTGCTCTATTACACAGCACATCATTCATGACCTAACACACTTTGATAGAACTAACATATGACTATCAGACCATTGAGCTAGCTGGGATGTAGCTTCTTGAAAATGAGAGAGAGTCGTGTATGGGTATGAGGGAGTAAGAGATTAAGAAGAGAGAAATGCTATTAGGGATACACCGTGGCCAGGGTGATTACAGTGTATTCGAGTTCCATGGATTCTTGTCTTTCGTGCCTGTTGGAAGTTTCTCCAATCTATCGATTCCCGTGGAGTCTCAAATCTACCCGTCGATACACCTTCGTACGGATCATAGATCTCGGGCAATCTCCCCTTCCGCTTCCTTGTCCTTCCTTCACCCCTTACTTACACACACTTACATTTACATACACTAAACTAGCACATTTATAACAGAGCAGTTCTCAGCCAGATCGAATTCGGATTATCAATTTTGGAGAAAATCGGGTGAACTGTTTAGCCACTAGCGTTATTCACAGACGGACACACGGACGGACAGAGAAATGTTTTGCCGTCATTCGAGTTCTCGGTATTAAGAACCACCAAATCATGGATTATGCCTACACCGTGTTACAGGATTTTAAATATTGTAATAGATAGATAGATAGATTTATTAAAGTTCGCTTTGAGCTAATGCTCGGTGGCAAACATTATTACAATTAGATATACAATTACAAAACTATTACGAGTATTTACAAATATAATTACAATTAGAATTAGAGATTAATATCCTAGTTATAATTAATTTTGAGTTATCTATATGTTGACTTATAGCTTTTCTAACACTTCACTCCACTTCACTTCACTTCACTTCATTTCACTGCGCTGCACTACACTCCCTCCCTCCTATATTACATGTGGATGAAACACGTGTGGATATTTTATGTAAACCCTGTGAACTTAAGTGGGAATATAGAAGGATTTTAAAAAATGGAGAAAAAAGGGGCTTTAAAAAGATATGTGACATGAAACCAAGTGTGAGAGAAGCCGTTTATAGCTGTTTAAAAATTACAATGATATAGAAATTGAGTACAGAAATTAGTTTGCGTGATGCATGAGAGGAGCAACTGAGAAGAAAAAAAGATAAGTCACCCACACTTTCATATCATGGATAGAAACTAAAACGGTGTCATGGCGAAGGAAGAAAGATTCAAAGGCCTGTCACAGGGTGAAAATTGTTGTTGTAAATATTGTTCTGTTGTTAATTTTATTGGTTATATAAATGAATAATATAAGTTATTTGATCAATACAGAAACGTCTAATATTTTTTAGTATAGTAATTTTAGCTGATTATACGAAATATTCTTATTCAATTCGTCCAATGATTTCCGTATGGAAATATTCTAGAGACCACGTCCTGAGAATTGGTGTTTTATTGTACTGATGTATTGTAAAAAGGTCGGGCACATTTAAAAATATATTTCGGTACGTCACAATATATTTAGTAACATAACTTATCAACTATTCGTTACCAGAGCCCTGTAATAAGAGTTTTTCTCCCGAAAATTTGCATAAGCGACCTCTCCCTTGCATAAGCGGTAGCAAAAAAGCAATGCATTGTAAATCAAACGAATATTATACATTAAAATACACTATTATGAGAATGAAACAATTCAACGCAAGGTGCGCAACATAAATACATTCACAGCTCATCTACGGACACACATACTTACTACTCAAGTCTGGCAAACTACAATTGCGCAACGCCAACCTACCCACTTCTACATACAAGTAATCGCACGCAGATTGATTGATTGATTGTTAGTGATTCCGAGCGCGTCAACCACTAGGGTCATTCCAGTAAGTGTAGTGCATGTTCTCGGAAGAAGGCTGTGTTCTTTCCCCACTGGATGTCGAGATCCGGCGTCGACCTACCGTCGGCTAGCGGGGTTTTCCCCAACGAGGTAACTCCCACCAGCGCGGCACCTCCCCAGCCGAGACAACCTCTTCTCTCCTGACCGGTCTCCCGATATGTGAGTGCAGTGCATGTTAGTGTAAGTCTGTGTGTAAGGATAGAGGAAACGACAAGGAAGAGGACGGAATGATCGCGCGCGGTCCATGGCCCGTTTGTTAAGGTACTGCTACGGCATTCGCCTGAAACCACGGAATACTACCGATCAGAGCAGCCGGCTGCTAGAATTCTCCTCCAGACAGCAATTGAATTCTACCTAGCTGATAAGCTAGTGTTGAAAATCCAACCACCGTCGGGATTCGATCCTAGGACCTACCCGTCAGAGGCACTGCAGTCCCATCAGTATCCTGAGCCATCTCTCCCGGTAAAACGCATGTAGATGTAAAGTAGAAGTTACACTTGAACAACCACCATCAAAGCTTTCGAGATGCGTTACAAAAGCTCCAAAAGCGCGTTATACATTTATGTTTTTCGTGAGCTTGTTTTTTGTGCAGTATTTTCTCGCAGATTGGTGGTCCTTGTTCACCGTGCGTGCTATTGCCCAGCACTCGCTCTTCTCCGCCTCGGAGTTAAATTGGCAGAACATCCACGGATCACTGCAAAGCGCAGAGCACTCTAAACGCAGGCTGCATTGGGAATTGGCTTCGCCTGGAAGTATAAAAAGCGTAATTCACATCCCCGCAGGCGTAATTTTGGTTTCTCGGGCTGCAGTGTTTACGGCCACACGTGCGCTACTAATTAGAAGGGGATACAAGTCAACTTTCCATGAACGTTTTTGCCCTCTCGGTTCCTGCCCCTAGGGCCACCTGCTGACAGTTAAAGTGTTCACGTCGATTGTGCGTGAGTTTTGTGGATGCAGCGAGAGACAAAAGAAGGTTCGTGAGAGGAATTAGGATCAATAACATTAGAATGTCTTTTTTAGACAGCCACTAGTAAAAGAGATTTCTTTTAGGGCATGCACAACGTGCTAAAACTTAATTTTTTGGCAGTGCTACTACGATTAAGACGATGCTCAATTGTTCAGATAAGACAATGAACGCAAAACATGTTTTCATCGAACAGTATCAGCTACTTCTGATCTTAATTATTAAGTGATTTTAATACTTGAATTAAAATAAAATGAGTGTCAGTAAGGGTGTTTAAAATATACTGTATGATAGATGTTGCAAAGGTGATTTTATTTTGCTTGTAGAATTGTGTCACTTGGCCTATTGAACTCGTGTCGCAACATTTTCTACTTACAAAATAAAATGCCACTCGTATCAAAAATAACTATTTTAAATTTATTTATGCTTGCTCATCGAGTCTCCAAGTATCCGAGGACTTTATGATTGCTTGTAGATTTGATGTGTTTTCGTTGTGTACTGTTCCCAGTGTGTTAGAGTAAATACGAGTACAACTCTGGTTATAGTGAACTCGGATATAGTTAACCCTCTATTATAGTGAACTTAAGTCACTGGTCTCGTCTAACTTCCATTGCATAAGAAGATTCAGTTATAGTGAAACTGAACCTCGGCTATAGTGAACGTAGGAAATACTTCATCCTAGAAATTAATCGGATATTTTATGTTGTTAGGCGAATATAAGGGCCTTCCTAGAGTGGGACGGTGTTCCAACAATGCAAGAGGCATTTAAAGGTGCCAAAACTTGTGTACAATACTTAAGAATCAGAGGACAATGCAGAATCAAGTATGAAAAGAGCACAAACTCTGGAGAAGGATCTAGGGAAATTACTAATGAAAAATGTACGAAGCAAATAATTGAAAATAATATATTTTGTAAGTGGAAATGAAGAAATTGAAATTTTCAGTTCGTAGAGTTAATTAATGTTTCTGTACCTCAATCATAATTAAATCAATCATTGATGAGAAATCCTATTTTATTTTGACATCATCGGATGTAGTGCACCTGTGATATAGTAAACTAAACATGTCAGTCCCCGGAAGTTCACTTTAACCGGAGTGGACTGAAGTTTCGAGCGCACACTTGGTAGGCCGGGAACTCCTCAGTTTGCTTTCCAACGGTCGTGGGTGTTCGAACTACCTAAGAAGTCGGGCACCCCGCGAAATAACGGTCGGACTATTCTCCACACTAACGGCTAGGCCCGGGATTCAAATTCAGGTGGAATTTCAGGTAGAATGCATGTAGAATTGGCGGTAGGCAAAACGGGTTTGTGACAGTCTTTCTCGGAGTTATCTTGTTTCCACTGTCTTTTATTCCATCATTTCTCCATCATTATTTTATCATATGTTTTACTAATTTCCGATGCAGTCAGAAAATGAAAGAAAACCATAAAACTTATTAGTTATTCATTATTTGGTCGCACAGAAACTCGTAGAAAAAAACAATTAAACAGTTTAATTTTTGACTGAAAAATACACATAATTGATTGTTTTATTCTGCCTATTCTCATACTTCGCAAACCCACTCAATTATGATTGTCAGTGCGTCATTGCTTATCAAACAGCTGACGTTTTGCAATAGTAACGCTCTAAGGAAGAGTTCGCCTGCCATTAAAGATTTGCTCTTTAATTGTTATGGAGTAGCAATTTTTTGATTTTTTGGTTTGTAAATAACTGTTTTTTTTGTTTTTAGTAAATTATTGGTAAATATTTTTTGATTTTGAGCTATTCAACTATTTTTAAATAGAAAGTGGCAAACTTACTGCTTAATAACAACAAATAAAATATAATCTTCTAATATTGAAATAAATTTAACAAAACAATCTTCACATTATGATAACTCTGTTCCATAACGCAACAAGGGAATAGTAAATATGTAATGGCGGGCGGTCTCTTCCTTGGAGACTTGCTGTCGCATGACGTCTCCTGCGCTGTAATCAATGACGTTCCGAGTGTGAAAATTTAGTCGGTACGTACAGTAAGAGAATATGGGATATAACACAATCAATTATTTCATTTTTCAAACGCAACTGTTTCATTATTTTTGGATTTTCCTTGACTATAGAAAAAAATTATAGCTATCTCTCAAATTATTTGATGCAACATATTTTTTGGTGATTTTATTATATATATTTGAAGTTCGTAATATGTAATATAGTATATTATAGTTGTAATTTTCCGACTTTCTGGATATCTAACGAAACCATTGACATCTCTCACATATCCAGGGACTTCATAATATTCATTCAATTTCTGCCCACGTCAAATATTAGTAATATTGATTGATTTTTTCGTGTTTCCGGGCGCGTCAACTGCTTTAGTCCCGTTAGTGTAGTGCATGTTTATTCTCGGGAGATGGCGGTGATCTTCCCCCGCTGGATGGCGAGATCCGGCGCCGACCTACCGTTGGCTACTGGGTTTCCCCAACCAGCACACTCCCACCAACGGGCACCGCCCCAGCCGGGACAATCTCTAAGCTCCTGACCGGTCTCCCGGAATATGTGGTACTGTTTTGCATGTTAGTGTAAGTGTGTGTGTTAGGGAGAGATAGGACAAGGAAGAGGAAGAACAGATCGCGTGCGATCCGTGGCCCGTTTTGAGGTACTGCTCCGGCATTCGCCTGGTGTTGATCAGAGAAACCACGGAAAACTACCGATCAGAGCAGCCTGTTGCTAGAATTCTCCTCCAGACAGCGACTGAATTCGACTTGCTGAAAAGCTAGTGTCGAATATCCTGCCGCCGTCAGGACTCGAACCAGGATGTCCCGGTCAGAAGCGCTGGAGTGACATCAGTTGATGCACTGAGCTACCGCTACCGGTTGTAATATTGATCATTATTGATTATTATTAAATCAATAATATTGCACACACTAACGATTAACGGTGTAAAAGCGTTTACTTTTCATTTGCAATTTTGACGATTCATCGTAAACTATTGCCGTGTTTGTTTTTCGACAAAAAAAAGAGAAAATCTTTGCGCAATCCCTCATAGTTTGTCGGATTTATTACATCTTCGTTTTTATTTGGGGATCCGACCATAGGTTTCGAAAATCTTGCATGAAACATACCAAAGTCGCAATACTACAATTCCGATCCAACAAAACCTCGTGCAGCCAGCTATGTATTCAAATACTTAAATTCAAAATACTTTAATACTTAAATTCAAAATTAAAACTACAGAAGTACGTAAATTGTATTAATATCATGTGAATAGTAAAACCAACCGTACCCAGTTTCTGTACAATTACACAAAACATTTTCTACTTTTATGTTTTACTTTTATGTTTCTACATGAATTAGGAGGTACCGTGTATAATTTTTGAAACAGCAAAACAATAAAAGTGAAAACAAATGCGCGGTCTCCCATTGTTTGTTGAATTCGTCACACCTTAAGCAGCTTTTTACAATTTATTTGGAATACGATCAGTGTAGGGTTTCGGAACATATTGCATGAAACATACCACAGTCGTAATGCCACAATTTCCGACCCAACAAAACCTTGCTCGACCAGCTATGTATTCAAATGAAACTTTAATACTTAAATTCAAAACTAAAACTACAGAAGTCCGTAAATTGTATTAATATCGCGGAATAGTGAAACCAACGTACCAAGTTTTTCTACAATTACACAAAACAAAGTTCTTACTTTTAATTTACTTTTTTATGTTTCTACATGAATTAGGAGGTACCGTGTATAATTTTTGAAACAGCAAAACAATAAAAGTGAAAACAAATGCGCGGTCTCCCATTGTTTGTTGAATTCGTCACACCTTAAGCAGCTTTTTACAATTTATTTGGAAACCCGATCAGTGTAGGGTTTCGGGACATCTTGCACGGGACACGTCACAGCCGTCACCTTCCAATTTCCGCCACGACAAAACCAACAGCGCTAGCATTCAATCTCGCGGAATCACGACTTTCTGCATTTTGAGCGTGGAAGGACAACTTTTGGCTGCTTCCTTCTACAGCGCTACCAATTTTCCACCGTTTGCGTATTGCAATTTCCCCGAGCCCGTTTCCTTGTTCGGTTTTTAGGCTCGCCACACCATGCATGGCTTGCTGCAATGATGAGGGAACTCACGGACATACGGACTCCTCGAGCTTTTTCACCGTTTCTTTCCCGACAAGCGCCAAGTTACTGACCTCGACACCTGAGATTAACTTACTCTCAGTGATGGTTCGTGCACTTTTCTTAAGAGAACGAAAGACAAAAAGTGAATTGCAGAAACTACTTAAAATGAAACACAATACACTAATTCCATACGTTGATTTGGGATGTGATGATAGAGGCATATCTATCGGTGCACCGAGAACGGTAGCTCAGTGCATCAACGGATGTCACTGCAGCGCCTCTGACCGGGAGGTCCTAAGTTCGAGTCCTGACGGCGGCAGGATTTTCGACACTTGCTTTTCAGGAAGAGCGAATTCAGTCGCTGTCTAGAGGAGAATTCCAGTAGCCAGCTGCTCTGATTGATAGTTTTTCATGGTTTCTCCGATCAACACCAGGCGAATACCGGAGCAGTACCCTACCACACGGGCCACGGACCGAGCGCGATATTTCCTCCCCCTTCCTTGTCATCTCCTCCCCCCTTACACACACACACTTACACTAACATGCAGTACACTACCACATATTCCGGGAGACCGGTCGGGAGCTTAGGGCTTATCCCGGCTGGGGCGGTGTCTCTCTCGCGACACCCGAAATGAAGGCTCAAGAAGAAAACGTGCGCGAATAGTATAATTTCATTGAAAAAAAAGAAAATTCTATTCTGCCGGCAGGAGCACTATGGGATAAGTTCGGTTAAAACACAAAAGGGGAAAATGCTGACATTTTATCGTCAGAACGACTACTCGTTTTGCCATCGCGTCTCATAAATGCGCTTGTTGCTAAAAATTCATTGAAAGTTATTTCCTTGTATCTGCCAATTAACAAACCGTTTTCCTTAAAATATTAAAGCAAATATTTCACTTGTTAATTACATTGAGTGGATAAAAATATGTGAAGATGACAATTTGCCTGAATACCACAGGAATGGTCGTCCTGCATTCATATTAACCGTTAGTTACCTCTTTAATCCATTGGAATTTGTTTATATTATGCTTTACTCACTGAATGTAAGGAACTGAAATAAATGTACTTGCATTAATATTGATCCCATTCCCAATTGTTTCCGAGATAATAACCAAGGTTTCAAAACTATTATTGTTTAACTGATTAAAAAATTGTCGTTGATAATGATGCAACTACAATCTTATTTCTGAGAAAAGATGCGCCGGCAAAAACGTAGCCTTACAATACTGAAAGTAATTTAGCCTTACGATATAGTTGATATATTATTCCTCCACATTCACTCACGTGAAATTATCGCAATGTACAAATAAGCATTTAAAAGCCATCTCACTCACATAAAATGCAATTACGAACAAATTGTAATGTCATTGCAAGTTGTGATCATTATTGTAATCAATGGAATTATTACGTAGTTCAAGCTCATGAAAGGATATTTTTTGTTTTATGATCTTAGATATAAATGAAAATATTTTTGTTTTGTTAAATGCTTAGCTTCTTACTGCAAAACCTAATATTCGATTTTTGAAAACAAATTAATTACCTTACTTCTTAGTCTCTGAGACTTTGAGACGAACTAATTCATTTCGACAAGATATTAATCTTTAAAACATCCCAATTATTATATTTAATGGCACTGAATACGCTGGATTGGAAACTAATATACACAACAGCATTTTTATATATAGTCTCTCTCTTTATGAGCGTTTCAAATCAACACTACGAGAAACATTATTTCGAATTTTATTGCGGATATTCGCAATTTGTATTTTCTGCGGACAGTCACCAGGAACATTTCTCATATTAAAATGACTGGACGCAGCGCCAACCAGAGCGGATGATATTCTTTCTCATTTTTTTTCTTCTCTCTAAGAAAAAGAACACGGTTTACCATGCATGGCTACCTTGTCTGATGAGTAAGCGGATGTAGAATCCAACCAACGCTGCCGCTTGAAAGCTCAGCTGCACATTTTTTCGTCGTTTCCTCGGCCGCCTTCAACGCCCACCGTAGTTATTGCAACTGTTGTACCTGAACTGAAGCTATGAATCCTACTTCTCGTACTTGCAGACAATAGATGCGAGAAATATAACTCTGCGGGCACCGTTCCTTCCAAGAGCTATCACCACTGCGTTACTTTTCTACGTCTTCGCCTTCCCCCATCCCCTCCATTTCCTTTCCCCTGCGTCAGACAAAGGCCTGCCCACTTGTGATCGTCCGCTGTCTAAGCCGCCAACAACAGCATCGTGTCGGTTTAAAAAGCCGCTGTAATGGAATATTTATTTCTTCTGTTGCCATACAAGAACCTCAGCGATATTTACTACCGATGTACTGTAACGTTGCGCAGATCAACTGCTGGCTGGGCTCGTCAGAAAGCTCCATTATATATTTCGAAGAATTATAATCACTAGGACATTAAGACGACAAATTAGACCATAAAGTTGCAGATTATTGATGCTGTAAAGGAAAATAGCAGGCCACATATATTTAATGATACCCAGAGCCGCAAATAAATTTGAAAGAAGTGCAAGAAATTATATGCCAAACAAGACGATAATGTGCATATTCGTAAGATTTAAAAATGAATAATTGAATTAAGTACTTAAAAATAATTATATTAATTTTATTTATACCCTCATAAAATGTTCCCATTCTCAATCTATACGTATCTACACCTCTGGGTGCTATTTTCATGAGAGTACGTGGCAAAAAATCAAAGACGTTCGCATGGACAGACGTAATTCAGTGTTCCAATTTTAAAAAATTGACCATAGTCTTTGTGTATATTCAGAAAATGTAAATTTATGATTTATTAACAATTTATAAAATTTTTTGGTTTTTTTTTTAAAACAATGTAATTTACACAAATAGTTATTTGTAAGCAAATTAATTCCCAAAACATTACCATGCAAAAGTTTTTATTCAAATATCTAACAATTTCATTTTCATATTTTGCCATATTTTCATTTCTATACCCTAACAGCCAATATGTATTATATATTTTTTCAAATACTTCTTTACTATATTAGAAGCACTATCCTTCTATTTATATCAAATCACGTAGAAAGCACACTAAAATATTTACACCATGAAATGTACGCGGGTTATGTTCATGTGTACCTTAGGAACCACCCATTTCAGCTCTTTTCATTGGAATAGATTTTTATGAAAATTTGATGACGTACACATTTTAGCAACGTCCTTACTTTTTGAATACAAATTATTACAATTGAATCCATATACCACGTGGATGCTTATCGAATTGAAAAGCTCCAGGAATAAAATATCATCTCACGTTCTGCCAAAAATCTGTATAAATAACAGAGTTCTCTCGTGAATTTCGGAAGTAAATAACCTAGAAGTGCTGTCCGATAACCTCGTCAAGTGAAACTGACATGTAAAAAAATGTGCCGTAAAGTTCGTTTCAAGGAAAGTCCTGAAATTACTGCGAACACCTCTAGCTATTAGCATATGCGAGACACATGAATAAGCTTATTACGCCATATTTGGATTATTGCAAGTTTCTTCTGGATTGCCTGACAATTAAAT
This sequence comes from Teleogryllus oceanicus, assembly GCA_964035755.1. Lineage (NCBI taxonomy): Eukaryota > Metazoa > Arthropoda > Insecta > Orthoptera > Gryllidae > Teleogryllus > Teleogryllus oceanicus. Next base: position 79,612,967 of record CAXIVR010000010.1, on the reverse strand, counting down.
TATAACGTTAACTTCAAGTGACTAAAAACATATTTCTAAGGTTTATTCTTGATCTAAGAAAATAGTATTTGGTTAACGACGAACGATCTGCAGTATAACGCCATCCTACTCATTCCATATCCATCAAGATCTCAAAAGTATGAAGAGTTTTGTAGATTGCATGTGTTTCTGTCAATTAGTTCGTGTAATCTACAAAATTCCATATTTTTCGTCTGAAATCTGTTTCCTACAGCCTGAAGAGTATTTCCTTACCAATTAGGAACGTATTTACTGGTTTGTCGATGGTTTCTTATAACTGTCATGAAACCGTAAACTCTCCTCAACATATCAAAGTATTCATACTAGCTAGACCCTTGCATGCTACTGAGTGGGATATGCAGATTAGCTTATTATAAAAAAATACCAATAAGGTTCAAAAGTGTCTCATTTTGTAGTATATTGCTTAAAGAAACTTTTCCCCACTTGCTCACCGCATATTTCTCTGCATTTCCTCTCACAAATTCCCCGCCTGTTCCCAGCACGATCTCAGCGTGTTCCTCGCAAATTCCTCGCATGTTCCTCCCAAGTTTTTATTCCTTTCCTACTGTTCCTCGTCACTTGCATGTTCCACCAAATGTTTCCCCCATGTCTCCATAAGATGTCCTAAGACAAGTCTTATTGGATATAGTCCGCTTGTTTCCCAACAAATCCTCGAAATGTTATCCTCATACTCCAAATATGTTGTTCCATATGCTCTGCATACGTACCCACAAATGGTATTCTTGAAATGAAATTACAAGTCCCAAAATGTATTGTAAGTGATTTTTTTTCATTAGGAAATATTTTCATAAACGCTTCGGCAGCGGAACTCCTCGCAAGAAACGAGAAGTTCTAAATAGCCACAATACTGGGAAGAACGGAACACCCAAAGTATATAATAGAAGTATCTTTAAAAGTATGAAGACTTTCTTTCAAAAATTGCTCTCTCCAAAACACATAACCTTTTAAATCATTGTTTAAAATGTGAAAACATATGGGAACCCATTAGGAAGCTAGAAAACCTTCCAAGAGGCAATAAAACGTCTAAAATTGACTCATTTTGCAGATTACGGAATAAAAAACTTAAATCTTCTACTTTAAAGGAACAAGAAAACGTTCTTCTATAATTTTTAGACGCATAGTTTCCAAGTGATGCACGATGGTTAAATGTGTTACATCGTCATATGCTCTGTAGGTTGCGCGTGATTTTTCCCAATCTGCCGTATTCTGCAAAAAATTTGTCTTAATGCAACGCGTGGATATTGACAGCAAATACGAAAGTAATTAAAATGAATCGACTCTGTTTGTTCTGACAGCCTTCATGTGCTGACTGTATGCTATGAATTCTTTCAGTGAATAAACATTGAGGACCGAATTGTATACCTGTCATCCTCTCCCATGTCTTCAAACCGTAAATACAGATATCAAAGACATAGCGAGTTACATAACATTTACGAATTTTTTCCCGTGTGTTGAGTCATCGCATAAGATGAACCCCATTCTGGAAGGAGACCCTCAACCGTAAAAAAAATTATCCCATTCATCTGCATCCTTATCAGGCGAATGATAAAGAACACAAGGCGGCGGCGGCGGCGGCAGCGCGCGCGCCGAGGCGAGGATGTGGGCGGGGCGGCGGGACCACATCCGGCTCCAGGAGCAGAGGCTCCGGCTCATTTGAATGTTCTCACATTCACCCCGGGCAGCTGCTGCCGTCGCTCGCCTCGGCCCCGTTTCCCCTTCCCCCGCCCCTCCTCCTCAAACCCTTCCTACCTCACCCCTCCTACCCCGCCCATCCTACCCCGCCCATCCTATCCGTCCCACCCACCCCGCCCCTCATTCCCCGCCCCTCATTCCCCGCCCCTCATTCCCCGCCCCTCATTCCCCGCCCCTCATTCCCCGCCCCTCATTCCTCGCCCCTCATTCCGCCCCTCATTCCGCCCCTCATTCCGCCCCTCATTCCCGCCCCTCATTCCCGCCCCTCATTCCCGCCACTATATCCCGCTCCTCATTCCCGCCACTCAACCCCGACTTTCTTCCCCACCCTCCTACCCCGTCCCTCCTACCTCACCCCTCCTATTTCACCCCTCCTACCCCACCCTTCATCACAACCCTCTTCCTCACCCCTCTGTCCCCGCCATCATCTCCACCCCTCATCATCACGTCTTCATCGCCGCCTCTCTCTAACCTACCCCATCTCTGCTACCCTATCGCGGCCCTCTTCCCCCAAGAAATCCGAGAGAAGACGTTGGAAATAACAGGGATCGGGGCCATCTTTTGGGAGAGAGAGTTTTCTATCTTAAGGTAGTATAGTAACTTAGTTCGAACAGATAGTAAAATTCATCAGTTATTATTTCAAATTTCAACTCTTACGAAATTGTGATTATGAAACATCAGGTAAAAAACATCGACTTAATCAATACTATTTAAAATACCGTTATCGATATCGAACCCCTACAACCGATCTGGATGGCTGAGGTCCCTAAACCGTGTGCCGATTCGGTGCCTGGGTCTGAAGGGTCGTGGGCTCGAGTCCTGCCGTGTGCGTGGTTGTTTATCCCCAGTCTTTCATGTATGTGTTGTGTCGCAGAAGGCCTTGTGAGTCTGCTGACCACAAACGAGAAGACCGCACATGTGTCGCACATGTAAAGGTACGCGACATACTGAGTACGCGGCGCGGGAAGTCGAAATTGTCATCCCCTAAAGCTGAAAGAGCTCCCGAAAGATGAAAAAAATGTCGCATCTCTACCACCGACACCCCTAACCCCCCCGCCCAGTTGTCTTTCAACACGCTACCACCACCGCGAAATTTCAAGGCCCCAAAGTTCAAGTAGATACTTCATTGCATTTTCCGATGGAACGCGAAATGTCTACCACCACCGCTTCCGTTTGCGCCCCACGTTTTTGCCGTCGTGGTGCCATCCCTGCAGCTGGACCACATCGCCGTTCCCACAATGGGTTTGGTCCTTCCCCTCTCATTGTTTCCATCCTCACTTCCAAAATTCACTTATACATCAAGTGCACCTCATTTCATGTAGATACTTCATTGCATTTTCCGATGGAACGCGAAATGTCAGTTATCATTACGTACGCCCGAAAGCCTCAATTGAAATTGTAACAATGTAAATGTAAATTTATTAAAGTGGTTAGGCGGAAGAGCAGGCCTAATGGTCTGAGCCTCGTTACAAATATAGTTTTATTATTATTAATTATCTTTTTTTATCTTCCGTCCTCGTCCTTCGTGTTGTTTCATGCCGGCATGCAAGTCTTGCCGATTCCTCTACTCCCGTCGTTTCTATTATCACTTCTCTCCCCACCAATACTACCGTGGCACTATCCTTGCCGCCCCTGCTTGTTCCCCGCTACCATCAGTGGCCTCGCGATCGCCGTCATTTCTGTCCTGGCGCCCAGATGACCTGCCGAACCGACCCCAACCCCTCGCCCACAACTTTCATTCAATTGGTTCAATTCAGTTCATTTCAGTTCAATTCAGTTCATTCAGTTCATTCAGTTCATTCAGTTCAATTCACTTCAATTCAGTTCAATTCAGTTCAATTCAGTTCAATTCACTTCAATTCAGTTCAATTCACTTCAATTCAGTTCAATTCACTTCAATTCACTTCAATTCACTTCAGTTCACTTCAATTCAGTCCAATTCAGTCCAATTCAGTTCAATTCAGTCCAATTCAGTTCAATTCAGTCCAATTCAGTTCAATTTAGTTCAATTTAGTGCAATTTAGTTCAATTTAGTTCAATTTAGTTCGATTTAGTTCGATTTAGTTCGATTTAGTTCGATTTCGTTCGATTTCGTTCGATTTCGTTCAATTTCGTTCCATTTCGTTCCATTTCGTTCCATTTCGTTCCATTTCGTTCAATTTCGTTCAATTTCGTTCAATTCACTTCAATTCAGTTCAATGCAATTCAATGGTGCTTCATTTTACTGGCGAGACTCAGACCTGCTGGTCCTCTTGACTATGAAAAATGTTGCGCTCCTTTCGGCAGCTAACAGAAAAAGACTGTATTTCTCGTGCGACGAAAGAGGCGATTGCAATTTAGCTCAGAGGCTTCTTTTAGGCTTGAGGCTATTTTACATGCACTAAATCTACCACTGGTGATACCCCTCTACACTTGCCCTCCGAAGGAAGGTGTACGAAAAGTGTTTCCCTTCATGTCAACCCCATCACCATTTCTCTACAATTCCGTAGCCCTCATGGAGGTTATTGCATTGTCACCCCGCGATACCTGTTTTTGCCATTAACTGTTTAAACATATCCTATGAACTCTTTCATTTTTGGAAACTCCATGGTTGGCTCACATCACTGACGCCTCTGGAACAACATTTACCACATATCATGAAATATTCATCATGCATTATTTGCATGCATCATTCAATATTCAACATTCATCATTCAACATTGAACATTCCTCATTCAAGATTCATCTTTTTCATTCAAGATTCATCATTCAACATTCTACATTTATCATTAATCACCGCTCACAAACCGCATTAGTCGTTTCAGGAAACTTGATATTTTTTGCAAAAGCTTATAATTCTAACTTAGATAAGGCACTAAAAATTAATTAAGAAAACGTTTCTTACTTTGCATGATCAAGTAATCATATTTACAGGGAATAAAAATACCTATTTCAGCAATGAGACCAAAAATACACATCCCCACACTTAAATATAACTGAAGAATAATTATATTCATAGAATATATTCGTTAATGTTCTTGGGCAGAAAACCGCAATCATCACATCAGAAATCTCTATTGAATGAACATCCCGGTTTACCTTGGTTTTATGAAAAGGGAAAATTCAATGATGTATATTCTAGATCAGAAGACGATCAATAACTGTGTTTTCAACTGACCTAAGTTTCCACAAATAGTTTACAAAACTAATCTATTATTTATAATTAAAACATTAGGAAAACGCCAATCACAAATATGGAAATACACCATTATTTGTATATTAAATTATTCTGAGTGAGAAAAGTCCTGCCATTTTTGTCCGTATTCCTTTTCATATATTTTACTCACGTTTTTAATAAAAGAGTTTGAGGCGAATGACAATTACCCTCGCAAAAGTTATTTTCTTATCAATTAACACCGCTTATTTAAGACATTATTCACATATTTCCCTAACGACTATTTCAGGCACCTAGAAGATTTTAAAATCTAAATACGCTAAGTCTCCGCCATCATTTCCTTTCTTCCCGCTACGCACCGCCACCTCCGCCGCCATCACCAGGGCCCCGCGGAGCCCTCCTACTGTGCACAGCTCAGCGGAAGGAAAGAAAAAGAAAGAAATAAAAAAAAATACATCATCAATGCTAATAGTTCCCCTCGCCCTATCAAGAAAAGAAATTAAGAGTGGAAATGCCGGGGTATGGCAAAGGGGGCGTGGCAGAGCGCCTCTACATGCGAGCAGGGACTGCCTCCGCCGCCGCCGCCATCGCCTCCGCTGCACACTGGTCTGAATCTGGTCGAAAATCACGCACAAGGGAAAAAAAATTTTTAATGATACGTTATTGTTTTCTGTTGTCTTAAGGTGGCTCCACATATTCGCTATTCGGCGAACACCGAGCAACCGCTCGCCGAATCCCGAGTAGTGTGTGACCGGGAGTGGTAGCTCAGTGCATCTGATGTTACTGCAGCGCCTCTGACCGAGAGGTTCGAGATCCGACGGTGGCAGGATTTTCGACACTAGCTTTTCAGCTAGGTCGAATTCAGTCGCTGTCTGGAGGAGAATTCTAGCGGCCGGCTGCTCTGATCGGTAGTTTTCCGGGTTTCTCCGATCAACACCAGGCGAATGCAGGAGCAGTACCCTACCAAACGGGCCACGGACCGCGCGCGATCTGTCCTTCCTCTTCCTTGTCCTATCCTCTCCCTTAACACGCACACTTACAGTAACATGCACTACACTACCACATATTCCGGGAGACCGGTCGGGAATTAGCTCTTGTCCTGGCGGGGCGGTGCCCCGCTGGTGGGAGAGTCCTGGTTAGGGGGAAACCCCACTAGCCGACGGTAGGTCGGCGCCGGATCTCGCCATCCAGCGGGGGAAGATCACTGCCATCTCCCGAGGAAAAACTTGCACTACACTAATGGGACTAATGACCAAAGCAATTGACGCGGTCGGAAACACGAAAAAATCAATAAATCAATCAAACAAACTGAGTCAAGTTAACAACTAGTTAAATAGTTAATTAGTAAATATGAATGAATAAAATTACGTAAAAAATAAAATCATGTACTATTGGGGTTAACTGGTTCTAATGATATCGGGCGACAAAAAGCTCTTGGGATAAAGGCCCTCGGTATCTTTGTTACAGCTCGATCATTAGAACCCTTATAACATAAATAACTATTAGATAGCTACTATTAAAAGTGATTACTTTCAAATCATGCATAGCGTTGTACAAGTTTAACTGTTAGCACTAATGCTAAAAGTGTGACGATTCTCAAATGTTCAGATAAAAGTGTGAATACAATAATGAAAATAATCTTTGTTATGATTAGCTACAATTGATATTAAAGTAACATGGTACCTAATGAAGTGATTTATTTTCACGAATTAAAATAAAATCCAGAAAGGATGTCTAAAAATTCGAACATGACACATGGTAAAAGTGATTTTATTCTCCTCGTAAGATGGCACCACTCGGCCTATCGAACACAGGTTGCAACATTTTACACTGGCAAAATGAAAAGCCATTCTTACCATCCGTGTCATAAAAAACGATTACGTGACAAGTACGCGAAGCAGGTGATTCGGCAACGAGTCGAGTTTTTATTATTTTTATTTAAGGTTGCATCAACATCTAGGTCATTAGCGATCACTTTTGGAGTTAACGGAATGGTAACTATGAGGATGAAACTAAATGGTGATGATAAGGGGTTGAAGGACGAACACAAATACAAACATGTCCGAGGCGAGACTCGAACCTGCGACCCTCCGGATATGCACGACTCGAGTTTGTTGCCCGGGCGCACGATCAAATCACCATTCAGTGAGCGTGCCAATCATCTTGTGTAACTCGTGGAAAACGTCTCTTACGTTACTACTTAAATATTACGTAGAGAAAGAAAAAAGTTTAGCGTTGTTGCGGCGTCTCTTTGGATATCTTTTATCTGATCCTAGTTTCACACATCGATTAGGCGTACAGCTCTAAACATGCAGGGGCCGAGCAATCGAGTTGACTCTTGCTCCAAGAAGAAAGTAGTGATCGATCTCCTCCCCACAGATGAATAATGATACCGGTAAATCAAATGACTTTTTAAGGAAAAACGTCAGATGCTAGTTGTTGGTATCGGATGACTACCCATCTGTCAAGGAAGATGAAAAGATAAGCGAGTTCTTATTAGCACATTTTAGCAGCTTAGGTGGCTCAAGGCATCAACTGATCTCACTGTAGTGCCTCCAATCAGGAGGTCCTAGGTTCGAGCCCCGATGGCGGCAGGATTATCAGAAGGAGCTACGTAGTTAGGTCGGGAAATGGGTCATCGACCGCACATGATCTTTCCTTCCTCTTCCTTGTCCTATCCTACCCCTTACACACACACATACACACTAACTTACACGTACTACACTACCACACATGCCGAGAGACAAGTCTGGAGTTTAGAGTTTGTCCCGGCTGGAGCGCTGCCCCTTGGGTGGGAAATACCTGATTAGGGAAAACTCTAGCTAGCCTCCGTGTAGGTCGGTATCTCATAATTATTCCCGTAAGTCTAGTTGTTTTCCTCGGAAGGTGGCGGTGATCTTCCCTCACTGGCTGGCAAGTTCCGACGCTGACCTACCGTCGGCTAGCGAGATTTCCCTGAATCAGGCATTTCTCACCAACGGGGCACCACCTCAGCTGGGAGAAACTCTAAGCTTCCGACCAGTCTCCCGATATGTGAGGTAGTGTAGCGTAAGGGTGCCTGAGGGAAAAGGATAGGACAAAGAAGAGGTAGGAAAGATCGCGCGCGGTCCTTGGCTTAAGGCAGTTTGGTAGGGCACTACTCCGGCATTCGCCTGGTGTTGATCGGAGAAACCACGAAATACCACCGATCAGAGCAGCCGGTTTTTAGAATTCTCCTCCAGACAGCGACTGGATTCGACCTAGCTGAAAAGCTAGTGTCAAAAACATTGCCACCGCCGGAACCCGAACCTAAGACCTCCAGGTCAAAGGCACTGCAGTGAGATCAGTTGAGCCACCTCTCCCTGCATGTGCATTATCAAATGGCTGGTTTGTGCCCTGTTCGGACCACTGTATGCAGTCGCGGCCGCCGCCGCCGCCATTGCCGCCGCCTCAGCTGCGTCGGACAGAAGCAGCGGCAGCCGCCTTCGCCGCCTGCGCCGCTTTCGTATTTTAATGATTCCTTCGCTTATTTGTGAATCGCTCTGCGACGCGTGCTCTCTTTCCTTGATTAGTTCCCGCTGTCCTTGTCCTGCCGTTTCTTTTCGCTCTCTCTCCCTCTCCCCCTGTCTCCCCCTCTCTCTCCCTCTTCCACCCTCTCTCCATCTCTCCCCTTCTCTCTTCCTCCATCCCCTCCATATCTGTCTTCTCTCTCTCTCTCTCTCTCTCTCTCTCTCTCTCTCTCTCCTCCCTCTCTCGCTCGTTTGGCACTCACGCTTCTTCGCAGCTGCGTCTTTTTAATTGCGTTCGTGATTGAGAGTGTGAAATTTTTTCTTCGCATGTCGTTTCGTCAAGTGTTCCTTGGGTCCTTATGTTCTAAAGAAGTGAGAAATATATTGAATCTTTTTTACTTTTCTTCGGTTGTGTATCTTTCTTTGCAACGGCAAGATATTTGTATTTCTTATTATGTGAATACTTCTTGACTCCAAAACTTTAGTTGCTTCCGAACGACTTATTTTTCAGTGTAGTTGTACTACCAAAACGCGGAATTCCTTAATGATAAATGCTTATTTCGTAAAATACCTTTATATTTGCCATTACCCCTACATCATATGATTTCATGTTTTTTTTTATTTTATTAGATCTTTTTGATTCTTTATAATTGATGGAAATTCTCTTTAGCAGTGTAAATTCTCGTTTAACTGTGACCAGAAATAGGACAAGTACAATGCTCTACCAAATTTGTCTGATTCTGCTCAGCGGGACCTACAATTCTTCATATCTTATCTTGACAAAACAACTAACGTGTTTCTCCTTTCTGAAAAATTATCTTTGAAATATTTCTTTTATTTGTAAACATTGATGATGATATTTGAGAAGAATAAACAATATATACTCTCTTATCCTTTCTAAGTTTGCGAGACTCCGCATGTTTTCTTTAGTGTTTCATGCGCTTCTGATAATAGTAATAATAATATTAATAATAATAATAATAATAACAATAATAACAATAATAATAATAACAATAACAATAATAATAACAATGAGAAGAGGAATAATCTGAAGACGAAAATGAGTAAGAAGAAGGAAGAAAATAATCCTATTAACCTTGCACTTGGCACCTGCATGCCTGTTTTTAAATACTAATTCTCATCTCCTATTCAGGGCAACTAGTTTGACAGGATATACTTCCTTTCCCTTTGTCCTCTGTATTTTAAAGAGAACAACGAGAATTTCCACTTTTTTGTTTAATTCTCTTTTTTCGTTCTTTTTATAAAATCTTACTGCGTATTTTACTGCTCGGTTTTTCTCCCTTAAAACTCTAAAATTTACTTACTACCTTTCTCTTACCCATCTTGAGGGTACGTTGTGACTATATATTTATTGCTTTTCTCCATGTCTTGGTTGTGAAAGAGATCGTCGATAAATAGGCTTGAACTTTCTTGTCATCTATTGGGTACATGTGTGTGTTTCATTTTGCGTTACACAAACTACTTAAATCAACCTATAAAATCAGGTTTTCGTTAATGTTTTCTAAACAAAAACTGGAGTGTTACAACCGCATATGTTCTGATGGTAATGATTAAGAATTATAATATTTTCCCTTCCACTAACCGTTGCGCCATCATTAGTAAAAATTCAACTCGTAAGAGAGAAAGCCAAACGCTGCGCCAGAGTTCGAACCTGTAATTACATCAACAGTCTATTTGATTGATTGATTGATTTCTTCGTGTTTCCGGGGGCGTCAACTGCTGCGGTCATTAGTCCCGTTAGTGTAGTGCATGTTTTTTCTCGGGAGATGGCAGTCATCTTCCCCCGCTGGAAGGCGAAAACCGGCCCGACTTACCGTCGGCTAGTGGGTTTCCCCAACCACGACTCTAACTAGAATTCTCATCCAGACAGCGACTGAATTCGACCTAGCTGAAAAGCTAGTGTCGAAAATCCTGCCGCCATCGGGACTCGAACCTAGGACCTCCCGGTCAGAGTCGCTGCAGTGACATCAGTTGATGCACTGAGCTACCGCTCCCGGTTCGACAGTCTAAAATTCTTGCCATTTCTTCCTCATTTACACATGACACAAATTATTAAATAGAATTATATCATGATTTTCAGCACAAAATAAATGTAAGGATTTCACAGAAGGTTCCTCAATACGTTGAAGGGTTCACGAATTATTATTGGTAATTCTTTCTATAGAAAAATTATTCAATAAATTAAACACTTAGAACTGAAATTCAGTCCAAAGTATAGCACTGTGAATGCATAAAAGTTATTAACCTATCGTCTTCTATCATTTAAATTCTTGCATCATATTTCACACAATACAGCAAAGTTGTTTGAGTGCATCTAATACATTTAAAGCAAATACATCAACATAAAATTCAGTGATTAAAACATCTGCTTTCTCCTGAAACAAAACTTGGGAAAAACCTTGCGTTGGGTGCGATTGGCAAATATTCTTTTCGAAGAAAATTTAATTAAGAATTTAGACATAAGTGTTGTCAACAGAGTGACTGGCAGACTTTTAAAAAAAATTATTTGGGTAATAAGGACTATCAATACGTTAATGTTTATTTTTCTACATAAAGAAGAAACAAAATTATTGTCTACACAAGGATGAAAACTCCATCTTTACGACATTAGAGACTCGCAAAAAGTGTTTCTGTCAAAATCAGCTTTTTCTCCTCCAGTATTACAATACTTTCTCTCTTCTACAATGTAAACGAAAAAATAAGACTTACATCATTTCGTTACAAATTCAATCATCTCAATAATGCATAGAGTGATTTTAACATTAAATCCTTACTATAGCTTACAACCGTTGCTATTAACAGCAACCGGAAGTCAATCAAGAACATTCCAAGGAGATTAATTCTTCAATAAGTTATTGATTAGCACAAATACCACGCAGTTTTTCTTATGTTCTAAAGCTGTAGTTTTATTTTTTGTCTTCTACACTTTTACTAACGTGCACTTTATAGTTTTTTTTCTTTATTTTGGATTACAATCACTTGGAATAGTTTTGTCAATGGCGACTTAGTAAGTTTACATTATATTAAGTTACAAAACATTATAATACATCAAATTAGACTACAGTTACAAAGCATATATGACAAAATAGCACAATCTTGTAACTTATAAAATATTAACATAACTTCGTTAAATGCTAATCTAACGCTCCAGCTAGTTCTTCAGAGTACAAGTATTAGGACTTATATTTACTTCAATTGTATGGAACTTGTATTCAACTTGGAAATGTTTTAACAAATCTTGAAGGCATGTATAACGTTGCATTATAAAGTTTTGGACTAAATGAATTCAATTGTTGAAGAAGGAAATGGAGTAATTGATTGGTTTTTCGTGTTTCCGGGCACATCAACTGCTTTGGTTATTAGTCCCGTTAGAGTAGTGCATGTTTTTTCTCGGGAGATGGTGGTGATCTACCCCCGCTGGATGTCGAGATCCGGCGCGGACTTACCGTCGGCAAGTGGGGTTTGCCCGTAACCAGGACTCTCCCACCAGCGGGGCACCGCCCCAGCCGGGACAAGCTCTAAACTCCCGACCGGTCTCCCGGAATATGTGGTAGTGTAGTGCATGTTTGTGCAAGTGTGTGTGTAAAGGGAGAGGATAGGACAAGGAAGAGGAAGGAAAGATCGCGCGCGATCCGTGGCCCGTTTCGTAGGGTACTGCTCCGGCATTCGCCTAGTTTTGATCGGAGAAACCACGGAAAACTACGGATCAAAGCAGCCGGCTGCTAGAATTCTCCTTCAGACAGCGACTGAATTCAACCTAGCTGAGAAGCTAGTGTCGAAAATCCTGCCGCCGTGGGAATGGGAACCTAGGACCTCCCGGTCCGAGGCGCTGCAGTGACATCAGTTGATGCACTGAGCTACCGCTCCCGGTGAAATGGAGTAAATTATCATATGGAGGCACAAAAGGAATAGAGCGTGCGAGCATGGCTTGGGAAAGGATATAGCCGAATCCGGGAGTGAAAATTGCCTCCAAACCAAATCGATAATCGCGATGCTCGTATAAAAGAGAATAAAAAATACCCTTGATTCCCAGAAAAGTCTAGGGCCATCTGTTACAGAAATACAAGGAGTAACGTGCTTTTATCTTTTATTTTCTCAGTTTCTATTGCATTTATGAGAATGAAAAACATTACAGAGCTAGGGAAAAATAATTGAATTCGAAGGTAGTTATGTCAATCGAGGTTGACGCCAAATTCATATAGAAAAATAAATAAATTTTTGAAATTGATTTTCGACGTGATAACATTGGAGTACTGTCTCGTTTTCTTCCTTAGAATGTGTCTTATAACAATTTATAACACACATTTTTTCAGATTTTTAAGGAATGTGGACAATAATGAAAAAATTAAATCAATTTTATCAGTTTAAAATTTAAAATTCACGCCAAAATGTCGTACGCGCCAAAATCAAAATCAAGTTCAAACATTTTTTTTCTTTTGGAATTTGGCGCCAAAATTGGTTGAAAAAAATTTCATCAAAATCAACTATTTGCCCCTGCCTCTGCAATTTTTTCAACCTGATATTAGAATCCGTAGAAGATAAGAAAAATATAAAATATGAACAACACGTTTCGCGTTGTATATCTGCAACAGATAGCTATAGGAGACTGACTTTTCGGGAATCTATGGCATTTTTTATTCTCTTTCACACGAGCATCGCGATTATCGATTTGATATGGAGGTACTTTTCACCGTCTTGTTCGGCTGTACTCTTTGTTATCGCGCCACATTTTTCCTGAACATGTCGAAAAAGCAGATTTATAACCGACGCAAGTCGAACTTGCGAGCGCACCTTCACGATAAAGTGCCTGAATAGATCAGAACAGGTCCTTTGGCAAAAGTTGATTACTTAGGGTTTTGTAGCGCAATTGCAATGGTGATTAGTCCGGTTACTAGTAAATGCCAGGAGATAACTGGGTTGCAATGAAATGAACCCTGCTATGAAGTGCACCGCCTCTGCTGGGACAAGCTCTAGCTCCCAACGCTCCTGGAGCGTTAGTGTATGTCAAGGGTAAGTGCATGCATGATATATATATATATATATATATATATATATATATATATATATATATATGTGTGTGTGTGTGTGTGTGTGTGTTTGTGTGTGTGTGTGCATGTGCGTGATGTGTGTATGTGTGTGTATGTGTGTGCGTGTGTGTGTATGAGTAAGAGAAGGGGCATAGCATAAGAATAATTAAGTAAATATCGCACGCGGTTCATGACTTGTTTGTTAGGGTACCGCCCCGGGACTGGTTTTGTGAACAGTAGACCTAGCATCCAAAAATAAAATAAAAATTAAAAAAATGATTTGTTTATTTTTTTATTAATAGGTAATTATTACATACAAATTAGAAAATATGATGCTAAGTGGCTAGGCGGAAGGCCTCTAAGCCATTACAATACCTACATGCTACCGCGTTCTAACCTTTCGTATTCTGATATTCACCCCAAATGGTCTTCATCGCATCAATGCCGCGGAAAAGAGACCATAAGGTACGGCTGAGGAAAAAACACCTGAAGGGGAAAACCTGCCGTCAGAAGCCGAGTACATGCTAATCTATCCGGTTTTTAAACTATTTATTTATTTGGCGCGGGCGTCAGGCATTCTCCTTCCAGTGTTTGGACTCCTCAGGACCTGAAAACAAACATCACCACAGAAGATTGTCCGCACCAACGCCTCTTTTTAATTTATTTTAAGTTAATTTATTTTATTGATTTATAGATGTGAGACGTGAACTATTTTAATTTTTTTTTTTTTTTATAGATGTGAGACGTGAACGAACTGTAATTATGTTCAGAGAACTGTTAGGATTAGTTTTTTTCTTTCTAGTTATTAATTGTGCAAAGTTTATTTCTTCACTTTTTCATTTTTATTATTGTTTAATATTGTAAATAAATTTTTCGTTCTGAATTGAAAGTTGACATTGTTTTTAAATGAATCAACGGGTAAGTTACATTTATACAAGTCTACGGTGTATACCGTTAGAATCATCGGCTCCAAAAAAAAAAAAAAAAAGGATATTTCTGTTTTTTCTTAGTAATGAATTTGATTCATTACTAAGTGTGAATTTTCATTACTCAGTGTTTTTCCATTACTCAGTAGTGAAACATTAGAACCATCTCAATACCATCCTTGATCGTTTAAAGAATCTTCAACGGTCCCAAGGATCTTAGTTTGAGAAGCCCTGTACTAAGGAAACGTTGACAATCTGCCCCATGCTCTCCAAAGAACGAGCGGGCTGGGCTCCTTTGCGGATCACTAAAGACTCTGCGGAAGAACAAAACCAGAGTCGGGTTTGTTCTGAGAGAGAGTTGTGCACAGTCAAGTTAAGTCGAATTATGAAACTAAAGTTGCTCACGTGTTTAGCAGCAAGTCTCCGATGTTTTCTGCGATAAACTGGCGACTTCCTCGTGCGAACTAAAAGTTTGCTGTCTGAAAGGAAGGCGCGAAAGCTGGAAAGTAAAGGATGGAGAAGATGGCTATAAAGAAAAGGAGGTCCGATGCAAAATATGGAAACAAGAAGGAATGAAATTATTTGGGAGTAAAATAAGAGGAAATTCCTGAAAAGAGGTTTGCGGAAAATGGAAGACAAATAGTAGGAGGTGTTATGATTTTATAGAAACAAATGTATGCGTATTCAATATTAATGTATGAGGTTTTCGATCTAATGTTGGTCTCCTGCAACTGCTTGCTCCCTCTGATCGAAAAACGTACTTATGTAAACAGATTTTGCTCTATCCTGTTATTACACGAACTTATATTGTAATACTTTAAAAAATCATTTTATACATCATTTAATATAAAAAATTTGGAATTTGAAACATCGCAAACTTCAAAATAAGACCATAAAATTATTAGAAAAATGTGATGAAGGGAAAATGTAACTTAATCCTCACAATCCCAAATGAAAGAATTAATCTTATTTATGAACAGTGTTTATTAATCACATTAAATTTTCCAAAACAAATGTTGTAATGAAGTATAAATTACTGCACCCTTCAACTGAATAAATTCCTAATGATAACATGAATATATAGTTTATTTAAGAAGTGAAAAGAAATGTAAGTATTGAGTAAAAGCTTAGAAGGTAATGGAATTACCTCCTACTTATGCTTGTTACTTCGAATGAAGAAAGTCTAATGCATGTAAAAATATTGACCGTATGTACCCAATTATACCACAAACTAAGACAAAAACGTGATCGTCAAGTCAGTTTGTACTATCATTTTATACTATTACTACTTTATACAATTACATGCTTCAAATTCAATTTATAAAATCAATTTTCTGACCATAAAAGTTCTATCACAACAATACAATATTAGTAAATAAACGTTCATATGTTACCATTTCGAATTTGTTCAATTTAATAAAGTTCACAGAGTTATTTTAATAGTTTATTATGATTTTTGTTTCTGAGTGAACACACTTGATAAATAAATAAACGTTTGAGAACTCTTTTCCCACTTGGAATTGTTTCCCTCGATTCAGGTGAATGGATGAAGTTGAGTTTTTATTTCAAGAGTAAACTAATTCATACAAGTTATTAATGAGTGATTTTAATAAAATAAAACTTCAATATTAATTTTACTTTTCATTACTATTAGATGGGAAACAATAATTGCTTTAAAACGTACTTTTTCAAGTCTCATAATACAAGCTACTGGTACCGAGGTATGTATTAACATTGCCGTTACACTGGTTTTATTGTAGAGTGGATTACTAAACATTTTTATCATTTCAATCCGTAAATGAAACAGTGGTCAATTGAGAATTTCTCCTCTTGCATTAGCTGCATGTATTGCATACTGATATTCTCTCTTACTCTCATGAAAAGTTACAGTTACATTCAGTACTTGTCTAGCTCACCCACTAATACATGGAATAAAACATTATTAGAATTTGTTCTAAATCTACTGAATGAGCATACAACTGTGCTAAAATAACTTGCCAAATTTCATCACATTTTCATTTAATTATTTGCTAATAAGTCTTAATGAACGTCAGTAGAACAACAAGAATTAAAATTTAATTTCCCCCTACACGTATGGAAAAACAAATAAAAAGTGATGTATTGGGTAGCTGTAATCAGCAAATTAGGTGTATTAACGAACAGATTAGAATTACAGTTAAGAGCTCTAATTTCAGGAATAGCCTGAAATTAGTAGAATTCGGCTTCAGAATTAGTGAAAAATAATTACGTAAATTAACCAGATATTAATGAGATAAATGTTCAACATTGCACTAAAATGAGGTTTATTTACCGTACCGTTATTCGCAGACCAGTCGGTGCAAGTAAAGAATATCAGTAGGAATGCTACAACCACATATTCCACCTAACATATTACCACTCTCAAGGTAAAAAAGAAAAGGTCATATACCGATGGGATGGAGAAATTCTCAGAGACCAAAACAATAATAATAAACAAAAAATATAATAATATAAAATAAAAAATAATAATAATATAATAATTAAAAGAACGCTGGTAGTAGATAATGAGATGAAAGTTAACACAGTGCCAGGATAATATTCTAAAACCGATAATAAATCCAATCAAGTCCATTATGATTGATTTATTGGAAGGGAAACATTATAAATGGAGTAAAAATTAGAATATAACTAAACAAGACAACTTTATTATTTTAACCAGCTGCACGCTTTTGAAGTCTGTTTATGCATTGGTTCCGTATATGGTAAACATTAAATACAAAACGCTCCCACTAGTTTTCGACACCATTCTGAAAAGTTAAAAAATTAAATTCCTTGAAAACGTTAATGACTTATTTGAAGTCGTGAAACAAAGTGGAAAACCAATGACTATGTTTTGTGATCACAAAGTTAAACATGATCCGGAAAATGTCATTGAAACATATATTTACCAACATCTCGACATACATGTGTAGTGAACTATTGTAATATGTACTGTTATCCACCTTGAAAAAGTACTGCATCACTAATAGTAGTAACCACAGAAAAGTTTTGTAAAGGGACACACGTGACATACAATTATTGGACATTGGTTTTATTTTTATTTATGTACACTCACTATGCTTTTAAATTAAAATTAGTCAATCTTCTAACTTAAATCGCTCGCTATTTTTGCTTCGCCAACTATAATTTCATGGATCAAGGGTATTCTTGTATTGCATTGTAACTGTTTTATAGTTGGACTTAAAAATGACGTAATTAAGAAATGGCGGTATACACGTGTTCATTCTGTGAGTTTTGTGAATTAATTAAAATTTAGTGTTAGACTGTAAAAATGGTGAATATTAGTTAACAATATCACCACTGGGACCCAAAATCTTTCATTTAAAGTGAAAAATTACAAAAGATGGTGTAGTTGCAATCTCAGATTCCTTTCTAAACGAAAACGCATAGTGTTTTCAATGTAAAGATACTGAAGGATACATTTTTCTTGTGAGCATTAAAATGGATGCTCTTTCTGCCATGTCTGACGAGCCCACTGCAACGACATATCAGCACCACTTCTTAGTGACAAGTTGCGACATCTTGTGACAGTTGCGACCGGTAACTTATGCCTATAATGCCGGTAAATATTGCCCAGTTACCGGGCGGGTTGTGCGATCAATGGTTCACCCTGTGAAACACACAACCAAAATACAGACTAAAACTAAATAAACAGAGACGAAGTAATAATTATAAATTTATGTAAAACATTACTTTTGCAAGTAACGATTACGTTGTTCGTCTGACACCGATATGCAATTACACAGATAAGAAGTTACAGTTTTGTTGGATCGCGAGGATGCAAGGTCAGGCAAAAGTAAAAGGAGATATTTGAGAGGATGAGTAGACGGAATCTTCTTGCTATCTTGCCTTTTTCTTCACTTTGCCTTACACTCCAGCGCCCCATTACACAGATTCTATAAATTATTTGAGCGGTATTATTTCCAATTCAAAGTATTGTGCTATAACATCATTTTATTATGTATTATAGAACGAAATTTAAGAAAACGAAGGTGGAGTAAAGAAACTACTTCTTCATTCCTGTCCTTGGAGGACGACAGTCCACATGAAACAGATCTAACCGAAATAGGTCTAGATGAAATCACAAATTTGGGAAATAATCAAGCAAAACATTATGTTGCCAACACGGATACAAATGAAGTTGTTTATGAAGAACCAGTGTTTTTGGAAGATTTTAACGACGCTACAAAATATCTCATTTGCGTAGAAATTCACAAACCTCCTACATGGGTACAGATCAGCTTCTGTCATCGATACTCTCTGAGTGACGGGAAAAGTTCGAAATCCAATCGGTCTAAACCTATATTGCAACTAATTGCGTACATCGACGGAGTTTACTTCGACATGATTATCAGACATCAGAGGTTGTGTGACATCGGCATTGGCATTTTCTACGAAGGAATATTTTGTGCTGTGAAGCTGTGGTTCGATGAGCTGAAATTATATTCTAAATTGCACAAATCTGTAATACACAAAAGATTTGTATTTAAGTATAACTTTTGCTTTGAAAATGTGCTTCAAAATATACACAGTGCCTTGAAAATCTGGATCGATACATGTAAAAAGAATTTAGAACTACCGAATGTCGTCATCAGCGACATTTGTTGGTGACTATTTAATAATACCACAGTGCGTGCCTGGAAATATTCTTTATGAATTTTTTTCAGAACTTGAAAAGACAAGCTACAAGTAAGCAAAAGCTACATTGGCGAATGACACATCTGGTAGTAGACGATGTCCCGCATATATTTCTGAAATAATTCATCACAAGAAACAATCTAAGTTAAACTGATCTCTCTGTAGAAACTTGAAGTTAACTTAGATGTTCATAAATGTGAAGAAATTGTTCAACACGAGTAATACTTAAGTGATCTTTAATTTATTTAACTAAATTACCTTATAAAGCAGGTGGATTTGTCAGTAATTTCCGGCATTCATCAGTTATTGTTTTCCGTTGACAATAGCAATTACATTATTTTCCCTAATGGTTTTTTAAAAATTTTTATAAAATTTATTTAAAAAATTGTTTTATATTATTTACATATTCATGATCATGAAGTTAAACTAGTAGTTAGTGATGAGAAATTTTTCAAGAGAAAACATTTTAATCCATATTGATATTATAGTAAACATTTATTATTTACCATTGTCTTAATCAAAATAATCATTTATATTTAATACTAGTAAAAGAGAAATATTAAAAAGTGTACTTTCATAATTTCTTATGATAACATTCACGATTAAAATGTAGTTGTCAACAATAATGAATGAAGAATCAGAACCATGCCATGAAAATTGTCAATTTGACTAGACTGTTCTCGAATTTTCAAGTCAACGCAAACTTCAAACCTTCCACTTTCGAGAATAAGTGAAGACATCCTTAAGTCCAGAAAATTCTAAATGTTTAGTAAATTTTACAGAAAACTTACATGCAGCTTAACTCGGCTTCAAAATCAACGCCATGCAGACAGATCATTCCACTCGTCCTCATTTATTCTCAGCGTCAGACATTTTCGTCCATGAATATAAGAAAAGCCAATAATACTTGAAATAATGCTCAGGAAGTCAGAAAAAAAACATCAGTCTTAATTGTGCTTATATTATTATTATTATTATTATTATTATTATTATTATTATTATTATTATTATTATTATTATTATGACGTATGCACTTCTCCCACGCGGGGACATTCACCTGCCACAGATGTCATTGTGGCTAGGCTCACTCGTACGGCTCAGAGCAAGTAACGAGCAAGATCTTCATTTATTTCCAGGACCTCTAACACTACATATCAGACACATCAGTGACAGTTTTTCTGACAATGTGACAGGTGTCTAGAATGACTGATTTTGTACTGTTCCTGTATATGCTTTATATTCAATTCTTGCAGATGTTTGATGAGGGATTTTGGTATTATTCCGGTTGTAGAAATTGTCAGGGGACGGATCTGAACTTTTTTTATTTTCCAAATCTTCTTTATCTCATCTGCTAGCTCTTGGTATTTTCGGACTTTGTTCGTGTCGGGTGGAGATTATGTGATAGTGGTACCGTAATATCGATGATGGTGACTTCTTTCTTGGTTTTATTTTATTGTATATTATTATTATTATTTTATTTATTATTATTATTATTATTATTATTATTGTATATTATCGATTGGATGATTATTCGATCACACACTACACACCAGTTCAACCATACTCCTCTAATCTGGTATTACCAGAACACGAGGCTTTCCACAACAACACACACAATAGAGACAAATGACAACCATTTCCGAGATGAGACTCGAAACCGCGACCTTTCGGACCAAATTACATTGGTATAACGAATTATTTTATAAAAAGTGTACATCATTTGTCTAAATTAACGTTATAAAAGATAGTTTCTAACATGCAGTTTCCTAAATTATACCGCAGAGGAAAATGAGAAATCCGTGATTTGTGTAGAAAGAAGACGATATATTTTAGCTTTCCTTGTACCGCTTTAAACACACTTTCGACGTGAGGTACAAAACATTGATCGCTGAAGCTCCCCAAGATACTTCAACTCATGTACGTCTCCGCACCTCCGGTGGCCATCACGGTCACCGCCTCCGTCACCCCTCTTCCCCTCCTCCTTCCCCTCTCCTCCTCCTCCTGGCTTCTCCTCCGCGCGAGCACGCCGCGCGAGCACAGGAGATTCTATAATTGAAGAGAAAGTCCGCTCCGAGGAACAATGCGAGGCGGCGAACAAAAGAGCATAAAAGGTGGTGGCGGCGGCGGCGGAGGCGGAGGCGGTGGGGGCGAGAGGACGCACCCACACGCGGTCGACCGCCGGCGCGCCGTCCGACCACGACCGCCGTGCCGCCCACCGCCCCGCCCGCCCGCCTCCAGGCCCTTGTGGAACACCGCCACCGCACCGTAGACGGGCGCGCCGCGGCCAGCCCGAAATGACCACTGCACCTTGCTCGCCGTAATTGCCTCTGGACGTACCTCCATGCGTGGACGAAGCAAGCGAAAAATCTTCTAAGGGACGGATGGTGTGTTTCGACACAAGAAGATTTTTTAACTTAATAATACCGTGTAATATTGTTCTTGAACGTTATTTATGCGCCATGTCACGTGAATTTCATAATTCACCCGAGAGGAACGATTAGAAATTTTCCTTTTTAAATTAATATAAATAGTAGCGAAACTTTGAATGATCTTCGATCACACATGCTTTCAAATGACATTATCTTGATACTTAACTAGGTGCTCGATTTTGTATTTTAAACATTCTTATATTTTAACCACAGTTGTATTTATTAAACGAATAAAAGCAAGGAAACTCCTATATTTTGAAAATATTAAGGGAAGTGACTTTGTCTTCTACGTTACTGACATTCAGCCGAAAATCAGAAAGTTAAGCAGCGGACCAATGAAAGGTTTATATTCTCGACCACTAGATGTATTGTTTGGCCTGACCGACTTCGCCCACCGCCCCGCCCGCCCGCCTCCAGGCCCTTGTGGAACACCGCCACCGCACCGTAGACAGACGCGCCGTGGCGAGCCCGAAATGACAACTGCACCTTGCTCACCTTAATCGCCTTTGGACGCACCTCCATGCGTGGAGGAAGCAAGCGAAAAAACTTCTAAGGGACGGATGGAATGTTTAGACACAATAAGATATTTTAACTTAATAATAACAGCGTAGTATTGTTCCTTAACGGTATTTATGCACTGTGTCACGTGAACTTTATAATTCACACGAGAGGAACGGTTTTTAATTTTGTTTAAATTGAATATTAGCGACCGTGGCATCGCAAAGGGGCCTACACGATCTTCGTATATGCTTTCAAAAGAAATTATCTTGATACTTAACTAGTTATTCGAATTTGAAGTTTAAATGTTATTATTGTTAAAAAATAGTTATATTTAATAAACGAACCTAGAATAAGGAAAACCCTATATTTTGATAATAATTTAACGGAAGTCACAACACCAAACTTTGTCTTCTGCATTACTGACATTCAGCCTAACATCAAAAAGTCAAACAGCGGACCGATGGAAAGTTTGTATACTCGACAACTTGTTGTATTCTTTAGCCTTTCCGACTTAAATTATCATGCAGAAATTAATGATCTCGCTATTGTTTACGAATAAATGACGTCGGAAGAGATTATAAACATTTAATTATGTTCTAATTTTTTGTGCGAGTGTTTTCCGTCAGTTTTGGAACTACAAATCACGTTCGGTACAGATTTTAATACACTATGACCTGGAGAGGAGTGTCCTGGTCATCAATTGAAGTACAGTGCTTCACTGCATGGGAACTTAGAAGCGTGTGTCCAGAAAATGTACACAACATCCTACAACAGACTAAAAACCGCAAGATCGTTCCTTTCTAATTCTCATTATATTTTCAATCAGGTTAACCAATATTTTGATTTCGCTAGAACGTCTGTTCTTTCAAGTACTTATAGTAATAAATCTGAAATGATTCATACAAGATTGATTCTCAAATATGATGGAATAAAGAAAGATTAATTTCAGTCAGAATACGAATACAACAAATAATTTGAAATACACTTTTGAGGGAAAGAGATAGATTCAACCTCACAAAACTGTCGATAAAATTCAAAAGTCTCTGCTATTTCTAAGAAACTATCAAGTAAAATTTCAGAAGAGAGGATGTTTCTTGGACTGTCATTTTCTATAGAAAGTGGCATTCGTTCAATCAATACGGTTGATAGCCTAATCATTTTTCTTGTATGTGTTCAAATAAGATCTATTTTTTTTTCAAAGTGGCGGTAGTAGTCAGAGAACTTGTGTGATATTTTGTAAAAAGTACAGATTGCTTTATGGATTATTTGAGAATAGAATTATCATCTTCTATCAAATGGTGTTCCTACAACCAAACCAGTGATTTATCTGAGCATAGTTCATGCAAGTTCAAATAGTAAACATTTTCCAATTTTTAAAAGTGATGGTGGAAGTCATAGGAGTTGCTTCTGTTATTTCATGAAGGTTATTTTTCCTTTATTGAGCAATCTAAACATGGATGTCATGTACTACAATGAAACAGAGTTTGCTCAACCAACCAAAAATTATTTGTCTAAACAAGTTCTTTCGAGTTTAAATACAATACTATTCTGATCTTTTTAGTAACACTAGAAGTCTGTGGATTTTGTGTCACTTTATAAAAAAAGATTCAGTTTACTTTTGAATTGAATTTGCCTTATTTTACGTGGCGAGACTCAGGCCATGAGGCCTGCTCTTCCGTCTGACCACGCAAATTTCGTTACACCCTTTCCCTTTCACCAATCATGGGAGAAAGAAGGTATTACTTGGGCGACGAAACAGGTGATTTGAATTTAGCTCAGAGGCGTCATTTAGGCTTGAGGATCTTTTACATGCAGTAAATCTACTACATGGGACAGCCGGCTTTACTTCCCCTCCGAAAGAAGGCGTACGAAGGATGTTTTCGCCCTAAAAATCCACGGCTTCGATCGGGTTTGAACCCGCAAACTCGGGTACAACAGTCCGGTACGCTGACCACTGAATCCGCTGATATGCCAGTACTTTATTTATTCTTCTAAACATAGGAGTGCCATCTACTCTCAAACAGAGTTTTCGCAACAAAACAACTGATTTATCTAGATACGTACGTAGTCTCTTCTTAGACGACACCAAAAACGACGCGATCCATCATCCGTTGAAACGCACGGGCAACACACCCCTGAAGCAAATGCCTGGAGTCTCTCACGGGATCTCTAAGTACCTTTCCTCGCCTCTTCACACTCTCCCTCCCAGGACGCTACTTCTTCTTCTCCTCCCCCTTTGGGTTTCCGCCTCCACCGCCCCCTTCTGCTTCTTAGGCTAATTTAAACGAATCCAGAAAAATGCGCGCCATATTTCATAATTACACATGTGCCGCGCCCGGGACCAGGAGCGGGGAGGCTGGGTTTTCTCAAATGTCAGGGCTTCAGCGCGCGGAGGTGGCGGTGGGTGTGGGAGAGAGGTTTCTCAAGATGGTTCCCTCTATGAAGCCAAGAAGAACGTTTCTGTGTAAAAGAAATAATGTCACAGACCGCAGTGTTTTCACGCACAGAAACCAAAGTACAGCCACGATATATTTCTACATTCAAAATACAGTGGCGGAAGGAAAGTCTCTCCGGATCAGGGTCTTCTATAAAAATTTCTTTTTTCTACAACTGTCATAAAAAGTCAACTTCTGTGCATTGCTAGCTGTACTTCAAATTTGTAATTTTTTTTTAATATTTTCAAGATAGTTTTTCCTCTATGAAGGCAAGAAGAACGTGTGTGTATAGAAGAAAGAATGTCAGAGATCGTAGTATTTTTGACGCGCAGAAACCGAAGTACAGTCCAGCTATATTTCTGCATTCAAAGTACGTGCGCAAAGAAAGTCTCCTCGGATTAGGGTCTCCTATTAATAATTGCATTTCTCTACAATTGCACAAAAAAATGAACTTCTGTGCATTATTGGCGGTACGTGAAGTTTGTCATTTTTGTTAATATTCTCAAGATTGTTTCTTCTATGAAGACAAGAAAAACGTTTCTTTGTAAAAGAAATAGTGTCACAGACCGCAGTGGTTTGACACGCAGAAACCAAAGTACAGCCAAGATATATTTCTACATTCAAAATACAGTGGCAGAAGAAAAATCTCTCCGGATCAGGGTCTCCTATACAAACTGCTTTTTTCTACAACTGCATAAAAAGTCAACTTCTGTACATTGCTAGCTGTACTTCAAGTTTGTAATTGTTTTTAATATTTTCAAGATGGTTCCCTCTATGAAGGCAAGAAGAATCTGGAGGAGAATTCTAGCAGTCGGCTGCTCTGATTGATAGTTTTCCGTGGTTTCTCCGATCAACACCAGGCGAATTCCAGAGCAGTACCCTACCAAACGGGCCACGGACCGCGCGCGATATTTCCTTCCTCTTCTTTGTCCTATCCTCTCCCATTACACACACACTCATACTAACATGCATTACACTACCACATATTCCGGGAGACCAGTTGGGAGCTTGTCCCGGCTGGGGCGGTGCCCCGCTGGTGAGAGACTCCTGACTAGGGGGAAACCATACAAGCAAAGATGAAGCATAATATGAATGTCTCATAACATAACATTCTTAATTTTATTCAATGCATAATTTGCAATAGCAAAGTAATTTGCAATAGTAAGCTGGTGTCGTCAGCGGCGGCGGCGAATTCGTATGTCGAAAATTTGAATGGTCACAGTATAGCTAAGTTTTATTGTGTGGTGATAGTTCAGAACCTTCGCTTATTCGATTGCATAAATTAAAATGTTGTAGTCAGTAATTTCATACTATTTTTTTCTTTTTTTCCGCAATTTTTTACTTTTTCTCCAATAAAACTCGATAACAAGGGTAGTCCCCTTGTATTTTGCTACATTCTCAGAAAGTATTAATAACTACCAACATAACAAGGCACTTAAAATGTGAAATTTGTCAGACAGACATGGTCAAGAAATATACTGACAGTGGAGTAGAAGAGCTGAATGTAAAGAGTAAATGCATGCAGGATCGCGAAAGAAAAGCTTTCCATCACAACACAAGATATCACAAAATAAATCTTACAAATTTCTAGAGAATATTGAGGGATCGAAATAATCAATTTTTTCAATGAACATGAAGTGGAAAATTAATTAATGTGGGGTTTAGCCCTGATTTTTACGCACCTTCATACGCAGAGGTGTTTGTCAGGTACTTAAAAACTCATTGACTGCATGAGAACGTGATCTACCAAACATCAGTGCGTAAGGAGTAGCGTAAATATCAAGAGAGCAGATACATATGTGATGTATGCTTTACAAAATTTAACGAACTACTTACATCCATTGCAACAATTATTGAAATAATGATTCATAAATAACCTCAGTAAATACATCATACAACGATTTACAACCAAAAATATAATTTTCGGCCATTTTATTGGAATCATTTATTTTGTGAATGAGTTTTAAAATCAATTTAAATTTTTTAAATAACTTTTCATTGCAACAAATCAACTTCAGATTCAAAAATGTTACAATCCCTGTCATTGTCTAAGGACGACCAATTATGTCTTTCCGTTACATTTTAAGGATGGTGGTTTATTGTAATTATTTGGATAGTGGGCGAAGTTGTTCCCACAGATATGACTCGGAAAGAAATCAATTAATATCGTTAGTTAGTTATTGTCAAATGAAGATAGAAAAACTGGAAATCCAGGCTAACAGTTGTGCATTTTCTAATTGAAGCGCTATAGGTCATGTCCATAGCCTGATGGAACACATTATCAACCATGCCCTTAATGAGAGAAGAGCTCAGTATAGTGCAGTATACCAGAGTATAGTATAGTATAGCACAGTATAATATAGTATAGTATTGTTTATAATATATTGCCCAGTATAGCATTACATCGTAAATAATAGCATCCGTAAGACAACGTTACTAGGCACTGTGTATCTAGTTTCGAAATTCTTGGCTTGGTATTTCTGTGTTTCCTAAATTCTCAGTATTATGAACTAGAAAAATGATTCGTTCCCCGACCGCATTGTAATCTTCAGTGATTCAGAAAGCGATAACAAAACAATGACCTGCGTCTCTATTGCTTAACATCGAGAACGTAACATGAAGCGGAGCTCCAAATGAGCGGTGAACCGTGGATTCGAAACAAATAGGAGAAACGGCCACGTAGCTCAGTGGGTCACGTGGACGTCTTTCTAATCGACGCGACGGGAGCGACGGGGTGGGAGAGGGAGGAGGCGCCAGGCGGGTGGGCCGCGAGTCGTGGGACCGGCCGGGGGGGGGGGACGAGGAGCGGGGACACTTGATAAATGTTCGCAGCGGTCGTCGCCCTGGCGCAAGGCCCCGATGTCTTCAGTCACCTATCTCCCTCAGCCAGGTTGGTTGGTTGTTTTTTTTTTTTTCGTGTTTCTGGACGCGTAAACTGCTTTGGTCATAAGTCCCGTTAGTGTAGTGCATGTTTTTTTCTCGGGAGATGGCGGTGATCTTCCCTCGTTGGATGGGAGATGGCCGTCGGCTAGTGAGTTTTCCCTAACTAGGACTCTCCCACCAGCGGGCACCGCCTCAGCTGGGACAAGCTCTAAGCTCCCCGACCGCTCTCCCGGAATATGTGAGTGTAGTGCATGTTAGTGTAAGTGTGTGTGTAAGGAGAGGGTAGGACAAGAAAGAGGAAGGACAGATCGCGTGGCCCGTTTGGTAGGGTACTGCCCCGGCATTCGCCTGGTGTTGATCGGAGAAACCACGGAAAACTATCGATCAGAGCAGCCGGCCGCTTGAATTCTCCTCCAGACAGCGACTGAATACAACCTAGCTGAGCTAGTGTCGAAGATCCTGCCACCGTCAGATCTCGAACCTAGGACCTCCCGGTCAGAGCCGCTGCAGTGGCACCAGTTGATGCACTGAGCTACCGCTCCCGGTCACACACTACTCGGGATTCGGCGAGCGGTTGCTCGGTGTTTGCCGAATAACGAATATGTGGAGCCACCTTAAGACAACAGAAAACAATAACGTATCATTAAAAATGTTTTTTCCCTTGTGCGTGATTTTCGACCAGATTCAGACCAGTGTGCAGCGGAGGCGATGGCGGCGGCGGCGGAGGCAGTCTCCGCCCGCATGTAGAGGCCTAGACCTAGTTGGTAGAGACCTAGTTGGTTGGTTGGTCGGTGTTTGCTGAACTAAATAATTTAGTTCTTCACACTTCACACTTTTCTAATAAAAATGAAAATATAGCCCAAATACTACACTTGTCAACACTGTCTTTAACTCAACAAATAGAGTACTACTTAATATATGGTAAGACATCTTACATTTCTTTTTGGAAATAAAATTCTAGGCAAAACAACAGAATAACTCAATTTTATCAAGTGGACATGACACCTTTGAATGTTTGCTCACAATTGTACCCTGTTACTTTCTTCGGATAGAACTGTCACCTGTACTACGTTTTTGAGACTTCTTTCGGAATTGAGGTTATTGCATTTCGATTTGTCTAGTTGGTTTTCAGTGATTCCGGGCGCGTCAACTACGGAGGTCATTAGACCCGTTAGTGTCGTGCATGTTTTTGTCATTGGGAGGTGGCGGTGATCTTCCCCGCTAGATGGAGAGGTCCATCGCCGACCTATCTTCGGCTAGCGGGTTTTTCCAACCAGGTATCTTCCACCGGCGGACACCTCCCAGCCGGAAGAAACTACGTTTCCGACCGGTCTCCGATATGTATGATGGAGTAGTCTATGTTAGTGTACGTGTGTGTGTGTTTAAGGGGTGAGGATAGAAGAAGGAATGGGTAGGAAAGATCGCGCGCGGTCCGTGGCCCGTTTGTTAGGTACTGCTCTGGCATTCGCCTGGTGTTGATCTGAGAAACTATGAAAACTACCGATCAAATTAGCCGGCCGCTAGGATCCTAGTTGACAAACTAGTGTCGAAAATCTTGGCACTGTCGGGACTCGAATCTAGGACCTCCGGTCAGAGGCGCTGCAGTGACATCAGTTGATGCACTGAGGCACCTCTCTTGGTCCCCGCGCCTCCAGTATATTCCATTTCCACACCACCCTGTCTCTCCATTCTCCTATCAGTGACTGACTGACCTAGCGCATTGTTGCATATGTACGAGAAGTTCTAGGATTTTAGTTCTGATGGTGACTGGACTTTCGACACTCTCTACGTCAAATTGAGCGTCTGGAGGAGGATTCTACCGGCCATCTGCTCTGCTTGGTACTTTCCGTGGTTTCTCCGAACATTGCCATGCGAATGTCGGAGCAATACCTTGTCAAACGGGCCACGAATCGCGCGTGATCATTCCTTTCACTTTCTTGTCCTATTCTTACCCCTTACTTACATTCACTACACTAATATACTGGGAGACCAGTCGGGATCTTACAGCTTGTCCCGGCCGGGGCGGTGCTGTGCTTTGGTAGGGAGATTTCTGAAGGGAGAAAACTCATCGTAATCCAACGTGTACGTTGGCGGCGAATCACACGTTCCAACAAAGGGGGTCTGAAAATCACCTCTTGAGTTATAACACAACCTACATTTACGAGTATACTGACCTCAGAAGTTGACACGTACGGAATCGATAAATATTCTCTCCATTAAAACGCTAGGAGTTTTTCCATTGGCTCGTTTGTACTTTCTTGAGTGTTTCATTCTCAAGAGCCGTATATTTGAGCGTCCTACCCTCAGGGTGAACTGATTTAAAGGTCAGGGCAATGATCGTGACGGTTTCTGATTGATTCTTGAGGAAGGAGTAGATGCAACAGCGTTACCGATCTATTACCGAAATGCTAATGAAAATTCTTTGAGCCCAGCATTCCATTTAAAATAACTATGGTCAGTTTATTTTTTAAAAGGCTTCTGAATTGAATTATAATTAATTAATGAAATACATATTTTTAAAAAACGAATAGGGAGATTTACAAAAGTCTTTCCTTTCATTTCCTTGTATGCTTGCCCCTTACTAACACACACTCACACATACATGTACTACACTAATATAGGTCTCGGAAGACCTGTCGTGAGCTTAGAGCTTGACCCAGCTGGGGATATATCTCGCTGGGCAGATACATGGTTGAAGAAACCAGCAAGACGCCATGTAGGTAAGCATCAGATCTCATCATCTAGTGAAGGAAGAATACCGCCACATCCCATGATAAAGCATATACTTCACTTACAGGAGTAATAACCATTCCGCAGTAAAACCATTACATTAAACCGCGTTGCCGCGCACACACGAAAATACGAAGTAATGTTTGGCTTTTCCTTACATTTTACCAAAAAAACCGGAAGCGCTAGCTCA
This sequence comes from Teleogryllus oceanicus, assembly GCA_964035755.1. Taxonomy (NCBI): domain Eukaryota; kingdom Metazoa; phylum Arthropoda; class Insecta; order Orthoptera; family Gryllidae; genus Teleogryllus; species Teleogryllus oceanicus. The sequence goes on along the minus strand of CAXIVR010000010.1, from coordinate 79,582,775 downwards.
GTGCATCAACTGATGTCACTGCGGTGTCTCTGACCGGAAGGTCCTGGGTTCGCACTCCCACGGCAGCAGTATGTTCGACACTAGCTTTTCAGCTAGGTCGAATTCAGTCGCTGTCTGGAGGAGAATTCTAGCGGCTGGCTGCTCTGATCGGTAGTTTTCTGTGGTTTCTCCGTTCAACACCAGGCGAATGCCGGAGCAGTACCCTAGCGAACGGGCCACGGAACGCGCGCGATCTTCCCTTCCCTTCCTTGTCCTATCCTCTCCTTACACACACTCACGTACACTAACATGCACTGCAGTACCACATATTCTGGGAGATCGGTCAGGAGCTTAGAGCTTGTCCGGCTGGGGCGGTGCCTCGCTGGAGGGAGAGTTCTGGTTTGGGGAAACCCCACTAGCCGACGGTAGATCGGTGCCGGATCTCGCCATCCAGAGGTACAAGATCACCGCCATCTTCTGAGCAAAAAACAGCACTACACTTACGGGACCAATGACCTGAGCTGTTGACGCACCCGGAATCACTAACCAACCAACCAATCTTGCTAGTACCTTTTCGCTCGTGACTTCGGGACGAGCTAATTCTTGACATACTTGACTACCATCTTTGGAATTTTATGTTAACCGCTGTGGCACTGCAGTAAACTCATCTTCTCCAGGACTGTCTATCATGGCGCCTACTTTCCTTGGTTGAGAGGTCGCAAGCGGAGGCGGTGCTTTGCGGGCTGCGTCGAGGCCCCGCGAAAGGCGATTGAGGCCGCGGCTTCGATGCCGCCAGCCCTGCGGTTCGTTACTGCGATCGAGCCACGGCTGCCGCTGCGGCCGCGGGGCCTTCATTAGCCTCCCCACCAGCGCGCGCCTCATCGACGGGGACCGCCCTCATAGGGAATCGAAGAATCAGGACGAAATTCACTGGCGATGCCCCTTTATTGCATAGTGTTACTCATTGTATATTGATTCAGTGGTGAGGTGTAGTTGACATCTACATAATTGGAATGATTGAAGGCGTTGTCATTGTCAACAATATTATTTATTTTACAAATAGCATTCAGTCCGTTTGTGGCTCCCAGACAGCAGAAAACTGATGATGATGGCTAAGCCATCGAAAGCTGCTATTTGTAAAATAAATAATATTGTTGACAATGACAACGCCTTCAATCATTCCAATTAGTGTTACTCAGCTATAACAAAGTTTTGCAGGTCATAAATGCAATGTAATGATTCAATTATGAACCTTTTACATACATATATTTATTTGAACTGCAATTGGGTATGACCGGTGGCAGTTAAATAATAATAACAATAATAATAATAATAATAATAATAATAATATAATCAATAATAATTAAGGAGTACAGTACAACCCGAACATGCAATAATCATACTAACACTAATATTAAGTATTATAACAAATATTTCAACTCTGTCATGATATCCAATAATTATATGTCGGTGATGCTAAAATTTAATACAAGCTACGTAAGTTTTTTATTATATATATATATATATATATATATATATATATATATTGTGTGTGTGTGTGTGTGTGTGTGTGTGTGTGTGCGTGCGTGCGTGCGTGCTGCGTGTGTGTGTGTGTGTGTGGTGTGTGTGTGTGTGTGTGTATGTGTGGTGTTTTTGGGTTCAATCCTTGCTCTTTCCAAATATATGAACATTGTTTTCTTTTGGAATGTCTGGAAGTTCCTTCAGCATTAACCACCCTGTCTCACAGTAGGATAAATTTACAAATAATTACGGCGATTACTTTTTAAATATTACATAACTAACCTTCTTTTTTCCTATCTGTTTTGATTGCATTTGGCTGGCCCTTACATATTGTTTGGGTTTCTTGAGGTAAATTTTAAAGGGTTACTTAAACGGTCGACAAATTGTCACCAAATTTGCGCATAACTACTCACCTGGCACGTGGCTGTCATGTCATGATACGAAAGTAAGGCTGATGCTCTGTAGTAATATAGTAATTGAAACAATTTAATGATAAAATACTATGGTTCGTATAATGTATTCATATATCTCAAGCAAAATTTTAAATACTCGAATAAAAAATTTACTGTTTCCAAATAAAAATGTCACATAAAAATAATGTTCTACGGAATTCTAAGATCACCTTTCAAAGAAATTAACTGTAAATTTCTGAAAAGTTTTGAAATTGGTTGGATTGTTTTCTATCTTGCTCTTAAGTAATGGAAGTATAATCGGGAGTAGGAAAGCGGCGAATTGTAGACAAAAATCCCTTATTTTCGAACCCAGATAACGAAAACGTGGATGAATCTTGTTCCTACATGTAGTAAATTACTTTCTCTGACACATTGTGTAGACAAAATCCATGATTTGTGAGTCGTTAAGAGCGAAAAATGATTGTCGGCAAAACGTCTGTCCGTCTGCCCGTCCGTCTCTGGTCAACGCTAGCACATACTAAACCGTTCAGCCGATTTTCTCCAAATTAGAAATTCTGTGATCGATTTACATAAAATCGAGATCCTTTCAGTTTGTAACTGATATTTCGATTTTTGGTGACACTTTACATAAAGACGTAACAAAACTCAAAATTTAAAAACAATTGTTCCAAATGTTGTTGTTGTTGTTATTATTATTATTATTATTATTATTATTATTAATATCTTCAAAGAACGTAAAAGACACTCAACAGAATAGCGCAAGTCTCATGTTTAGTGAACTCTCTGAATTTTCGAAAGTTGGAGTTTTAGAAATACTGCGAGAACGAACGTGCTATTGTAGCACCAGTAGTTATTAAATTGTAATGAGCACTTTACGTTATTTCTCTCTCCTGAAATTACCAATTTTTGAGTTACGTGTTGCGAACATTTAGCTTTAGATATAATATAGATATATTAGGAAAACAAATGTCTCTTGAGTTTTAACGTTAAAATTAGAGTGCTATACACCACCTCCCCTAATTACCTGAAATTCTCTCTCTTGATGGGTTCCACATGCGTACATGTGGGTCACGCGCAAATCCTGTTGACTGCAGTAGTCAATGATGGGTCCAGCTTTCCGTTTGCACTTGAGTGGGGGCTAGTCCACAGATCACACTGAAAAGTAGTTCTCAATCTAATGTGAAGAGGGTGAAGTCGTAGGAAGTGCTCATAGTGTGGTCTGAAGAAGCGGAGATGCGGAAGTCATATAAAATGGAGAGAGAGAGAGAGAGAGAGGTCCCAAGGAAGCGAAGAGAGCAAAGTCGAAGGAGAGAGCGAAAGCTAAGTAATTAGACGGAGCAAATTCTAAGGAGAATCTGGTAATAAATATGGAAGCGGAAACGAAGAAGTTTAAATAAGCGGGGACAGCGAAGTCTAAACAAGTGGGAAGAGCAAAGAGTGAAGAAGTGGAGAGAGCGAAGTGAAGAAGAATCGGGGAGAACAATCTGAGAAATAGGAGAGAGCAAATTCTAATGAAGGAGAGGCGTAGCGGCAATGCCTAAAGAAGCGAAGAGGTCAAACTCTAAAGATGCGAAGATGTCTAGGATAGCAGAGAAGCAGAAGACTAGAAGAACGGAAGTGGAAGGTGCGAAGTTGTCGAGACAGTCAAGAGTGAAGATCTATTAAATATACTCTCAACAAAAATGATAACTATCTCCGTTCGAAGGCAATCGCAATTAAGTGTAAAGTCAAAAAGGGATTCGAAGTAATTTAAGAGACAAGTCCTAGAAGCGAGAGGCAAGTGAAAATGACACAAGTTGAAAACACCAGAAACGACATCACGGCTGCGGATCTACTACACCAGAGAGACCAACTGCTCACCTCAACCGGCGCCGAAACAGGGGGGCAAAGTGGCTACAGAGCATAGGGCGAACGCCGCAGAGCCCTGCCTCACTCCCCGCTTCCCTTTCGGCAGGCACGTACCCGCGGCGGGCGGCAACGGGAGCGGCGGGGCCCCAGGCAGCTATTTCCGCCGTTGGAAATGAGGGCTTAGCGCCGGGCAAGCGGCAGCGGTGGCGGCGGTGGCGGGGGCGGCGGCGAGGGCAGGGGTAGGGGCCGGGACTTACGCGCGCTAACTGGTCGGCTCCAGTCGCCCCCTCTTCACCCCCTTCCCCGCCGCACGGGTCACGCTGTGGGCGGCTGCCTGCCGAGCAGGTAGGATTGTGTGGTGTGCGGAGTCCCACAAGGTCCAATCCCCAAACCATTTTCCAATATGTTTCGCAATGTGCAATTGTCACGTCAAAAAACGAACGAAATATAATTGAAAACGCCCACGACAATATATGTGCATCCTTTACATAAATAAGTTTTTCAGAGATGACAATATTTCATGGTAAAATATATTTTATTAATATTGTTTTGCGTAAGGAGCATTACAAATATTAACTGGCGTTGCGACAATTTTCTGCTCGTTGAGTGGTCGACCGAGACAATGATATATAAATCATCTAACGTGAATTTAAAGACAATTTAAGAGGAATAATGTTCCAACTGTGGTTGACTACCTGTTCTAGCCATTTCGCTACAAGGAGAATTAAATACAATGGAGAGAGATTCTGCATTTAAATTATTTTATGAAAGACTACTTCGAGTATAAATTAACTTTTGGAGATTTTATTTTACAAAGGCATTTTATGAAATACGTTTCACGTGTATTATTTTAAGTGGGAAAATACATAAAAAATATACAGGAGAAGGAAGAACATTTCAACAAATGTATGAAACACATTAGTAATTTTTAAATTTTATAGCAAATCATTTAAGATGCATAGTATTGCAGTACTAAAGATAAATTGAAAGAAGACTATGTATCAAAACATAGATATTCATTTGCATATTTTCAAGGATATCATGCGCAATTCTTTTAAAATCTTAAAAGTTAAAAAATATGTAAATATGAGCAATAATTTCCAGCAAAATAAAAACTTGTCAAATTGATTTCAATTAATTTGGCAATTCTCAAAATGCATTATACCTACGTTCTATACATTAGGCAGATGTGACTCGCGAGCGAAGTTTTGATGTTGAATAAGCAAACTAAATCACATGTAGATCCGACCAGGAAGTCCGCACGTCAGTCATCTGCTGTTTGGTGTAAATTAGTAAGAGATAAAGGAAGTGTATGATTTGAGTGTGACAAAGTGAAAATGTAACAAATGGCGTGCTAGCAATCCACTCTACTACAAATCACAACGAGTATGCCTTTCCCGGAATTTGAACCTGCAGCCCGGATGCAACGCATGTTTGGACGAAAGTCTTTATACCACGCAGATCGGATGAAAACGTTAAATTAAAAGATTATACGTGGATAAAATTGTTAGAGTTTTAATATTCGTGCATAGAATATTTATAGGTAACTTCTGTTTTACAATGAACAATAGAATTCAGACGTGACGAGGGCAATGACTACTCTGTAGTGAGTATTATCTACTTAACTACTACTATTATAAACTACTTATCCACGTTAAGAAAATTAGTCCCGTAAGTGTAGTGCATGTTTTTCCTCTGAGTGGCGGTGATCTTCGCTGGACCGCAAGATAGGGCGCCGACCTACCGTCGGCTAGGGACGTTTTCCCTAACCAGATATTTTGCACCAGAGGGGTACCTCAGCCAGGACAAGCTCTATGCTCTTGACTGGTCTTTCAGCATGTGTGGTGCTGTAGTGCATGTTAGTGTAAGGTATGTAAGGGGAGAGGATTGAACAAGAAAGAGGAAGGAAAGACCGCGCGCGGTCTGTGGCCCGGTTGTTAGGGTACTGCTCCGGCATTCCCTTGATGTTGATCGAAGAAAAAACGGAAAACTACCGATCAGAGCAGCCGGCCGCTAGAATTCTCCTCCAGACAGTGACTGAATTCTACGATACAAACGATTTGTATCGAAAGCGATTTGTTCCGTAAACCCATGTACCACACATTCTATAATCCTCAGATGGGGCAGAGGAGACACGACATTCCCCCACCCCGTCGTCCAGTGCTCCCCATTGACACGAAGAACTCGGATCTAGTGGCGTGAGATTGGAGCAGTTGGGGGCCGGGTGGGGCAGGGGGAGAGAGGGGGAGGAGCGCGCTGGGCAGGGCGCCCAAGCGTTTAACGCGATGATCGCGCCGGCGGCGGGGGCGAGGGCGGCGAGGGAGGGGGAGTGGGTTAGCGCCTCCACAGGTGTCCGCTGTGACTGACGCGTTGATCGATCGCTGTCGAACATCTCTCGGCCCCCTCCCCTCCGAACCGTCACCCCCTTCCAGGCAACTGTTGAGGGTGGGGGGAGCCCCTTTGCAGAGCGACGGCGAGAGGATAGAATGTTGACGTTTCTCTCGTTTTCGTGTTGTCTATAAGAAGATCTATATTCAACTTTTCATCGTAACAGTAACAAAAATGTTTACGTACGTTTTATTATGTCTGAAGTTTGCGAGAAAGGTAATTTGATTTGATATATATATATATATAAGGTATTTAAATAAATAAATAAATACCTCAAAAAGGAATAATGTTTTTAGATATTATAACTAATGATCAATTCAATTCACAAATTTTAAATTTTAAAACGATAAGAAGTACCAAAAACAACCTCTGGAACACACAAAAGAACATATTGTGGGTCATTCGCAAAAAAATTGAAGTATAAATGTTTAAATAGGAGACAATTTTACCTTTCTCGCGCCGCTAGCGGTAGCTCAGTGTAACTGATGTCACTGCTGCGCCTCTGACCGGGAGGTCCAAGGTTCGAGTCCTGCCGGCAGCAGGATTTTCGACTCTAGCTTTTCAGCTAGATTCGCTGTCTCGGTGAGAATTCTAGCGGCCGGCTGCTCTGATCGGTAGTTTTCCGTGGTTTCTCTGATCAACACCAGGCGAATGCCGGAGCAGTACCGTAACAAAAGGGCCATGGACCGCGCGCGATCTGCCCTTCCCCTTCCTTTTCCTGTCCTCTCCTCTTACACACTAACATGCACTACACTACCACATATTCCAGGAGGCCGGTCGGGAGCTTAGAGCTTGTCCCGGCTGGGGCGGTGCCCCACTGGTGGGAGAGTCCTGATTAGGGGGACACCCCACTAGCCGACGGTAGGTCGGCGCCGGATCTCGCCATCCAGCCTTTAAAGATCACCGCCATCTTCCGAAAAAAATACATGCACTACACTAACGGCACTAATGACCGAAGCAGTTGACGCGCCCGGAAACACGAAATAATCAAATGCGAGTTTTGGGAGAGCCACAGAATGATGGATTGGGTTGTCTAGAAGCGTTTTCACAGTTTTCTTGCTTGTCACAATGCAAAATTCTGAAAGACAATTATTTAAGAACTATTACTTTTCCTCAGCGTAATAATTATTGAATACTGAAAAAGTTGTCTATGTTATCTTAGCATATAGGAATAGAAGATCGGTTTTCTGTCGTAATTCGGGCGTAATATAATATCAGGCGATTTTGCGTGCCAAAAAGCCTCTATTCATCAAATCTACACGGCTGTACGGTAGACCCCGCTACAAAAAGTCAAAAATATTTTTTTTTCAATCCAGTTAAGATGTGAATTACTACTTCGCCTTTCTACTGACAAGCCGATCTTTTGTGATAACGCTCGACTAAAAATTTCTCTAACAATCGACTCTGGTGACGTCATATTCAGAAATGCATTTGATTCCCAGATGTGCCAACAATGCGGGTTCCCAATATCTAGCGCAATTTCGCGAGCGTATATGAAAGAAGTTCAACTTTTCATAGCAGTTTGTCCTTCCAAAGAGTTTCATATGAAAGAAATCTTTACCTATCTGGAAGCCAGCACGCGGATTTTACAGAAAAAAATATTTTAAGTCCAACGCGGGACGTTTAAAATGCATGCCCTCTGCTACTAATTAGCTCCAGGGAATTGTTATAAATAATAGAAATCCAAGTACGGCACCAAATTTGAATTAATTTCGGGCGGCTATGTGTATGGTATCATAAATATTATTCTACTTACTAGTATCATATATAATATAAATAACAATATTAAATATAAAATAACAGGTCTATCCTACTTGTATTATGAATAACTATTCTGGGTATATAAGCACTCAAACGCCATCTTTAATCACCACTCATTTGTTTTTATTGTTGTTAACGGACGGTGACCGTTAATGTCCTCTTTCTATTCGTATGTTTAGTGTTGTTACGTCGATATGAGAGTATAATGAGAGAGAAACGATCCGTAGTGCATTGGAGTCAGAGGTAGGGCCCAGGTACTCGAAGAGCTAATATTAAGCGTTCCAAGATTTGCCAGCAACTGAAGTTCACCGCCAGATCTGCTAATGCTTGGAAGGCTGTCTCGTTATGCAAATACATCTCGACTGGCGGAGTGTACGAGAAGGCGGCAGAGCTGGGCCTGGCCCCGGACAGGGGTCAGCGCCTGTCGGCGGGGGCGGGGGCGGGGGGGGGCGGGGGGGGGTGGGCCGACGGCCCGAACGGCTTCTTCGCGGGCGTAAGACGTGTACACAGCGGGTGGGGACGGCGGCAGGCGGGAACGGAAGCGGTGGAGGAGGAGCTAATTAATACGCGGAGGTAAAGAATGTGTTGGGAAGGAGGCGGAGCGGGCGAAGGCGGGGGAGCGAGGGGAGGAGGGGGGGAGGAGGAGGCGAGGCGAGGCGAGGCGGAGGGGCCGAGATGTTGGAGGCGAGAACGGAGGCGCGGGCGAGGCGAGGGCGGAGGCGAGGGCGGAGGCGAGGGTGGCGGTCAGGAGGGAGGCGAGAGTGGGGGAGAGGGAGGAGGCGAGGCTGGAGGCAAGGGCGAGGACGGAGGCGAGGACGGAGGCGAGGGCGGGGCGAGGGCGGAGGCGAGGGCGGAGGCGAGGGCGGAGGCGAGGGCGGAGGCGAGGGCGGAGGCGGGGCGGAGGGCGAGGGGGAGGCGGGCGGGGGCGAGGGCGGGGCCGAGGGCGGAGGATCGGCGGAGGCGAGGGCGGCGGCGAGGGAAGAGGCGAGGGGGGCGGCGAGGGCGGCGGCGAGGGCGGAGGCGAGGGCGGAGGCCGGGCGCGGAGGCGAGGGTGGAGGCGAGGGCGGAGGCGTGGCCGGGGCGAGGGCGGAGGCGAGGGCGGAGGCGAGGGCGGAGGCGAGGGCGGAGGCGAGGGCGGAGGCGAGGGCGGAGGCGAGGGCGGAGACGAGGGCGGAGGCGAGGGGCAGGCGAGGGTGGAGGCGCGGGCGAGGCGAGGGTGGAGGCGAGGGCGGAGGCGAGGGCGGAGGCGAGGGCGGAGGCGAGGGCGGGGGGGGGGGGCGGGGGGGGGGGGGGGGAGGCGGGGGGGGCGGGGGGGCAGGGGGGGCGGGGGGGCGGGGGGGCGCGAGGCGGTTGCCGCGGGGCGTCCGGAACTGCACAAACAGCACAGAGCAGATATTGGGAGGGCGGGTCAGGCAAACACTGGCGCATTGCCGCCGGCCGCATATCCGGCGTCCGTGCGCCCCACCCTCCTCCACCCGCCCCCGAACGGGTCTTCTTGTCCGCCCCCGCCGGCCCACTCCTCCGCTGCCCAAACGCTCGTTCGCCAAGCGCCACGCAACAACTCCACTGCGCGAGCCAGCCTTCTGGGCGCTGATGCAAACGGTTGGCTCCGAATTGTAAGATCCAGTTATTTGTGTATGAATTAACCATATTTCGAACTATTGGCTGTGTATAACACCTTTTTTTGTATTTGGGCCTATTAACTCACTTCCAACATGAGCTATGTTGTTCGGAATTTTCTGTGTTTAAAGGTCATGGTTTCCATATGTTAGCAGATAATTTTGACAACTATATTTGTCCCCAGGGAACGAAATATGGTGTTATAATCTTAGTTTGTTAGTGTATGTTATTTTGCGACTTAGCATACGTACGACCTGGTTGTTGTATCTTATTTTGTGAGAATACGTAGGACCTGCTGAGAAAGTAAGTTCGTGAGCATTAAACTTTGTGTGTACCTCCCACGGTTCTATTGAATGAAAGTATTTCACAATACGAAGAGGAATATTCTCCATTGTATGAGATTAGAGGATAATTCTGCGTTAAATAAGATGAAATAATTATTTCCGTAACTAGTCAGAAAGTGAGCTAGTGACGTACGAATGAAGTGTTGATGGACGAGACGTCAATATGAACGCTGTCCGTGTTATCTAAATTAGTACGCCAAAGAAGTTTTGTACGAGTTCCGTACTTGAGGTTTTTTAACAGGAACTCATGGAAATGCGTAAGTATACAATTTTGGTATCATTATCAAAAGACGAGGCGCCAGCCATGGTGATTTATATCGCCCTAGTGTTTTATTTACTGTGCAATTCTCAATTTTTTATGTCTATGTTTTATTTGCATTAAGCATACGACAAATTATACCTTGTACACGTAACGCTTAGTATAACTTGTGCATCAACAAAGTATGAAGTTATTTTCTATACACGAGTGCTGAAAAAGCCATTAATGCGATAAAACGCGGATACAAAATGATATCTGTTGAAGGTGAAAGAAAAAATTAGTTATAACTAATGGTATGAGTAACTCATTAATTAAAAACTTTGATCTCAAAATATCAATAATTAGAAGTTACCAGAAGAAAGAATCCGAAAAATACGAGGTTAAGGCGCTCAAAAGTACTTAACGACAACATAGAGATGTCACTTGAGATAGGAGAGCCAGAGTATGGGTTACAAAAAAGGTTAAAAAATACATTAAAAAAGCGGTAAAATACGGGTTTCTGCAAAATAAGAGAAAATATAGGCCAGAATGTGATGTTTTTCGACAACTCTGTTTTTCTTTTTTTCAACTTGAAATTCTTAAAAAAATATATTCGATTGGGACTTCAATCAAATCACTACATACTATCCTAAGTGGTATGTACTAGTTTTATTGTAGATCAATTAGAGAATACAAGAGATGTTCTGAAACACTTTTTAAATGTATATATTTTTGCAAGATGTACTTTTGCTTTAGTGAAAAATTGAAACGAAAATACATACCTCAGGCTAACCAAGTTGAAGATCGTTATTCTAAAAAGTTTTTCTGTTATTCATTAAGGTTATGGTTTCATTCTTTGACAACTAGTAATGTTATTATCTCACATCTATTACTTCGAAGTAAATGATGAAATTAATACTTTGAACAATAACTCTTTAAAAATATTTAATTTATGTGCTTCTTTTCTATAAATAAAAAGTATATATTTAGAATTATAATATATTTGAAAATGTCTAACTAAGCCTTACCCTTTAATGACTGAATAATGTATCATGGAATTTGTAAGAATTGCTCTTGGAATTGCTTGTCAGAACCACCAGATTCTCAAACTCATGTCTTCCTCGGAACGAAAAACTCACAACCTTCGTTCAGAGCATGGAGCAGGGACTGGAAACGCATCCACCTGCAGCTACGTGTCGACTGAGAAATTTATCTTGAGTCATTTATGCTCCTTTTGAGTGCGATTTGATCATTTACTCATATCCGAATCAATGTTTGGTACATGGTCTCATGAGGAATCACATCGAAGGTAGGCGTAACTTCAATTCAATGATGCCTTATGTTCCGTGGCGAGGCTGAGGCCATGAGGCCTGCTCTTCCGTCTGACCACGTAATTCGCTATGCTCCTTTCACCGCCTGGCAGAGAAAGAAGGTGATGGTGATCAAACAGGCGTTTTGAATTTTACTCAGAGGCTTCAATTAGGCTTGAGGATCTTTTACAATTAGTAAATATACAACATGAGACAGCCAGCTTTACATCTCCTCTCTCCTCATCTCCGAAGGATGGCGTACGAAGGATATTTTCGCCTATAAAATCCACGGCTTCGATGGGGTTTGAACTCGAGAACTTGGGTATAACACCACCGAACCCACTTGAACTTTTCAACCTCTGAGCGATTCCCTCGAATAGTTCGACTAGCCACGTTGCTAGGTCGAATGCAGCTCCTGTCTGCCGAAGAATTCTAGTGACCGGTTGCTCTTAACGGAAGTTGTTCGTGGTTTCTCCGATCAACACTAGGCAAAGAACGGAGAAATACGCCAACAAACGAACTACAAAGCATGCAAAATCTTTCATTTCTCTTCATTGTGCTTTCCTCCTCTCCTACGTACACGCACTTACACACACTACACATGTCGGGAGACCAGTCGGGAGCTTAGAGCTTGTCCCGGTAGGGCGTGCCACGCAGTTGGGTTATACCAGGGGAAGGCACTTGCGCACCGCATCCGTCTTCAGCCAATAAGACTCAGTCACCAGTTTGCGTCACAATATTAGTGGGAATTTTAAATCCTGATAGATACCAAAATTATCACTCGTTACAAGACATTGAAACAGATTTATGAAGCATTTCTTTTAAACATTGCATCTTGTACACCTTCATTGCGTTATTTTTGTTTGGTTACCTTTGAAAATTGTCATTTTGTACAACTTTCAAAATGTTTCTCAACTCTACTCGCTCTCCATGCAACATGGCGGCCAGCGTCTGGTCTGGGTTTTCAAACAAAGTGCCCGTGCTGTGGTCACGTGGTTCGTGATGGCGATGCGCAGAACCAGCTAAAATCGGTGCACTGGAGGAGCCCACCCATGTATTTCCACTATGGGTTATACTTGGTTGTGGAATATTCCCTCAATTCAACTTAGGTCGGCACCGGATCTTGTGGGGAAGATTACCTCCACCCAACGCGATAAGAACATGCACTACACTTGCGGGTCTAATGACAGTAGTTGACGCGCACGCAATCACTAGTCAATAAATCGAATAGTGTTCTCCTGGACCAGCCTGACTGCGTCTGCTGCCCTCTGGCATCGATGCTTCGTGGTCGATTCGTGAATGAACGAATCATTGTTTCCCATTGGTGAATGAACGAATAGTTGTTTCTCATTCGTGAATGAACGAATTGTTGCACCACTTTTGATCCGTGCTGCGACAGGAGAGCACCCAATTAGACGAGTCGGTTCAGATACGCTGGTATCAAAGGACCGGGTCATCAGAGACTGTCTTCTGTCAAACTCGGATAGAAAGACCATGAGGTCGTAATTCAGTGCGACTGTGTAGCTGCCATATTTACATCGTATGTCGTCGAGTCGGAATAGTACAATTCAATAGGTAATCACCATTGATAGCAAAGCCGAGTACTGGAGTTATAATATAATAATTCGCCTTTATTAACTCATTCACCTCCCACTATCATTCTTTCACCGTTCCATACAGGGAAAGGTAGAGGCAAACCATAATAGCTATGTTCCGATAAATTTATATCGAAATTACCAATGAAAGAATAGTATTTAATAATAATATTCCACGAATGAAATTATGACCAAAGATGTTTTATAATTTGTCGATTCAGTAATTAATTAAACTATCGGTTTCAGTGCACGTCTCCTCCTGTGTAACCGCAGCTTATAATTGACCTCTAGGGAGCAGAGGTATGAAAACAAAGTGTTTACGTACACCACCTTAATTGGAGTATTGCAGATGCATTTCTTTTAAACGCTACCTGTTTATAATTTAGATATTCAATTAATGTGTCCCTCATCGCAGAGAACTACTGCGATAAAAGTTGAGTCTCGAAAACACATTGTGTTTCAATCCCAGATCATTGATAATTTTACACGGTATGTCGCTTTTCAAGACACATGACTGCATTGCGTCTACAACTTGTTTCTGATCATGTAGTGGACACCTTTACTTCGTTTTTGGCATTAATAAAGGGTTCAAGAAATCGACTTAATGTGTAGAACTAATTGTCCGGTTTGACAAAAGACTACAGAAATAAATCCTCAGTGTCAAAATTCTGCGTCGTATTTCGGCCTCAGCGTTATGACGTGACGACCTTCGCGGGGGGAGGAGAGGGAGGAAGGGGATGGGCGATGATGGTAACAAGGGGGGTTGGGGGGAATGGGAGAAGATGGAATGGGAAGTGGAGTTGAAGAAGGAGATAGAGGAGGGGAGGTGAAATGAAAGAGGTGGAGGGGAGACGATGAAGGGGATAGGATGAGGAGGAGAGACCAGGCCGGCGACCTTTGCAAACGGCGTCGACAAAGGCGAGCGAAGTCTTCCCCAGAGAAAATGTTAAATAAATACCACGACATTAGCCCGCTGTACACACCGGCGGCGGAGGCGGCAGCAGGGATGGGGGTGACAGGCGCCAATGGCCGCGGATTCGTCCCACGACCCCGACCCCGCCCCTGACACGGCTCCCTCTGACTCGCCCATTCGACCGGGCTCGTCTCGTTAACCTCTACCTCTTTCTCTTTCTGCTACACACCGTTACTATCGCACCGGTCTTAGTACTGTGGCGTCATACGTGTGTAATCAGTACACAGACGAGAGTGGGTTGTAATAACAGCAGGTTTATTCACAATTTAGACCGTAGTAACAAATAACCAATGCACTGTATACGATTAACTAACTAAATAGACCCCACTGCTAGGAGATATATTTACAACGGCTACCACACCGCAACATATTACCTAATGTTTCGCCGTGCGTAGTACCGCCTGCCCTGAGACCGACGACATGTTTCACTAGTCACGACAATAACTGCCGGCTCTTTGCGTCCACGTTCGCACCTCTCATTGACGACCTACGCTGCCGCTGCTGCCAGGATCAAGAAGGAAGAGCTATTGTTCTTACGGCCCTTAAATAGCCATCGCGAGGATGCCCGCCGCCTCCTCCGCCCTAGAGATGCGCACACCCTGTCAGAAAAGCCCCGTGCGTCATCGCTTCTGCCTTTGTCTAACATCCGGTGCACACCACGCCGCATGTCCATGCTGGTTTTAGCGACATGACGCTACACTACCATCAAATATCTCGGTCTAAACATGGATACTAAACTCAACTGGAACCAGCACATCAATAGTAAAATACAGCAAGCAAAAAATAAGATACACCAACTAAAACCCATCATTAATCGATCTTCACACCTCCCACTCCCAACGGCCATATCCATCTATAAAAGTATCATTAGACCACTCCTCCTTTACGCCTGTCCAGTTTGAATCTCCACTGTAAAAACAAACCTAAACAAGAACAAAATAGTCCAAAACCAGTTTATTAGAACTATCACAAATGCTCCTTGATTTGTCTCAAACTCACAGCTCCACAAAGAATTTCAAATTGACTCCATATGACATATCTCTCAACCCAGTTCTATCACACCATACCACCAATTCCACACCTAGACAATTTTAGACTCGGAAAACTCCTCATAGTACCAGGTTAAAAATAGATATCCTTACCAGGCATTCCTAACCACATTTGCCGAAATAGATTGTTTTTAGAGGTGTTTGGAAAAATTCCTCACCCGAATTAGTTTTTAGTTTAATTTTAAGTAATTTAGCATGTAAGCCATAAATACATATGTAAAGTGTTATATGTACTGAAATATGTATGATCTGTAAAAATAAAATAATAAAAAAGAAAACAAAGTCGCACTTTTCTCACACTTTCTAAGAACATCACCTTCGATATACAGAGATTGCTCTCAAGGTGGCTCCACATATTCGTTATTCGAATCCCGAGAACTGCGGATGAGTCGCTATCTATTAGGCGAGTGACGAACATTCGGGGTTCGTCCTACCCAACGCATGTCGGACTTTTAAACACATGAAATGTAGCGAACATTCGCCGACCACGTTAGCTGCTTGGGATTGGGCGAGCACTAGCTCGCTGTTCGGCGAATGCCGAATATGTAGAGCCGTCTTATGAAGGGACCACTTTGACAGCTACTGCTTTTATACTGCTGGCAACATAAATGTAGGCTATGACTGTGAGCTCAATTCATGATAGCGTTCGGTTACAGATGGCTCACTTGCAAAAGGCTTCGACACAACATCCTGCAACGTTGTCAACCAAAATGACTTTTATTTATTCATAGCGCATTTGTTCAAGCTCATAGCGACCGAGTACCTACGCCTACCGTTTGTAAGCTCATAGCGACCGAGCACCTACGCCTGTAGCTTGTAAACTTATAGCGACCGATCACTTACACCTGCCGATTGTAAGCTCAGAGCAACCAAGCACATACGCTTGCCGCTTGTAAGCTTATAGCGACCGAGTACCTACGCCTGCCGCTTGTGTCTCATAACCCCAAGGAGACGCTTGAACCCTTTTACAAGTAGCGAAGTTGGTTGATGGTTAGGCGGCGCTCATATTGTAGCCGACAAGGCGCACCTGTTCCGGTGTACCGGGGAGGGTGACCTGTACAGGTAAACTGGAGTGTGTGGCAGTCGCAGGCCAAACTGCACAGACGTAGCGACCTGCGCAGGCGACCGGAGAAGTATCGAAATTCAATTATTTCTACCTGCGGAGACGTGTAGACCTGAGCGTGTGTGTGTGAGTCACTCCGGCACGCCTGTGCAGTTTTTAAGTTAGTTGTGGCTAGTTCCTTGAGTAGAGAGCGTCAGTGTATTTACGAGTACAATAGTGATAACTAGTGGCTACACTTACGATACCTTTTTTACCACATTATATATGGCTTTACACGTCTTCGGAATACTTTTTAAAGGGCATTGAGTTATTTTAGAGACGAGATATTTTAGTAGAATACTTGAGACATTTGTACGATTCTATTCGTCGCAAGAAACCTCAAATTAGCTGTCAGTCTCTCATGGGAAGAAATAGAAGTTCTCATAACTGTACTTTTCTTTTGTATTAGATGAGTTACAAGTGACAACAGTTTTTGGTAGGCTTCTTCGTTCATCCGCAAATAATTACGGTAATCTTCAGAATCTTAACCTTACACTTTTTGTAATCTTGTACGAGTGTATTCGTTTTTTTTGTAAGCCAATCCTTACACTAAGTTTTGTATTATCGCTTCTTTCAACAATTCATGGCCACGATCAAAGCGATCACATCATCATCACTATTCTCATATACACTACACTATTGTGAATTTTAGTACATTATTTATGTTCACGTTAAGCAAAAAATAATAACAATTCATATCTTCACCTAATAAATTCCTTTCCTTATCTTAATGGCAATGATCACTAATATATGTACTCTTGATTTACAGACTCTTTTGATAATTTCTTATTTTAATTACGAGTGTCTTAGGTAATTTTTATAATGAAGTTTTCTTTTCTAAATTTTAGGCAATCAGTATTAATAAAAGTATCAAGCAATAGCTATTTTGCTAAAATTAAAGATTGGAAAGATTATTATAAAACCTTTTAGTAAGCTCTTACGCAAGCGCGCTCGTTTCAAATTGTCATCTCTGTTAGCAATTAAAATATATTGATTATGTGATTTTCGTAACTCACTTTCTAAATTACACTCACCGTGTGTAGACAGCAAGTTTAAACTATAATGTAACAACAAAATGCCTCGCCAATTAGGAGTTTTCCCCATGTGCACCGGTCAATGAACTGGGCACCTTAACCAAAAGAATTAGGTGTCCAGTTCACTGACTTGCTCCCAGTTTATCTTTTTCACCGAACCAAAACACTATTCATATTTTCTATAACATTCCAACTCAATTAAAAAACAATATGAATAGACCTCATTTGATCATATTTCCTCATTTCACTTTCATTTCAATACATAAGTTAAATCACTACTATTCATCCTAATTTCTTCACTTTGACTATCATTGTGTATTCATTTGTATTCATTCACCCCCTTTTTGGAATATTTCCCATTTATTTCATATGATATCAATATCTTCATACTTAACTATTGTTCTATACATTATTAATCACCTCATTACCATTCCCAATTTTTATAGCATTACAGTTAAAAACAACAGAAATTAAAATAGTCTATCAATAAAATTTCCTTATTCCATTCAAGAAAACCAACTCAAGAGTTTCACCATATTCACCTCACTGTTGTCAAATTTAGTTCCTTCACTAATCCCAATTTCTACAACTTTATTTGTCTGATGTACACAACACATGTACACTTCCCAGCGTTGATCTCTTGGGTTATTTAAGTCAATTACCAGAAACATTATATCTGTTTTACTAATGTATCCTGACATCTTATGTGTAGAGAATACATTATTATCTTGGTTTCACTTTTCATATTCCTTTCTTCATTTTATTTCATATATCCAAAACTTTTCCTAATTGAAGTTATGTGGTTCACTCTTATCAATGGCTTTAACAATAATAACTATTGCTCTAAATAATATTGTAACCTGTGGCATTTATCATTGGCATTTATCATTGGCAATCATTGGCATTTATATGTTTTGGTGAAAGAAAAAAGAACAAACACGAATCAAACCATAATACCATACAGTCAACAAAATCATCCACAAACTCATAAACATTACTCTATCTAATCAGCTCCATTCTTCATTTCTCCTCCTTGAGAACGTTTCACTTTTGCACCCACACTATTGTACAATTCTCATACTTTTAAATTGTATTCTTATTACATGTCTGTCCTTTAAATCGAATATAATTACATACTAACACAACCCGCATAAAATATGTTAGCTACAAAATGTCACTTACTTGGATCTCACTGTTTTTCCTTTCGCATGCTGATGCTGTCCTATACCACTTCACTGCCTGACCATATTTATTCCTTGTTCAAAACACATTGTTCTTTTGTTTTGTATCTTTACTCCAACGCGATAGCAAAAATGAAACAACTCATACATTAAAAACGCACTTATTGAGGAATTCAACTCGCAGAACCTCACTTTTGTAAACATAACCCAGACTGCAGATTCCTGCCTCGTTACCCATAATCCCCGCTAAACACTGAAGGAAGGTCTATATACAGTCGACACTTGGAGTTTGAGAAGAAGGCGTGTAATGTAATTTTTACACAATTGTAGCACGTATACAAACATATATAAAATAATTATGCTGTTTCTTGTATTGCATTACCTAGCTAAAAAGCTAGTGTCTAAAATCCTGCCGCCATCAGGATTCGAACCTAGGATCTCTCGGTCTACAGGCACTGCAGTGACATCAGTTGATGCACTGAGCTACCGCTCCCGGTCATTTTTAGAGATTCAGAAGATTTGGCTTTCCCATAATGTAGCAATTAGTACACCGTCTATACATACATGGTAAATACAAGGTGAGGTAAGTTGACAAAGCTGAGACGATCATTTGAATACTTTTCGCCAAAATCGCCGCCCCTATATCTGTGCCATGAGTAAGAAAATGGAGAACCTTTTTCCATCCGACTCTCTCCCTCAGTTTTGTCTCCAGGTGATCGGGAGTCTCCACTTGACGTTTTCGGGGAAGGAGGGTGCAAGCTGGGTGATGCCTCGAGAGGGTGTGGTGAAGGAGGAGAAGGGGCGGGCGGTGAGGCGGGCGAGAGCGCGGGGAGAGGGCGGGCGGAAGGGCGGGGCGGAGAGGCGGGCGGAGAGGGGGCGGAGAGGCGGGGCGGAGAGGGCGGGGCGGAGAGGGCGGGGCGGAGGTGGCGGGCGGAAGGGGCGGGCGGAGGGGCGGGGCGGAGGGGCGGGGCGGAGGGGCGGGGCGGAGGGGCGGGCGGAGGGCGGGGCGGAGGGGCGGGGCGGAGGGGCGGGAGGAGGGGCGGGGCGGAGGGGGCGGGAGCGGAGGGGCGGGGGGCGGAGGGGCGGGGCGGAGGGGCGGGCGGAGAGGGGCGGGGCGGAGAGGGCGGGGCGGAGAGGGAGGGGGGGAGAGGGGCGAGGTGGAGAGGGCGGGGCGGAGAGGGGCGGGGGGAAGGGGAGGGGTGGAGAGGGGCGGTGTCATACGGATCGCAGCATTCCTTTCATTTTTATATATTCAATACTTTTGGCTTTGCATTAATACATCAATTAGTATACCTTTTTATACAAATATTGAGGATTCAAGAGGTAGAAATTGACAAATCTGCGATGAATATTTGCATATTTTCCATCATATTCGCCTCTCTTAAATCTACGCAAATGTAAGAAAAGCGAAAACTTTCTTTAGAGCAGCTCCATCTCTACCTCCTTCTTTCCCGGGGTGATCGGGAGTCTCCACCTGGCGTGTGGGGACGTGGTGCGGGGACAGCGCCGGGAAGGGTCGGCGGGTAGGGACATGGCAGGGAGGGGGCGTGCCCAAACGGATCAGATAATCCGTTCCTTTTTATTTATTCAATTCTTTTGTCTGTGCATTAATATGTCAATTAATGTATCATTTCATACAAATATTGTAAATTCAGATAGTAGAAATTGAGAAAACAGTGAGGAACGTTAGTTTACAAATGTTTCCCCATATCGACCTCCCTTGTATTTAGGCAAAGAGTAAGAAAAGCGAAAACTTTCTTCAGCGCAGCTCCGTCTCTCCCGGGGTGATCGGGAGTCTCCACCTGGCGTGTGTGGGGGCGAGCGCCGCGAGGGGCCCGCCGCCGGCGGGGGCGTGGCAGGGAGGGGGGCGTGGCGGAGGGGGGCGGGGCGAGACGGATCGGAGCGGCGCGTCCCCGGACGCCGGCCCCCCCCCCGGTTAGCCGCGTCCCCCCCCCCACCCGCTCCGCATCCCCGCGCGCGTCGCTTGTTAAGGAAAGGAAGAATTAGCTAATTAACCGGCCCCGACTGTGCCGCGCTCGCCCCGCCCCGCCCCCTGCCCCACGCCGCGCCGCCAGTTGATAACGCGGTGCGTTGGTGGTTGGGGGGGATGTGGCGGTATGGACCCGCTGGGGTGGGGTGGGGTGGAGTTGGTTCAATGCTGGGGGGTTGGGGCGTTGTTTCGTTTTCCCGGGAGGGAAGAAGAAATGATACACTGTTGGTGTACCTGGTAAAATTTACTTCGCTTTGGGTTCTTGATTTTATGCTGCAATTTGGTTATGTTTTGTTCTGTTTGGTGGTTTTCTTTTAATTTTTTAAAAATCATGGTATTGAAGGAAAAGCTCCTTGTATTTGTGGCTGGAGTGGGGGTTGGTTCAATGCTGAGGATTGGTGCGTTGTTTCGTTTTCCCGGGAGGGAAGAAGAAATGATATACTGTTGAAGGAGCTGATAAAATACTCTTCGCTTTGGGTTGTAGTCTTCATTTTATGCTGCAATTTGGGTTATGTTTTGTTTGTTTTGGTTTTCTTTTTAATTTTTTTAAATCGTGTCTGTTGAAGGAAAATCTTATTGTATTTGTGTCCTTAGTGGATGTGCGGCTATGAGTTTGCTCGGTGTATGGTGCAATGGGTGTCAATGCTTTGGATTTGGACTTTTGACGGTCCTAAGAGGAAAATAATTATGCAAAAAAAGTATCTGATAAGCTTTACCGCATATTTTGAGTCCTGTTACATGTTACAATTTGAATATATTTATTTGTATTAGTTAAATTGTTATCATATTTTTAAAGATAATTGTTAAGATGTTAATGGTATCACGTATTTGGAGAAAGGAGTGATATTCATAGCTTTGCAATTATAATATGCGTAATTCTCTGACAGTGATGATACCAGTCAAGGGAGGGGCTTAAAATATTTTGAATAAGAGGATTGACAAATTTGCCGAATAAAAAGGAATTGAGGCGCTAGCTAGAAGAGGGACCTTACTCCAAAACTGTGTTTTGAGAAAACCCATTGCAAGTTTTCGATCATAAGACTATACTCACTGGTCTATTTATTTCATTTAGAACATAATTAAATTCTCTTTTATTTCAAACTTGTGGCATACAGAAAAAAGCGTTATAGACCCTTTGTCCAGAGAACATTTTATTTGATTAAAATGGCGCAAATTATAAATATTATTATATTTTAAATTATACAAAATATTAAATTATAAATATTATTTAGTTTTCATATAAACTGTTAAAACAAATCATAATGTGGTTTGTTACCATTTCTTTTTTACATCACAGTTCATCTCGTGAGCTATCATATTCGGACACACTTCTTTCGACATTTCCAGTGGACATTTCTTGAGGAGTACACTCTCCAAAAAAGTTTTAGTAAAATGTTTTGCTCTCTTCCTTAAAGTACCCATATACGTCCCGAATATCTGTAACATCTGACGGATTAAGTAGGACTTGAAAGGAAGTGGAATATTCTGGGGAACTCTCTTGATGTAACTGAATATTTCTATATCAACCTAACGAAGAGAGATAAAATCATGAAAATTTGCATGGATATATATTAAAGTACGCAAAATTCATTCATGCATTCTCCGGAAGAAGGGTTAATAAGGGTATGAGCTACTTTTCTAGCTACCGCTTCAATTGTTGGTACTACATATGTCTCCGAATTAATGCACCGTTTTATTATATATTTAATATATTTTTAAATATTGTAAGATGTGTTTGAAAGGTACACACTGGGTCATACATCAACGTTATATATGGACTTTTGTCTCCATCAGACAGACATTGGATTATTTCTCATATAAGATTTCTATTATCAAACTTAAATTAATTTATTGTGCACACATTACAGGGTTTTAGAAGTTGAAAACGATATTCGTGTTTTGATTACATCCTTTGTTTTGAATTTTGGTCCGCAATTAACTCTTGATTGATTGATAGATTGATTTTTTCGTGTTTCCGGCCCCGTCAACAGATTTGGTCATTATTCCTGTTAGTGTAGTGCATGTTTTTTTCTCGGGAGATGGCGGTGATCATTCCCCGCCGGATGGCGAGATCCGGCGCCGACCTACCGTCGGCTAGTGGGGTTTCCCCTAACCAGGACTCTCCCACCTGCGAGGCACCGCCCCAGCCGGGACAAGCTCTAAGCTCCCGACCGGTCTCCCGGAATATGTGATAGTGTAGTGCATGTAAGTGTCAGTGTGTGTGTAAGGGGAGAGGAGAGGACACGGAAGAGGAAGGACAGATCGCGCGCGGTCCGTGGCCCGTTTGGTAGGGTACTGCTCCGACATTCGTCTGGTGTTCATTCGACCATGGAAAACTACCGATCGACCAGCCGGCCGATAGAATTCTCCTTCAGACAGCGACTGAATTTGACCTACCTGAAAAGCTAGTGTCGAAAATCCTTCCGCGTCATGACTCGAACCTAGGACCTCCTGGTCAGAGGCACTGCAGTGACATCATTTGATGCACTGAGCTACCGCTACCGGTAATTAACTCTTAATATACAATATCCATCGTGTCTCTCTTCCTCACTTTCTATGTCTCATATAGGGAAGGAGAAGATAAAGAAGAATGAGTTGAATAAGGAGGAGGATATGGAGGAGAATGTGAAACAATAGATAGTTCAGAAGGCGTATTCCAGTGAGGAAGAGGGGAACGAGGAGATGAATAAAAATAAGAAGATAGTAGCAAGTTTTTTTTTAAATTGCAAGGGACGAATGTAAAATATCATGGGTTAACATTTATTGGTGACTATTGAAGTCGAGGGGTATAAAAGAACCGTTAGAAGGAAATTATCCAATCTCTCATCTGGCATAATGAAGGAGCGACCACATATCCCTTTTTGTTGGCGTTGCTCGCACTGCATAGAAGCGCATCTCGTATGCATCGCTGCTCTGTCTCTAGGTCGCGCGGTTGAAGCGAGGGCGTTGGCGTCAGGTCTAGGGGAAAAGATCTCGTAAACCCAGTCACCGTCACACGGCACCGCTCTGGGTAGCATCTGACCTGTGTACTCGACGCCTTAGCTACTTCCTTCAACTGTATCTTCTGTGGGAAAAACATAACATTTTTATTAATAGGATATGGATCACGGGATCGGTCGATTAATGAAACACATTAGTTTGCCAACGTTTCGGAATATTTAATTCCTTCATCAGGGCTACAAAAACACATTCACATGGAATAAAGACAGCTTGTCTGAACAACAACATTAGAAATCACACAAAATATGCCATGAATCAACATACATGAAGAAAAATAAATAAATGAATTATATACTGTATATGTAGTATAAAGTGTGTATATATATATATATATATATATATATATATATATATATATATATATATATATATTCTGGAGCAGGACAAATAAGCATTTTAATTACTTCTAGTGGAATTTCCTTTTTCTTATTATTTTGAACTTTTTTCTAGAGGCTGACAATCGAAATGACGGGATTCGATGTTTCCAAAGCTGTGTTGAAAATATCTGTTATGTTGTGAATTCTGCTGTCCTTACATACGTGAGTCTCTTTGACCTTTTTAGAAGTAGCTGAATACTACGTTAAGGTACGTGTTTTCTATTAACAATAACTTAATGGACACTTACAGACATTGAAACCAATAATAGAGTTTTCTGTATACTTACAGAAGAATATATGTATACTGTATACTTATATTGTTATGTACTTCTGTATACTTAGAAGTCTCCATACAATATTATTATGTGTATGTACTTCTGTATACTTGAAAAGTCTCCGTACAATATTTACCAAATAATTCAGGGTCAATGCCGTATCGACATAACATGGCTACGAAGATAATCCTTAATCTCTGAATTAGGTTTTCATTAACAGCAGTAATTCGTGAAAAAACTGCACGTTCCGAGAAGGCGCGTCGTGCAATATTTCCCTCATTAGACGAGCCGCAACCAGTATCTTTCACCTTATCCACATGAAGATGCATTTTTCCCTAAACAAATTTTGAATTGCTTTTCTTCGTCTTAGCAACAACTTTTATTTACATTACCTCTGACTTGCCATACTTTTAAATCTATTCTATAAGTTATGTGCAGAACACATTCAAAGAGCTTAATCTTTAAAAAATGAAAGATGTAGGGACTTACCCCAAATTGTAAAGTTCCAGACTTAGGCAAAAACTCGGGTGCATTAAATTATATCGCATCCTTTACTTGAGGTTTTGCACCACAAATTGGGCAGGTTTGACTCGATCTGTTTCCTGTTATTATATTTAAAATTTTACCATCAATTAATGTCAGACATAGAACAAATGAAACCCTTGTAGTCTGTCCAATGCTTTGCTCAATTTTCACTTCGCTGAGTTCATGAATTTCTTTCTTGATGTTTAATTTTTCCTGGATAACATGCTTGCTGATTTCCTTTGTATATTCCAATTTTATTGGACTGCAGAACCTGACTGACTGCGGTGTCTGTTCCATAGAATGCTATTTGGACTATATATGCTATCTGGACAAGCGCAAGGATATGAGTGTTGTGCCAAATATCGTCGAATCCAAGGACTCAGAAAGTGAAGAAGAAATTTGCCTATAGAGAGTTTGTTCGGAGCTCCCATCCAAACCGTAACTGCAAATTAGTTGAGCATTACACACTGTTGTATCAGTTAACCTTGTTTGGTGAATAATCACATCGTCATGGAGAATAACTATTCTCCTTACTGCATGATTAAACAGGGACTGCAGGGGGGCTCTAGCTACACTTTATGACATGTAAGCCTAAAGGCCTGCATGTTGTTTTTACTCTTTTCATTTTTTCGTATGATGGGAAAATATCTGCATTGTGGGTTTTAAATAGTAGCTTTGTGTTTATATACTGTTGCTTGCTCAAATTGTTATCTAGCAAATAGCATCATGCCTCCCTTAAAAGGTTTCTTGTTTTGGAAATTGCATGATATTATTTAATTTTAGATGTTCTGGTTGGACTTTCAGTTACTTGATCCAGAACAACAGCTAGATCTCTCTTCCTCGAAGCCCGAGCTGACATGCTTGCAGCTTTCACCATTAAATCTGGCTGATGGTCGTTTTCAAAGGACAATTTTTCAGCGACTCTTCGTTTAGACATCTGATTTTTCATCGTAGAAACGAACAGGTCGCCCTGTTCAAAATTTGTCTTCATGTGATTCAGTCGATTTGCTCTGTGGGCACACTAAATCCCCAGAAAGCCATTCAGAATTTTTTGATAAGAACGTCTTTAGAGTTCGGTGACCTCCCTGCAATCTTCTATTAAGTTCGTGGCAAAAATATTTTGTTTTTATCTTCAACTACTTTAAAAGATCTTCAAATACATTTTTACCATAACATCCACTACAATAAAATCGATAACTGCACATTCTTGGTTCTTTTTTATCGCCGATAGATTCCAAACATTGAATAGGTCTGATCGGTTGATATGACACACACCTGAAAAAACGCAAATTTCGAGTAAGGCGGCAGATAGCGGCAGCTACAATTATGTAAAACATTATCTCCAATAGTTGAATGACACTTTGGAAATTTGGAAATAGATTCAGCGCAGCAAACAGCAGCTAATTGTTATAAGTCAATGTAAACATGAACATAACCTAAAATATGATAACCGTTACAGGATATGTTTAGGGCACGAATATTCCGCGTTGTAAATAACTACATCTACTTTTCTTATTAGAAGTAATAAAGCTTACCTTCATTGTCAGTATCCATACTTAGACTACGATTCCAACTCCGAAATACTGCTACAATAAAGAAAGTATTCTGTACTATCAGGCGTATGGCACTCGCGCCTTACAACTTGCTTAGAGAAGTTCCAACTTCCAGCACCTTGTAAAATCAGGACAATCAACTTGAGTAATAATAGCGAATCATGATACTTTTATTTGATTAGAATACTTATATTCATGTTAATTTGTGATATATTACAACTTATTTTTCGACTTTTGGCCAAGAATTAGTCCATTTTATCCTAAAGTGAGCTGGTCAGAAACTCCCACATCCTGCTTTTCCCGCATTTACGTGTTTCAGAGGAAAGTATAACGCTATGTTGGCTTCCGTGGCTTTGGTGATATAACGGACAGCGTATCGAGATGCTGTACTCAAGTTTGCCGTTTGAAATCCAATCGAAGCCACGGATTTTTCAGGCCGAAAAACTCCTTCGTTTTCCTTCGGATATGAAGTAAAGACTGATTAGCCATGTTGTAGATTTACTGCATGTAAAAGATGCTCAAGCCTAAGAGAAGCCTCTGAGCTAAATTCAAATCGCCTGTTTCGTCTCCCGAGTGATAACTTCTTTCCCCGCCAGATGGTGCAAGGAGCGTTGCAAAATTTGCGTGGTCAGCCGGAAGAGATGACCTGACGGTCCGAGTCTCACCTCAAAAAATAAGGAATGAACCATATTGTGTGAGCCTCTGACCGGGAGGTCCTAGGTTCGAGTACTGATGGTGTCAGGACTTTCGACATTAGCTTTTCAGCTAGGTCGAATTCAGTCGCTGTCTGAATGAGAATTCTAGAGGCCGGCTGCTCTGATCGGTTTCCGTGGTTTCTCCGATCAACGCCAAGCGAATGCCGCAGTAGTACCCTACCAAACGGGCAACGGACCGCGCGCGATCTTTCCTTCAACTTCCTTGTCCCATCCTCTCCCCTTACACACACACTTACACTAACATGCACTACACTGCCCCATATTCCGGGAGACTGGTCGCGAGCTTAGAGCTTGGCCGGCTGGGGCCCCGGTGGGGAGTCCTGGTTAGGGGGAAAAAACCACTAGCCGACGGTAGGTCGGCGCCGAATCTCGCTATCCTGCGGGAAAAAGATCCCCGGCATCTCCCGAAAAAAATGCACTACACTAACGGGACTAATGACCAAAGCAGTTGACGCGCCGAAAACACGAAAAAATCAATCAATCAATCAATCTGTACTCTTTCAACTGAATGACAAATGTGCCTTCACGCGTTACATCGCCGAGATAGATTGGGAAAATATTTTTAATTTTATAAATTTATTTAATATTTTCTTGCAAATCTTGAGTTAATAAGAATGAAATTAGACTTGTAGTGCTGTGGTTCTCTCGTAACTTTATCCTATTACTATAGTTATGTTATTATTTGGTTAATGTATTGCATGTGCATCGTCAACGCCGAAGAAAAGCAATCTCTGGCTGCTAGAGTTTAATTTACTATTCAAATTTGTAGTCAGTTAACTAATAATTAGGAAAAGCAAACGTCTCGCAAAACTTGACAAAAAAAACTTGTATTTGGGGCTATTCAAAATCCAGAATAAAACGATGAACCTAAACCCAATAAACTGTACATTCCTAATTTTAAAAAATTGTACTTCTGAGGCATTTTTTAAAACAAACAGTAAAAATTCAGACCAAATTTTAATAAATTATCAGTGCAATTTCACGCCTTCGCAGTAAAAAAATAATCGATATAAATACGTCAATTATTAGACTCGTAAAATCATATTTAATTAAGAAACAAGAATTGTTCAAACCTATCTGTTGATGTTAGTACGTAACTTAAGCCCTTTGCAAATTCAAAAGAAATGCATAATGGTCTTAAAGCGAACAAACTAGACAAGTGAGCAACGAGCAGAACTGTATTTGCTCTTAAAACCACCGTTCTACACGAGAATACCGAAGTAAATTCTCACACGCAAGAAAAACCTCTCATTCTCCAACCAACAACTTCACAACGCGTAATATTAGAATGCGGGTTTACTGCGGGAAGATGCACATAAGAAGGTGGTGAGCAAGTTTATTGGCAATGATTCATACGGACTACTGAACCAGGAGAACCAAGAGTACCCTCGTTTATATAAGGAAGTCTTCGGTTTGACGATCACGTACTTGAGGTAAAAACATACCTGGCTCGGTGATTTCACCATATTCTCAGTGTATTTTGAAGTGGATCTGAAGAATAGGTCTTGAAATAGTATAAGCCATAAATATTTTCACATTTACTTGAAGCATAAAGCCGACATGTATTGACCATTAAGAAATGAAACAATATAACCTTAAAATGCGTTACAAACCTCGTTTTAGCGTGTCTGTGAACGATGATTATAGAGCCAATAACACGCTTCAACGATGTTTGAAGTACCTTTCTGGTATTCAAACGTCATTTCGAGTTTAGAAAAATTGGTTCTTCACAAACTCAGAATCATGATGCAGTTTCACTGCTTTAGTTTTGTCAAATAGCATTTTTAAATCATTCTCACAAACAAGGAAAGTGCTTGCAAAAGAAAGCAAAACTTTCAAAATAAAAATCTTATGATTGTAACAGAAATGTGAGAAGAAAGGCTAAGTATGTAAAATAGCTTAAATAAATGGGGAAAAAAAAAAATACTTCGTATGATGAAGAATTAATGTGAATTAGGAGGAAATGAAATTAAAAAGGCACGTGAAAAACATTGAAAAGCCCAAAAGAACTTCAAGAAAAAAACTGTCAAGAAAAAAACAAATATAAAGCCCGGAGCGAAACAGTTTTGAAGAATGTACTTCTTAAACGCCTGTGTGTGTGTGTGTGTGTGTGTGTGTGTGTGTGTGTGTGTCTGTGTGTGTTGTGTGTTACGAATAAGGGAATGCAGGTACGTACCGATCCGGGAAATTGCCCTTGAATCCCACTGCGGTGAAACTTTTACATCATCTGAGTATGTATTTGGAGACAGACTACTATGTGTTATAATTCTGTTATATTACATCGGTAATTAATTTCAATTCTGTACGTTATTACCAGAATGAAAATTCCAGAAGCAGACTGCTCTGATGGTTATTACCGTAGCTTTCACAGATACCAGAGAAGATCCTTAAACAACGACTCAGAAAGCAGGTGCAATCTTGCCTTCCCCACCCTCTTCCCACTTCCACCCCTGAATGATGTTATATCTCACTCAAATTTTATAATTACCTCTCTATGAATATTATAATACCACGAAACATAGTGTTTATGTGAACCCATACATATGAACTTAAAGAAGTGTTGTCTATGCATAATAGTCTAACAGGTTATTGAGTCTTTTTTATTTTTTCTACCTGGCTTACATTTTAAATCATAATAGTCCGGTTACGTAATAGTCCTGTTAACTTAAGCTCAGAGCCAGCATTTTTGCTATCTCACACGTGCCACGTTGGGGGAGATATCTGGGGAGCGAATCAGTCGCAGGCCAAATTGTGGATTGGCGCCGGATTTCATCATTCCGTGAGGAATGTACACGGCCATCCCCAAGCATTACTAATGGTGCTAAAACAGCTCGTACTTTCAGCGGTAGCGGTAGCTTAGTGCATCAACTAATGCCACTGCAGCGCCTCTGACCGGGAGGTCCTGGGATCGACTCCTGACGGCGGCAGGATTCTGGACACTAGCTTTCCAGCTAGATCGAATTGAGTCGCTGTCTGGAGGAGAATTCTAGCGGCCGGTTGCTCTGATCGGTAGTTTTCCGTGGTTTCTCCGATCAACACCAGGCGAATGCCGGAGCAGTACCCTAACAAACGGGCCACGGACCGCGCGCGATCTGTCCTTCCTCTTCCTTGTCCTATCCTCTCCCCTTACACACTCACACTAACATGCACTACACTATCACATATTCCAGGAGACCGGTCGGGAGCTTACAGCTTGTCCCGGCTGGGGCGGTGCCCCGCTGGTGGGAGAGTCCTGGTTAGGGGGAAACCCCACTAGCCGACGGTAGGTCGATGCCGGATCTCACCATCCCTCCGCGAAATAGAGCACGCACTACACTTACGGGACTAATGACCAACGCAGTTGACGCGCCCGGAAACACGAAAAAATTAATCAATCAAAAAAAGCTGGTACTTTCTCGCTCGTATTTTCACGCACAATTACGCGAAAAGTACGCAAATTTTTGAAAAATTGCACATGACTATATTTCGAAATCTGTCTTTATGGAACAGATTTCATTTACGGAAAAGATCTCTCTCTTTAATATTTTAGTTGTACAAATACTCCAAAAATAATAATGAACTTTTGCAATTTTCGAAAAAGTAGGGTTTTCGACGAATGAGACTTCTACCATTCTCTTAAACGGCCTTC
Organism: Teleogryllus oceanicus; assembly: GCA_964035755.1. Lineage (NCBI taxonomy): Eukaryota > Metazoa > Arthropoda > Insecta > Orthoptera > Gryllidae > Teleogryllus > Teleogryllus oceanicus. Next base: position 79,552,355 of record CAXIVR010000010.1, on the reverse strand, counting down.
ATAATATCCAACAAAAAATTATTTAAGAACTATGGATCCTTTTTTTAAATTTTTTCAAATGTCTCTGGGGCATCATGTAAGCTACTCCCCACCCCCCAAATAAAATAAAAATATTGGTTTCAAATTCAAGGGGCCGTGATATCAGTCAGGTCGATTGAGGAATATCTGTTTTAGAGAAAATCGACTGAACGGTTTAGCCGCTAGCGTTGTCCACTGACGAACAGAGGGACGGACGGTCAGACGTTTTGCCATCATTCGATTTTTCGGGATCCACAAAACATTTATTCTGGCTTTAACACGTATTTTGTGCAAAATTACCAACTGATTTATCCAGGTTTTCGCGATCTGGGCCCTGTAATAAGAGTTTTTCAGCCAAAAATTCGCCGGTTTTTTTTTTCGTACAGGATTACATAACGTTCTCTGTACTGCTTAGCTAGAAAGTAAAAAGAATTGACTATACTAACGGAAGTAAAGACTACAGAAGTGGCGTGCCTGGACACATCAATCAATTAGTGAATTACCAATCAATGAATAAACATACTAGAGAAAACTAGTTGGAAATGTGAAACAACAATTCTGAGGAGGCAGACATTCTTCGAAATACCAAAATATATGCGCTACGAAAAATATTGCAAATAGTATAATAGAATGGTCAACTAAATACTAATTTATAAAACATACTTTGATGAATTGTTAGTGATCGTTGAAGAAGACATTAAGTCCCTAAAACTTTCCATACCTCTACAGTTTCTAATCACATCCTAAATGATATTACGTAAAAAACACCTACTTCCACTTTGTAGTTGGATTATCGTCTCATTCTCATCCCAATGACTGACTTAGGTAGTTACGGGCATCAACTTACGTCACAGCAGTGCGTTTGTGTGGGAGGGCCTAGGGTTTGAGTCCTGCTGGGGGCAGATTTTCAATATTAGGTAGATACCTACGTCGAATTCAACTACCGTCTGTCGGAGAATTCTAGCGGGTGGCTGCTCCGATCGGTAGTTTTTCGTTCTCTGATCAACACCAGGCGAATGCCGGAGCAGTACCCTAACAAACGGGCCACGGACCGTGCGCGATCTTTCCTCCCTCTTCGTTGTCCTATCCTCGCCCTCTTACACACCCTTACACTTACATGCACTACAGTAAAACACTTGTCGGAAACTTAGAGCTTGTTCTGGCTGGGGCGGTGCCCTGCTGGTGGGATATACTTGATTGCGGGAAAGCCCGCTAGCCGACGGTAGGTAGGCGCCGGATCTCTCCATCCATCGGGAGAAGACCACCGCCACCTCTCGTTGACGGGACTAATGACCTCGGTGGTTCAGGCACCCGAAATCACTAACAACCAACCAACCGGAAAGTAATCAGTCCACCCCAATGATACAACCATGAGGAAAACGGGTGGTTGTTGAGCTAGAGGAAGAAGATACCGTAAACGCACGTCGTGGCAGCAAGCGTTTGTGAATGTCGCGCCGCACAGTGGGCTGAAAAGGGCACAAATGTGCGCATTGAGAAGAAAAAACAGAATTCTCAGAAATGGAAAATAGTTTGACTTAATGTGATCATTATGAGTTTTTAAATCCGATTTCGTGTCTTAAATTACATTTTCATTGCGATATATATTAGAAAAAAGCATTCATACGAAGCATTTTTGTCAATAAAATTAATCTCCATAATGGTAAATTAAGACTTACTTTAAAAGGCTGTAACCTTTTTCCGGTTCCGTCTACCCAGCTAGGATTTTTAGGAAAAATATTTTTAAATACCTATCCGTTTATATTAAAGGTAGCTGCTCCACCTGCGTCCATGAAAATGACAGCGTTTTGAAAAAAAAACAATTTGCGAGTGTTTACAAAAGTTTGTTATTGTAGATATTATATTAAAGATCTGTAGCGCGCAACAACATTTGGAAATCATTATTTCAACAGAATTACTTGTGGAATCCAAAGCGCGTGTTTCAGTCCAATTCATCCCACTATCCAAAGGCTGTAACTTTCTTCCGGCTCCGCCCACCCAGCTAGGATTTTTAAGAAATATAGTATATTTAAATACCTTTCCGTTTATATTAAATACAGCTGCGTCCACCCGGGACCATGAAAATGACAGCGTTTTGAAAAAAAATTAATTTGCAATTGTTTACAAAATTCAGTTATTGTAGATTTTAATATTTCTTCTTGATTGTCAATATATGCCACATACCACGATGTGGTATCAACTGTGTGAGGTATTTCGTATTGTCTCCTTGAATGTTCTGCTGATGTGGTAATTCAATGGGATAGCGTTCCCTCACTAAGTTTAGCACCTGAAGATGTAACAAAACGAGTTACGAAACGTTGTGAAATTACTGAATAAATGATTGTCATAAAAAACTTTGGATACTTTTATTTGTTTGTATTGTAGATTTTATATTAACAATCTGTACTGTGCAACATTTTTTTGTTATTTAAGGTCGCATCAACATCTACGTCACTAGTGACCACTATTGGAGCTAACGTTATGGTAACTGTGAAAATAAAATGACATGATGATGATAGTGGTAAACGGACCATCACAAATACAACCACGACCTAGGTGGAACTCGAACCCGCCACCCTTTGATCCGAGATCGCTACGACACTACTGCCTTAGAGATCTGGGCCACCGGATCGGCGCAACAAAATTTGAAAGCATTGTTTTAACAGAATTACTTATGAAACCCAATGCGCAAGCTTCTGTCCGATTCAGCCCACTGTGTCGTACCGGAAAAGAAGTACCGTACCGTAAGAGGAGGTCGCAAAGGCTTTTCTTCGAGGGAGTGAGCGTGAACGCGAAACGTCAGTTCCGCTCCAGCAATTTAACTGCCTCTCCCCGCTCCCTGCGTATGTGTGGACATACGCATAGGACCGGGAGCGGTTGCTCAGTGCATCAACTGATGCTACTGCAGCGCCTCTGACCGGGAGGTCCTAGGTTCCCACTCCCCACGGCGGCAGGATTTTCCACACAGCTTTTCAGCTAAGTCGAATTCAGTCGCTGTCTGGAGGAGAATTCTAGCGGCCGGCTGCTCTGATTGGTAGTTTCCGTGGTTTCTCCGATCAACACCAGGCGAATGCCGGAGCAGTACCCTACCAAACGGGCCACGGACCGCGCGCGATCTGTCCTTCCTTTCCTTATCCTACCTCTCCTTACACTTACACTTACACTAACATGCACTACACCACCACAAATGCCGAGAGAACAGTCGGGAGCTTAGAGCCTGTCCCGGCTTGGCGGTGCCCCTGGTGGGAGAGCCCTGAGTAAGGGGAAACCCCACTAGCCGACGGTAGGTCGGCGCCGGATCTCGCCATCCAGGGGGGGAATATCACCGCCATCGCCGAGAAAAACATGCACTACACTAACGGGAATAATGACCGAAGCAGTTGACGCGCCCGGAAACACGAAAAAAGCAATCCAACAATCACATACGCATAGGGTGTTTCCGAAACTCTTTTCCAACTCGGCATAGGAATCGCTGAGCCTTTCACTGACAATATTTATATACGGTTCCTAAAGATTCTTGACATTCTGTAGAATCCTTATCACCTTCTTATGGTGGGGTGGATAGGAGCTCAAGGACTCCACATATTAATAACAAAAAATACAACAATATCAAAGACTATAAAAATTTTAAAATAAAGCGATCTTCAGTTACATGTTTGAAAATATGGTTGAAACGAAAAAGCATTATTGTTCCAAGAAATCACGAAGGTTCAGGATTGTTCTAAGAGATCACGAAGGATCACGATTTCTTTTAGAAATCACGAAGGATCACGATTATTCCAAGAGATCACAAATCATGGATCATGGATGTTAGATCATTGTTTTTCTATGTGTGTAGTAGTTGGAAGCCTAGAAATCCAACACAGAGATTCGACGAAACACCTTTGGCATACTTCGCTATGAAGAAAGCAACGCATACGCACGAACATATTCTCGACTAGACGAACGTCTCACAAATCGCGCACAGCTTGCGATAGAAACAACTATTTCCGTTTTACATAGGTGATTCTGTATTCAACAATCTGCAAGAACAGTTGTACTTAGACTTTTTGAGATTCATAAAAACCAGTTCTCTAACATTATCAGTAAAAGGCCTTAAAATTAACCAAAAAACCTTATAGTGCTTCTCAACCAGCCACCCTGAATTTGCTGTTCAACCAATGTATGTTGTTGACATCCTGCAACAAGCACAGAACAGACTGTCAAAATGTGTCACTTTGTTGCATAAAATCGTTCTCCTTCACGTATCCGGTGTAAATTGTTCACAATTTGGACTGCGGAGTGTTGGATTATCCTGTACATAGCACCAATCGCTCCCATTCAGGTGACCTCAACTGTGGTTCTCTTAACACTTCAGTAGTTCCTCTCGTGATTATAACACGAGTGATCGAAAGGATCTCAATACTAGTCTATTTTAAAAAGTCGTATTTAACATTCTGTTATCAACAAATAATGTTTGTATATAGAGACGTAAAGAGAGATAAAAAGAGATCAGTTGCCAAATATTAAGATTGATTGTTAGTGATTCCGGGCGCGTCAACTAGGTCATTAGTCACGTAAGTATAGTGCATGTGTTTTCCTCGGGAGGTGGCGGTGATCTTCCCGCTCTGGATGGCGAGATCCGGCGCCAACCTACCGTCGACTAGCGGGGTTTTCCTCAACCAGATATCGCCCACGAGCGTGGAATCGCCCTAGCCGGTATAAGCTCTAAGCTCCCGACCAGTCTCCTGGCATGTGTGGTAGTGCAGGGCATGTAAGTGTGTGTGTGTAAGGGGTGAGGATAGGACACGGAAGAGGAAGGAAAGGTTGTGCGCGGTCCGTGGCCCGTTTTCAGGGCACTGCTCCGGCATTCGCTTGGTGTTGGAGAAACCACGAAAAACTGCCGATCAGAGCAGCCGGCGGATAGAATTCTCCTCTAGACAGCGACTGAATTCGACCTAGCTGAAAAGCTAGTGTCGAAAATCCTGCCGCCGTCAGTGTTCGAACTAGGACCTTCCGTTGAGAGGTACTGCATTGACATCAGTTGATGCACTGAGCCATCTCTCCCGGTAAACAGAGGTGGAGATGGAAGAGGTGGTGTGGAAGGGGAAAGGACGGGCGGAAGGGTAGAAAAGTGGTGGGAAGGGGAAACAAAATGAAGAGAAATATATCATACAAGTGTTCTTCATGACAACTGATTGTACTGATATCAGTGCAGTATTGTCTCACGAACGACCTTCACCTTTTGGTCGTAGTTCATTGTTTTGTAATGATAAACTTTTCTTTGTTCTCATCTTGTGATGATGTTGCTTGCTGACAAAAATGCTTTCTCTGTCAGTTCTTGAATTGTCAGTTAGCAGTGTTTCAGTAAAAATACGATTAAAAAATTTATTTTTTAACAAATATTTTATTGTTTACAGATGTTGTTTGAAATGTACATGCATTTCTTATCTGTTATTTACTCACATACTTAAATGGTATTAAATGAACCTCATAAGTATAACTGAAATCATCTTATCTTGAGATAAGTAAATTTGTAATGAGAAACTTAGAACGTCAGTTCCTGGGGCATTCCCCTCACATTTCTTTTTGATTTTACTAATACTGCAAAGGAAACTTTACCACAGTATTTTCCCACCTGTTTCTAACGTCACATACGTTTATTTTGTATTGCTTTGGAGATGTATCTTTTGCTTGCATCTTGATATTCTTTAAACACCTACTCGGCGTTAAGTCTGGTATTTCTTCAATCTCTTACCTTTGTTCGAGTGAAATGTTACAAAATATCACGTGCGTAGTTGAAAAATCTCTGATGGCGTTTTATCCATAAAATTAGTGGATATGTTTGAAGACATGGTATGTGAAACTAAACATGGCAGGGGAAAGCCAGTTGGAAGTAATATGATAGATAGAAACGTGTTAGAAAAAGATGTATAAACTTAACTGGTACATGAAGACAATAAAAGCCACGGTGAGAAGAATTCCTAAGAAACATTATCTGTCAAAAAACGATTCAATGGTACAATCAACACGGTTCGTGCTTAATGAGGTGGAACAGGCTGTGCGACACTGTTGGTAATGTTTGAATGGAGAAAAGAAGTAGAGGCAGTACCTGCTAAATGCCAGTAGCTTTTGTAGTGATGTGAAATTGAATTGAACTGGCCTTCCTTGAAAGAGTCGAGGACTTAACAATAGTCCAACTCTACCATGCAACATATCTATTTGAATTTCTTTTTCGACCAAGAGAGGATATCAGAATTGTACGTGACGTGTGGTGTGGATTTGTGGAATAGAAGAAGAACTAAAAGAGGTCATCTTCGTCAACATATTAGCTTTATTAAGATAGCCGGCTTTCGACGGCTTTGCCGTCATCGTCAGTCTCGCTGCTTTCGGCAAAAGTCTGTCGACTGTGCACAGTTTTTTTCACATCACTACAAAAGCCGGTTATCTTAAAGCTAATTTGTTGACGAAGATGATCTCTTTTATTTCTTCTTATACGAACGTCAACAACACCAAATCAGAATTCCCACAATTTGTGGAAGAGAGTTCACTGCCGAGTTCATAGATAGACTGCCCTCGGAGATTTCGGTTATTTCTACAGAGCGGTCACGGAATTCATGCGATTTTCACTTTCGTCTCACCTTTTCAAACTCTAGTAACGTCCGATTGAATTACTAGTCGTGCTACAGAATGGCACAGACTTTCCGGTAGTAAAGTGTTCTAATTTCGTTCAAGTGGACTGAATTTACTGTCTTTCCCCATCCTTTTGTCAGCTACCAACTATCGTCATCCGATGTGTATTTTTTTGATATTTTCTCAGCTTTTCGGTTTCCTTTTAGTAGAACCGAAATATTACTTCAAGAATATTTAAGAAGGGAGAAACCTCGCCATAAATAGAATTTTTCATTGACAATTTGAAGCTATTTAGAAGAAAATGGCAATTAAGCATTACTGTAAATGCAAAATTTACACAGGCATCTATTAATTTTCGAAAAACGTCATTTAAAGTCATTAGAAGCACTTCCACACACAAATTTATTGATGTCTACAAATCTGTGCATATTAACGGTATGAGAGATATTTAAAAGAATTACATTTGTGTAATTTTTGGAAAAATAACAACAAAAGAATACACCAAAAGATACAGGAAAATAAAACAACAAAATACAGGAAACGTTTGAAGAAAAAATTTGGAGTGGTTTTTGAGAAAATTACGTGTGAACTTTTCTGAAAATACGGAATTTTGAGCTCATTTTCACAAAGAAAGTTGCATTTTTAGAAACTTTATTTGATATTATTTAAGCTCATGTACTACATAAATACAATAAAGTGAAGAATTTACTGGTAATGTAAATATTACCAACGTGAGAGACAAATGAAAAAATTACATTTTTGTAATTTTTGAAAATACAAGAATACAACAATAGAGCAATGTAGCGTTTATGTCATCAAACATAGTGCATTTACTACTCTCCCTTCCAAGAATTTAAAGAAAAAATTCGGAGCCGTATTCGAGAAAATCTTATTTTTGTTAATTTTTAAAATGGCACATATAGCATGCAATCTTGCCCGAAACTACTACAATTTAGTTAGTGAGTTGTTCAATTTAGTTAGTCACAATTTAGTCAAAAAGTTATATGACCTTAATGAAACAATTATATATATGTAAAACAAATATTACTTGAAGGAAATGTCTCTATCTTCAATTTTATAGTTGCAAGAAGACGCCGAAAAAAAGTCAAACTTTTGCAATTTTCGAAAATTCAGACTTAACCGCGAAAATTGGACCTATGCCACTTCTATCAGTGTATTTTACTCTATTCTTTCAATAAATTTAAAGAAAAAATTTAGAGCTCTTTTTGATAAAATTTTGAAAATGTCAGGAGGGCTTCATTTAAAGTACCCCGAAAAAATTATGAATGTTTCTTAAAATGGCCTCGTCTTAGGTCAGATCGACAGGGGATTATTTAGTTTGGATAAAATGGTACAATAGTTCAGGCGGTAGTGTTGTTCACATACACCAGACAGACGGACAGACCGACAGACGGACAGACCGACAGACGGTAGTAAGAGGAAAATATTCTAAAGAATTGAGCCTGTTGAATATTTTGTGAGAATGGCGGTAATGAAATCTTAGGAATTGAAATACAATAAGCGATTGTAGGTTTTGCATAAGCTACTGATTCAACGCAGGGATAGCCAAAACAAAAAGAAAAGAAAATATTCACAAACCTTCATGTCCCTGCAGTGATATATCAACAAACCCCATGAAGGTTTTCAGTATTTTTAGAATAGGTAAATGTTGATACATTTTATGTGTACACAGGGGTATGTGTACACAGCTGACACAACAAAATCCTATTAATGTTTATGCATCATAATTTCAAAGAAAATATAAAGAAGAATTTAAGAAAAAAATCTGAAAAAAAAAAAAAAAAAGGTGGAGTAATGGGCATCCTAAAAGTCAAATAAACTATGTGCATACAATTTGAAACTGTAAAAATAAAATTAAACCAAACTATCAAAATAATAAAGAAAAAATTAGCAAAAGAGTATACGTAATCTGAAGATGTGTTTTAAAGTAAATCGTTGACAAAATATTACTTTTTAATAATTTAATTTTAAATATCAATAAATCAACAAATAATTTTGGACTTTTTATTCCCTATTTTTTATCAATAACATTACAATTTTTAAGATGTGTAGCCAAAAAATGTTGTAGATGTTTTTATGGTTATCATTTTAAGGTTTCTGTTTCTCGTTCATTTAATAGCATATTTAACGTACACGTCTCAACTGATTGAATTAAAGCCACATTCTTACCTCTGTGGACGAATAGCGAAACCAGAAGAAGCATCAGCAACACACCCTGGTGTAGGAGTTTTTGAATTATTTTATGGAGTCAGAATAAGATCTCAAGAAAACTGGGGTTTTTAACCAAAAAATATAACTTCCTTTTTTACGTGCTAGAGAAATGCCGAGGTGCTTTACACCCACACATTGAATGTTGGGAAATAAAATTATTGGCAATTGTTTCACTTATAGAACCAATAGGGGAAATTTTAGTAAAGAAATTTTTTTTCTCGGGTTTCCAAAAGGACATAATCCATGCTTACATACAGCTCTCAATATTACCAACAGACCTACAACATCCTCGCCAATTACAATTATGTTTTTTTAGTTGTTGAATGTAAGAACAAACCTTTGTTCATTGTCGGGATGTCTGTGTCCCCCTTGGCTTTTTTGTGTGTCATTTCTACTGATGAAGTCTAATTGCTACATATGTTTAGAGGATCACTGAGTGAGAAGAATTGATTGTTACATATCAGAAGTTAAAAAACTAAATATCCAGAGAAAACTACACTCTATAAACTCCTCATTTCATGGCGGCTAAGTGGTTGGTCAGAGACATAACGAAAAAACATGAAATGTAGACAAATTTAATTTATTTAATTTCATATGGGTTCAACATTTACGGAAAATGAAAGTTCTTGAATTATTTTGAGGTAAAGTACAATAGAATACTTTCTGTTTTAAGAGATTTCTTTTCACACTGAAATTTGCGGTGCTCTCTTAGCTGTTGGTTAAAAAAACTTATTGTAGGTAATTTAACTTTTTTATTTTATAATATGAAAAATGAAATGATATATAGATAGAATATTATATAGAATATCCTGTATTATAGGATTATTATTCGAATATTTTCAATAGGATTATTATCCGAAATTATCCTTATTTTGAAAACAATAATAACAGTGTCGTTATTTTAAATATTTTTTTGCTTAAAAAGGTGTATCTAGGCAAAGTTAGTTTTCAAATCTGATATTCGTGTTCAGCGTCCCACAAATCATATAGATACAAAATATCTATATCACACCAAACTTGCCGTGTCGTTTATTCGCACCATTTGATAGGGCTAGTTTTTAATTGTCATTTATACCGAATGCTACAAAATTAGCGTGCTTTCAGCTTTTTATTATCACATGTTTCATATTAATACATTCATGAAATTTTCATGTTGTAAGTAATAACTTGCTGTGTTATTTCGTATTTGTTATCTTTTTATTTAGAACTAAAGAATTTTAACACACATTAGTAGTTTTTTAATTTCACGTCCACTTTATACATCATCCCACATTGTATAATACAGAAAGAACTCGGCTGTAGATTGTACTTCGCCACAATTTTGGGCTAAAATTGGATAGAAGGTGTTGTACCATTGACCACTTTTAACACTTTAACTTTTTTTCCTTCAGTTTTATATTTATTAACATGTTTTAAGGTTTTAAAATAAGAATCTAAATGTTCTCTATAAAATATTATTTTCTCATGATTTGGAATTACATTTTGAAAACAAAATGGTCAAAGGTACAACACTATGTCGTACTTCACACAAAATAATAATAATCAGTTAACTAGAACTTAGTAATTAAACTAATTTTTAACAATTTAATATGGATGTATGATGCACATCAGCAATAAAGCTTACAGAAAAAAAAAAAAAAAAAAAAAAAAAACCAAATTTAAATTAATTAATTATATTACCATCATAACAGTTTTTTGTGAATGAAATCACCTATTTCAATAGTATCTAAAATAATTTAAAAAAACAATAAAATAATAACCTAAATGGAAGGGACCATAGAAGCTTTTGACTGATGACTGTAAAATGCCTGACTGTAAAATAGTACCTGCTGGTCAAAGGTACAACAAACGCTCACTTTTCACAAAATCAAGCGTGTTGAATTTGAGGTTGTTGTTGTTGTTATTATTATTATTATTATTATTATTATTATTATTATTTTACAAATAGTAAATTTCATACTTCATCTACAATGTCTGTATTATTTGTTGGTTTTCAGAATAAATTCAATGAGACATGGGACTATGTATAGCCAAGGCCTGTTAATGATATCATTAAATCAATTGGTAAGTACTGTAAAAATGAAAAATACAAATTACAAACAAAACAATTATAACATGAAGTATAAAATCATCATAAGGGCTGAATTACGTTTTTATTAAATAATTTTCTCTTTTAAATGTGTGCATCTTTACACTGAATGACAAGTGACTAAACTGAATCCATGTTTCTTACATTATCAATTTTTTTCTTTATAATTTCACATCGGTTCCAACATTTAATTTTCTTGCACCCATTAAATATTATTGTTCAAAATATTACAAAATAATTCAAAATATAACATTTCGCATTTCAGGCATTTGAAAACATTACATTAATAATATATTATATTTATTCATAAAATTACATCAGAAACTTTTTTATTGCGACAAAACCACACTTTGTATTACACTCATTTCTGTTTAGTTTTTTTAAAATTTTAAATAACATTTTCTTTATAAAAGTCATCATTATTGAAAGAATAACTTACTTCCTCATCCCTATCGTCATAAATGTACCTTTCAACTTCTGATGAATCAAAAACATGTTTAATATTCTCTGAGCTCATGTATGTACCAGGACCATAGCTAGCTCCTATTAAAAGACCGACGATTCTGTAGAAATCACATGATTCTTTCAATTCCCGCCAAGAAAGAAGTTTTTCTGGATCTAAGCCGTGTTCCGAGATGTTCTTGGAGAATTGATGATAATAGACAGTCAGAAGTTCTGAGAAATGTCTATCACGAAAGCTCTTGTAGGTGGAAATATAAAAAAAGCACATTATGTCGTTGGCAGGAGGAGCATACCGAATGAATTGGTAATCGACAATACGCACGTCCACTGGTACTCCATTCTCATGGCGAAACAGAATATTATCTCTTTTGACGTCCCCCTGACACACCACATTTCGAAATTGTCTCGATGGCTTCTGTAAATCATACAAACTCAACATAATCTTCTCTAATTCCGGTTTCACTTCGCTTAGTGCATCCTTGCCGTGAATCAACTCCACAAGTAACCACAGAGTTTTTATAGAACACCTTAACCATCGTGTCCCTGGATGGTTTGGAGCATGTCTGAAGAGAGCTTCCTCAAAAACGTCCGGATAATCATTGATTAGACGATAAGGCTGTTTAGGCTGAGCTTCTTCGTATATAATAGAAGCTGCATGCATGTTTGCTAAAGCCTTCATTGTCAACTCGAAATGTTCGTACCTCAGCGAGTCTCGAAGTGTGAAGGAGCGAAATCCTTGTTGAGTTAGATCCTCCAGAATGATGAACTCCGGTTGGGTGTAAAAACATTTGCAGACCCAAACCATATTCTTCCCACCTTCTTTCAGAACGGATTTCATTTTAACGAAGATAATGTTTAGAGTATCCACTTCCTTCTTGAAGGCATTTATCTGCTTTGTGATTTTACTGTCATTAGCTGCTTTTGGTTCTGTTTTCAAGAAGAAATGAAGAATTTTCTTAATGTTCTCGGTTCCATGAAAACGCACTGTAACCTCCGCTGTGTAATGATCACCAAGAAACCCTCCAGTGCTTCCTAGAGGCCGAAGGACATAGTTCAGCACGTCAAACTCTTTCACTCCCAAACAGTTTTCCACTGCACGAGCCCAGTCAGCATTTGAAAGAAGTTTGGAGCTACCCATGGCGTCGAACTGCGAACTGATTTTCTACTGCTGAGAACTATATACTATTTATATGTTATCTTACAACCATACTTCTGCCTTCCCAGAGCAATTTCTGAACAACTCTGTACTTTCCGTTTACTCGTAACTGGGAGATCTTGTTATCAGTACTAGAAGTATTTGTTAGCTTGCATATCAGGAATAATAAATAACTCTTTATGTAATGGTTGCATAAATCAGTTTAGTTCTTTATCTAAGAAGCCTTGCAAACACCAACAATAACTGCCTGTGGTATGATAGAAATAGCTATCTTTATTGTTTGTTACGAAGTAGCTTCAGTTATCAGTTTTTGAGGAATGTATTTCCTAGATGGTTGTATTAAAGCGTGAGAGACAAAATGAGTAATGAGATTCCTTAAAATAACAATTTCACATTAGTCTGGGTAAATACATAAGCCCCATTTAAATGTTTCATTCAGGAATGATGCGTACGGCTTAAAGTATTTCACCAAGAGGCACAAGAATCAATATTTCACCTAGTGAATATTTCAGTATTTCTTTTTATTTCTTAACGGGTAAAACTTATCTTAAACATTTAATATTTAAAAAAACAATAATTTTTTGCGAAAGTTAATAACTCACAAATTATTAACAAATTTTTCCACAGAAAATATGTCACGCAATATTGTTCACATCTTCACAAAAACCCTAGTTTCTCTATTATAAAGCATTTTTAATTTTCGAAATTTTTTAATAAAATGCCTTTTTTAAAAGAATTTTGAAAGCGAACTGAAGCTTTTATAAGCCAAATATAGAAGTTTCGGCGTTTCTCTGTATTTCAATCTATATATTCTAATGTATATTTTTGCAATAAAATGTTTCTAAATTATGTTTGTTGGTGACAAAAGCAGACATGTTAGTCCACAACAATGCGTGTTTGATGGAATGAATAATAGACAACATTAAAATTAATAAAATAATAAGTACTAATGGGAATTCAAATTTAGATAATAACTTAATTAGTATTCTCCCCATATCTTATTTCGTTGTTCATATCCTATACATTCCTCTACGAAAGAAAATTAAGTAAAAATACTTATAGTTAATAATAATTAATAGAAACGATTAAAAACCATTATAAATAAAGTCTAAAGATTCAAAAACGCAAATTTAAAAAATCGAAAGTTTGTACATAAAACTCATTCTGGTTCCCTTTAAATCTTCCACACGTATTTCATTTAAATATGGAATGTCCAAGGAGTTTGCAAACGGTATTGGAGAAATAAGTTACGGTTAAAAAATCGGTCAAATATTTGTTCAATGATTCAAGGTATCGAATGACAGCAATCTCTAACCCCCGCTTCCTCCCTTATGAGTGGGCGAAAGTAACTATGAAGTCGTTAATAGAAAGCCCTATTTTTTATTACAGATTTGGATTTCATGAGAAAAAATACGTACCTAACTTTGTCGGAAATATAATGAGAACTTGCGATGGATGACGGTGAAATTGAAAACTTATCATCTCGCTTTATCTCTTACTAATTACTTTAAGTATGAAGTAAGTAGTAAGATAATTTACTACCAAGCAAAAGCATTTACGTAATACGGTGTGAATAACCATTTACTTTTACTGGAAAGTAAATGCTGGGAAAATACGAAAATACTTGTTTTAGAATACTGGGATAATCAGTACACACTCATATCGTGAAGAGCGATTTGGGAAGTTAGGTTGCTTAGCTGATTCAGTTCATTAGTGCGTTACACGAAAGGAATCAGATTGGGTACACGAGAAAAAAAACTACGTTTTTAAAATGTGATTTGTGAAAATCATTGAAAAATGACAGTGTTAAATAAATCGTAGATTCCGAACATTGAGGCCACAAAGGAAGTTACATTCTCCACGATTGTTAGCGAGTAAGAACAGATATGTGGAAAACCAGTGGCAAGGCCGCAAGTGAGAGAAACGTCAATAATAAGAGAGAAACGTCAATAATAAGAAAACAGAGGTGAATAAAAATGCAGATATGCAACAGGAGGAAAAATATTCAGCGGCGATGGGATAAAATTGATCTGTTAGCAGAAGAGCATAATTTTGTGTTTGATAAATGTCCAGTTAAAAAAAATGACTGTTTTATATGAATTTACATTTATTTCATTAATTATGTTAGTAAGTATAAATACTTTTCTGAGGGTTATCTCTGCAGACCTAAGCGACGACAATTCATTGGAGTAAATTACTTCTGATTGAGATATTCTTCCCCATGTACTCACGTCTTCACAACCCGTACATGAGAAGTCTGTAGTAGCTGTTGCACTCGGAAAGTGGAAACGATGAGTTCCAACTGTGCAAAATCTGCATTACTACCTTTTGAATGTGGGATTTGTCAATTATTTCTTTCATTACATTTCGTATTGACTTCAAATCTGTGAAATGGTGAACACCGATATCTCTTGCTATTTTAATTTGAAAACCTGGATCACTAAGGAAGCACTGAAAAATTTCTAGTTTAAGAATGTTCATCACCACACCACTTCTTGTTTCCGTGTATTCGCGAAGTGTTATGATAACTACACACCGGATTTCATGTAATTACATTTTGTGTCCTACTTACTGAATTAAAAATTGTAATCTTGGTGAATCGTCACGATCCTGGCACAATATACAATTTTTGCGTTACATATTTTTACTTATTTAGTACTATGTTACATAATTTACATGTTTTACATACTTTACATACTTTACATACTTTACATACTCTACATACTTTACGTACTTACGTACTTAACATACTTTACATACTTAACATACTTTACATACTTTACATACTTTACATACTTTACATACTTTACATACTTCTCTACATACTTTACATACTTTACATACTTTACATACTTACATACTTTACATACTTTACATACTTTACATACTTTACATACTTTACATACTTTCCTATTTTCACAAAATATTTTTTATTCTATAAGTTTTCTTTAGTATTATTACATTTTTATGAAAAGAATTACTTTTAATAAAATCAGCATATTTCCTACATTGTTACTGCATGCGCTCTCCAGGTGCGCTATGTGAAGACGCGGTCATATATCTCACTGTTACCTCAGTGGGGGAAGTGCGCGTCAGCGACTGAGATCATTTTCACCTTTAGGCGGAAAAAAGTATCACTGACGCAGTGTTACGTGACCTTTAACCTAAAATTCCGAGGAACCTCGGCAATCGACAACATGTAACACTTTCATGAGAATACTGCCCGGAGCAGTGATTGTGTGCTTGTCGTAGGTACCGCCAGATTGTACGATGGTTTCTATTGGGTCTAGTCTGGCTCCTTGACTGCGGTTCTGACAATAAATGACGCTTTTTCTACTAACTAGAATGTTGTATGGTACAAATTGTGCATCACCTTGTCCTCTACAAATGATTTTAAAACATTTGTATTAATTTTTTAAATTGTTTAGGAATTCTTGTAATTTCGTATTACAGAAATTTTTATTTAATAATAATTTTAATAATATTACATATTATTAAAATAGCTTTTACATATTTTTTACACATTCTTACCGCTTTCATTAAATATTTATGTAAATATTTTGACGTTTCATACTACATATTTTTGCAGTTTCTATTGATAACCACTCTACATTCTATCAAATTGAAACAATTCCCAATAGCTAGTCGCGCAATGTGAGTCCAGTACTGTTTTCGAGCTCTTACATTCAAGAATTCAGCCATCATTTCACAATTAGTTCGCAAATTCTGTAACACACTCGCCGGACGTGGCAGCAAACACTCACTTAAAAACGTTTAATCTAACTTATAAACGTTTAATCTTACTTATGAAACATTCCTGAAGTGCATTCAGCACCGTGCTTAAAAAATTCGTAGTATTTACTTATGAAATTAAGTAAAAGCTCAGTTATATTCATTTTATTTTAAATAAATGCTGGAAAAATAAGTTCTAACTGAGTTTAAGTATTTACTAGAAGAATGTTGCATTTATTGGTAAGTAAAAGCGAATTATCAAGTTTTATTCGTAGAAACGTAAGTATTTACTTCAAAAACCTGTACTGTAAGCATTTACTTATTTTTATTTATGTGTCCCATTGGCGAGAAAAATAACAGGAGGGGACTAATATAGATAGATGGGAGAGTCTCACAAATTAAGCGAAATTTTATTTTCAAGATTTACTTTTAATTTTTAATGTTGCATTTTTTTAAACAACCCGCTTGCAATTTTTTTAGAACTTGCAGGCAATGAGCGATACCATTATTACAGGGAATAACTCCTTGGGTGGATCAAGGGCAGCATGCTTTTTTTTCGAGATGCAAATACTGTTTGAATTTCCGGTCGGAACAAAATTAGATGTGTAGCTTCCTAATAAAAACCTCTCAGATTCTGTACCTGTGTAACGAAGAAAAGCTCAAACAGGCGGAGTTTGTGAGGTACGGTATAGGGAATATGTCATCTTCGGCACATGGCTCTCTCACCCCCAAGTGTGGAAATGAAATTAGACCTAGACGTGGAGAGACCGTTAGTTTGCGAAGTCCCACAAACGACCCAAACGACAAATGCTTGCATTACAATGAATAACAAACATAGTTATGTTCAGAATAATTGCACGCTTTACATACACAAACATTTATTTTAATTAACTGCCGAAAGTACAAAGGTTACAATTCTAAAGTCCAAAGAGCGTACCGAGTCACAAACCAAAATCAAGAAACCAAAAGTCCGGGAGATGTACCAAGAACAAGCTATGTCGAAACCAGAAATCACACTGTACAATCTCCTCACGGAATTCCACTGGGCGCATGGTCAATAACGCTCTCCGCACAACTCAATTGCCAATCACTGTCGTACTTCTCGGCTGGCGGCGCTCGCTCTTAAAGCGGGCGGCGCTGAGACTCGCTGCTGCGTAGCTGGCTCTCCGACCAGCTCGCTTTCCGGGATTGGGCGGCGTCTTGTCGCTCCGCCGCCTCCGCTGCCTTCTCTGACCGCCGCTGAGCGCTGCTTCTAGGCGCGCTCTTTAAAAGTGTTTCACAGCCGCGACAATCTCTCTATATACGGTGACGCAACCGGAAATTAAAACTTACGAAATTACGTACTTACTAATGTATATTTGTAATGCTATTTATTATAATGTATGTACTAGGCATTTGGGTTGAGGCACACCCAACAGACTCTCTCTCTCTACGTCTCTCTATATACGGTGACGCAACCACTAGACTATCTACATTTTTATATACAGGGTACTGTTGCTAACCGTTCAGCATTTGGGAGGTCTGTCGTATCGTCCTCTTGTCCTTCTTCATTTGTTTTTCAAATGTAATCTTTGTAGTAAATTTTTAACATTTGTTTTTATTTATTTTTTTAGTCAAAAACTGTATGTGACGTATGGGGAGAAAATCATTTGTTTTATTTATTTTATCACATGCTTAAGAGCTGCCACTTTGTACGTTTATTATTTAATTTAGAATAGAAAATATTAATATACTTTCTCTGAACGCTGACAAACGCATGCATGATAACGTCTCTGTTAGCGGCTAAAATAAAGCAGAGACGTTCAGACCATCTTCATGTGCATTTTTAACAACTTTTTACTTAAATTGCAAGTGGAGAGAAGAAAGAAGTAGTGAGCATGCAACAGCGCTTCGAGACTTGGAAACGTTCATGACGTTGTGGGTATGCATAGTCGACAATAAATTGATAAGTTACAAAACTTTTTCTCAAATATACAATTCTGAGGTCAAAACCGTAGAGGAAATATTGCAAATATTTATTGCTAATATTATTAATACCGCGCTACTGCGTTTTCACGTATGAAATAATAAACCCTGAGTTTAACACTCTACGGAAAAATGGCCGTTTCGTACCATTCGTAAGAAACCATCGATACCCTTAAGTGTACTACAACTGGAAGGGGTAGAAAGAACAGCCAATTACCTCATATTCCTTAAGATTTAAGTCGACAAATTAGAAATTCGCAGGTTAGGGCGTATAGGTTATAACAGGGCACAACCAAATCCGCAACACTCGCAACTTCGTTGCAACTTCATGATCTGAAGCTTTGAGTCCTAGGCCTTGGAACCATTTTTCCTGTCCCACGGAATACACTATATGTTTATTGTTTGGTAATCAACAACATTAAAACTATTAAGAATGTTCTATTATATTTTGGGGTCCTTTGAGAAACTATGTTGGGATAGTTTCACTTTAATATCGATAATTTATGTAGTGCGGTAAGTTCGAACATGTCAATTGCAAGACCTTATGCAAATCACAAGATTTTTAAGACGGCATCGACGCAAACTGACACAAAGTTGTTATTGTTTAATTAAAATATATTTTATAGATTACGATACAAATACGGGTATATTGTCATGCACACATCAGTCCAGAGCACACATACAATCACAGTTAATATCTAAACGGTCCATTGTAGAGTCCTAAAAGCCTATTCTTTGAGTATGAAAAGAACACAAGGCATTTGTGACCTACGTAGCCGAATCAAAAGTAAGTTATACTATCTCGCCGCGAAAGCAGGCTGTGTGTTCTTACCGCGGACAATTCGGAGCCATTTGCACGACCGGAGGTAATTGGATGTTCATTCTAAATTAGAGTTCATTGGATATTTTCAATATGTGACATGACTGGAGCCAATTGGATTTTCACTCCAACTTGGATGTGTATTGTCAAACGTTGAACCGGTTGGGTTGCGTAAGGCAATTAAAGAAAAAAGGCGAGAAATTGATCACCGATGTGATTTTGTTGCACGATAGCGCAATACCTCACACGGCCCATCAAACGACAGAACTGCTGCAGCGATTCAAGTGGGACGTATGACGACAACCTCTACATAGTTCAGACAGCGTCTTTCGATTGTCATGTGTTCGGTAAGCTGAAAAATAATCTCGAGGGACGACGATTCCAAAACGATGACGAGGTGAACGATGGGTGAACGAAGTGGTTACATAACACTTGAATTTATTTCTATCCATCCGGGATCGAAAAGTTCGTTGACCGTTCCGAGAGATGTTTACAGTTTCTTGAAGACTATGTAGAAAAGTGAACTTACTTGTATGTTGTCATAGCCCAGCCGGTGACGTGTAGCTGGTTTCATAAATGGCCATAACTTGGAAACGTAATTTACTTTTTTTTTCGCCCTTTAGATCAAACGAGTCAGTTTAGCTCAGAGTCAGCATCGCCCCTGCCTTCGCATTGACTCAAGACGACCTCTGGATGTCCTAGGTTCGAATCCTGAGTGTGGCGGAACTCCAGCTACTTAGCTCGGTCGAATTCAGCAGCTGTCAGGAGAAGACCTCTAGTGGCCGGCCGCTCTGATAGGTACTACTTCCGATCAACACCATGCGAATGCCGGAGCCCTAACAAAAGAACCACGGACCGCGCGGAATCATTCCTTCTTATTTCTTGTTCTATCGTCACCTCTTCCAGAAGGAATAATCACATCCCTCGTACGCCTTCCTTCGGAGGAAGTAAAGCCGGCTGACCCATGTAGTAGATTTACTGCATGTAAAAGATCCTCAAACCTAAACGAAGCCTCTGAGCAAAATCGAGATCCGCCAGTTTCGTCGCCCAAAAAATACCTCCTTTCTCCGCTAGGTGGTGAAAGGAGCGTACGAAATTTGCGTGGTTAGACGGAAGAGCGGGCCTGATGGCCCGAGTCTCGCCTCGTAAAATAAGGCATTAACAGGCATTAACAGTTACACACGTCACACACATTTACACTTGCATGCACACAAGTCGGAGATCAATAGGGAGCGTTGAGATTATTCCTTCTGGGAGAGATACCTGGGAGGAAGTCTCTGAACGGCGATGTGTAGGTCGTTGCCGGATATCATCTGAAGGAGGAAGAACACTACCGATGCCCACCACGATGAAACATACACGACACTAACAACTGCACAAACATAACATACAGTTTTACTGTTCTTTGACTAACAAATCCAATAATCACCACTGAATTGTACATCTCCTTATAATGATGTTCATAATATGGATCCAGAAGTATATTATTTGGTCTAGTACTTGAAAATGACAAATATTCATCGAAACATACACGAAACTAACAGAACTACACATGTTTTTACTGTTCTTGAGCTAAACGATTCAAATCAAATAATTATCACTGAATTCAACACCTCCTTGTAAAACGATATTTATAATATGAATCCAGAAGTATATCATTTGTTCTAGTATTTGTAAATGGCAGCAAATATTCGTCAAAACGTTGTACGAACTGAACAATTGAAAATATAACAAGGTTATAATAATTAACTGTCTTTAAATTTAATGGGATAATTTAATAATAATAATAATAATAATAATAATAATAATAATAATAATAATAATAATGCGATAATTTATTAGTTACAACCAACAATCGATGATCACTGCAGTTGGCGAGTCCAGAAATACCATACATTCTAGAAAATTAGACCTTTCTGCACCTTCTAGACCATTTTTGGAGGCGTAGCTCTTGGTGCATTTTATAGCACGGTTAATCATACCAGTTGGACAAGTAAGTAAACACACATTGACTATTTGATAGACGAGGAATGTAACCACGCGCAAGTTCACTAAACCACATCTATCATTGAACAAATCGAAAACGTGTTTCGCTGGGGATGGCTGATGGGGGAATAACATTCACAAATTGGAACGAACATTAAATTTGATCATAAATGTGCATCCTAAAATGAGAGCGCTGGGTCGCTGGATGAGGACGCTCAGCAGTATTACAATATTTACCCTTCATCTGTACTAGGGCAGATAAGGGTCTGGCCGTGCGACTTCGGATTCCGGTATCAATCATTGTTCACATTTTGCGCAGTAAAGGATGGTCTTTCGGATGTATCTAGTTTTATTTATACATAGGTGTCTCAAACTCTGACTTTTTGATATTCTTATTATGTAAAGAACTTGTACTGCATATTGCAGTATTCATGAAGATTATTTTAGTTAAAATATTCAACATAGTGCGTGCTTCTTTTTGGAAAATAATTGTTTATGATTTTATTCAGTAACATTTTTGTTGTAGCACGCCACTAATCAGATTCTAAAGCAAAAATACCCTGGTGCAATCAGAAGACCTTTTGTAGTAATCTTAATTTGTATATTGATAGCAATTTTAGTCTTATCCAGTACATCAGGGTTAAAATTCCGGGCCCATGAATGTTCTATTCATTATAGATTTAAGAAAGATTTCATTTTATTTTGTAAGTTCTTACATTGTTCGATGAAATCTTGGCATTTGTGTTCCATTGCTACAGAGAATGTTTTCAAATTATTCAAGCAAATTTCTCCTATGTGTTGTACGATATATTTAAACGTTTCATTACGTTCTTATGATTTATATTGTATTAATGACCGTAATTAAAAATAACGTCAGTTGAATATAGAAATAGAGAAACGTGAGGGATATATAAAAGTAGAATTCTTATTAGTCGAACTGATCCCCAAACTACGAATTATATGAATCTGGAAAATTATAAATATTAATTCTACATTCTATACGAATCTACTAGTTTTATTTTAACTGAAATTGTATTGATGTTCTCTGAGAGGAGAGGAAAAAGGAGATCTTAGAAGAATATTTGCAATATGATGGTCAGTATGCGAAGCGTTTCATTGAAGTATGTCTCCAATCTCGACATCACATTCTGGATCATCTTCTGATTACTATTGTCTGAAGTAGAAAAACTCGAATATTAAAACCAAGTTTTTGGATGGACCATCCTAGCTGGAATTTAGCATGTAAGAAACCGTTGGTTGATTATGTCACTGACTTTCGATCTAGGTCAGAGATAGTGAATTCCAAGAGTCTTCTGGTAGGGTTTAAAAATTGTTATGTTGCTTTGAAATTTTGTTCGAGTAAATCATCATTTTAACCCTTCTGAGTAAGTAAGTAAGTAAGTAAGTAAGTAAGATATATTGTAAGATCTAACAACTGATGAAATCCAGATTGCACCAAAAAAACAAGACAAATGCTATCTACCATCTGGCCAACAAGAAATCTCTCACTGATAAGACTCGAAACATTGCGCATTGCCGTACATTAGTAACTTCCACGTTAATATTAAGCACCGATCAATAGCACGTTCTGCGGTAGTCGAAACGCAGCATTCCCAAACACAAAAAACAACTCAAATAAGGAAAAAAAGGCGAGAGAGAGGGAGAGATTGAAGACGAAATGAAGCGAAAGCAAAAATAAAAGCTACGGCGCACAGTTATCGCGTAAGCACGCCAGCCCGAAAACCCCAGACGAGAACTGGCAGTCTTCCTCTCACCCAGCCCTTCACCCTCTCCAACCCCTTCACCCCCCCACGCACTCACGCAAAGCAACCCCCCCCCCATCACGCAGCCTTTCCGCGCACGCACACACACACACACACACCGCCAACGAAGACGATGCCACCGCGTCTGTACTTCTCTTATTGATCGACTCGGCACCGACTCACTGCGCTTCTTCTGGATAATCTTTCCATTTAAGAAGACGCTTTAAGCTCTCCTCCGCCACCCCCACCCCACCCCCACCTCTCCGCGAGGCCACCCTTCATTTTCCCCCCGTTTTCCTTGCTTCTTTTCCTCCCTCGGCGAAACCTTCGTTTCCACCCCCCGCCCCGCCCAACCCTCCCCCCTCCCCCCCGCACACCCTGCCGCGTCTTAGAGTTTTAACCCTTTACTTACTGTCTATACCGAGCTTCGGGCGCGGGCCGACAGATGGGATTAGCGTCGCTACAGTTCAGCGCGACCGGTCGCAAGGGCGTCGCTCTTCATATTAAACAGAAGACAGCTCGAGGGCCGGCGCGGCCCGGCGAGCTCGGCGGGGGGAAAAAAAGGAAGGCGAAGAATATCTGTATAATGCCGGGCGCTCCGTCCGCGAATATTACTGATTCTAATTACGGAGTCCCCGATGAAACACGATATTAAAATGCGATGATTTCGGAGAGAGTCCGCGCGGGAAGGCTCGAGGGGGTTGATGCGGGGGTGGGGGTGGGGGGTGTAGGCAGGGTTTTTTGATTGATTTTTTCGTGTTTCCGGGCGCGTCAACTGCTTTGGTTATTAGTTCCGTCAGTGTAGTGTATGTTTGTTCTTGGGAGATGGCGGTGATCTTCCCCCGCTGGATGGCGAGATCTAGCGCCGACCTACCGTCGGCTAGCGGGGTTTTCCCCTAACCAGGACTCTCCCACCAGCGGGGCACCGCCCCAGCCGGACAAGCTCTAAGCTCCCGACCTACCTCTAGGAATATGTGGTAGTGTAGTGCGTGTTAGTGTGTGCCTGCAAGGGAGAGGATTGGAATGGGAGGGAGGAAAGGTCGCGCGCGGTCCGTGCCCCTTTGGAAGGGTACTGTTCCGGCATTCGCCTGGTGTTGATCGGAGACGCCACGGAAAACTACCGAACAAAGCAGCCGGCCGCTAGAATTCTCCTCCAGAGAGCGACTGAATTCGACCTACCTGAAAAGCTAGTGTCAAAACTCCTGCCGCCGAGGAGCGTGTAACCTAGGACCTCCCGAGTCAGAGTCGCTGCAGTGACATCAGTTGATACACTGAGCTACCACTCCCGGTTGTAGGCAGAGTGCGATGGGGGGGGGGCGGAATAGCTGACCGGGTTGGGACGAGATGGGATACGGTGGGAATGGATGGGGCCAAGCGGGAAAGGAGGGAGATGAGTAGGAGTGAAATATGGTAGGTTGTGACAGAGAGGATGGAATGATTGAGAGGAATGTGGTGAAGCTGGATGTAGGATAGGATGTGGGGGGCGGGTGTGTGGGAATGATATGTTGGAGAAGAATGGTTCTCCGGGGTGCAATGAGGTTTGATACGATGGGAGCGCATGGGCCCAGGTGGGGTAACAGGGAGGAGAGGAGGGGTAGGGGTAGCTAAGAGGATGGGTTGAGGTGGGGTGGCATGTGGTGAAGCAGGATGTAGGGTGAGATGCGGAGGCGGGAGCGTAAGTAGAATGTGATGGAGAAGAAGTTCTGATCAGGCTGCGTCGGGATGTGTTGGAGGACAACGTGAGTGGATAGGGTCAGGCGGGGTAGGATGGAGGAAGAAGGGGTGAGGTTGGTAAGGATGGTATCTGGTGAAGCAGGGTGTAGAGTGAAGTGCAATGGGAGTGTATGCAAGGTGCAGTGGAGGAGAAATTCTGACCCAAATTGGAGGCGGCGGGATAGGACACACGTGAGACATTGTAAGGGGCTATGGTAGGACAGGATGTGACTGACTGAGGTGAGGTGAGATGTAATGGGAGGGAGTGAAGCCGGGTGGTACAGGGTGAGATAAAGTTACCACTTACTGTGTGGGGGGGGCGAGGAACGTGGCAAGGCGAATAGGAGGAGATGAGTCGGGGTGAAGCAGTATGGTAGGACAGAGTGTGACAGGTGGATAGTGTGAGGCATGGCCAGAGATAGTGAAGCAGAGCGACTCTATGCGGCGTAGGATGAAGGTGAGTCGGGGTGAGGGGATATGATAGGACAGGATGTCAGTGGGTGGAATGGGGCGAGGGGGTAGGGGAGAAAAAAGATAAGATTCCGCGAGATGGAATGAGACTGGATGCAGGGTTTGTGACGGGGTGAGACGAGGGTCGATGGATGTAGGTGAGTCTCGATGGAGAGACATAGTTGAACAGGGTGTGACAGGTTGGAAGGGTGATGCGCGGTGGGACGGGATGATACAAGGTGAGTCTGGGTGAGTTTGAGTGGGACTGGATGAGGTATGACGATCGAAAGCGAAGTAGTACTACGGAGTTAGGTGATTTTGGATAGAGAAAAATGGAATAGGATGAGGTGAGGTGATGCGGAACGGGGTGAAGCAAGAGTGTGTGGGTATGATGCATTGTTTGACGTGATGATCTAGGACGGAACGGGAAAGGATGGGGAGTGAAGGCGTGTAATATGGTGAGACAAAGGTGCATAAGGCAGAGCAAGGAGAATTAGAACTGAATAAGTTTAGATGAAACACGTTGATTGGTGATTGATTGATTGGTGATTCCAGGCGCGTCAACTTCTAAGATAATGCATCCCGTAAGTGTAGTGTCCGGGAGAAGGTGGTGATCTTCCTTCATTGAATGCTGAGATCCAGCACCGACCTACCATCGACTAGCGGGTCTCCCCAACCAGGTATCTCCCACCATCGGGGCACCGCCCTAACCGGGACAAGCTCTAAGCTCCCGATCGGTCGCCCGGTATGTGTTGTAGTGTAGTGCATGCTGGTTTAAGTGTGTGTGTAAGAGGCAAGGATTTGACAAGAAAGAGGGAGGAAAAATTGGGCGCGAGGTCCGTGGTCCGTTTGTGAGGGTACTACTCTGGCGTTCGCCTGGTGTTGATCGGAGAAACCTCCGGAAACTACCTATCAGAGAATCAGGCTGCCAGAATTCCCCTCCCGACAGCGGCTGAATTCAACCTGGCTACGTCATAAATTCTGCCACCGTCTGCACTCGAACCCTAGGAGATCCCAGTGAGAGGCACTGCAGTAACATCATTTGATGCCCTGAGCCACCTTTGCCGATGGGTCACGTGATGATGGAATGGCACGTGGCTTCGGAGGGCTAAATGAAGTGAAGCAGGGTTTCACGGAGTTAGTCGGTATAGGGCGAGGCCGAGGGGATGGGAATGGTGCTAACCGAGCGAAGGGCCTGGAAGGGGAGGTAGGGGCGGGGGTGGTTCAATGGGGTGAGGTCTGTACGCGCGGGAGTCTTTCAATTCGACCCGTAATTGGGAAGACGTCGGCGAGCGGGTTTACTCACGGAAGGGGTGAGTAGCGGAGGGACATCGCCGATGAGAAGTAGGAGGAGAAAAGTAAGAGAGTGCGATATCGCAAGATGACTGGTAAGGCGGTATGAACTCCCTCTGGTTACGCCAGTCGAGGGAGAGTCATCCTCAAAACCTGAATGTAGCTCTTCAAAAATCGCCTGCTGCTGCTGCTGCTTTACGTCAGTAATCACTGAATTACATTACTAAATTCTATAGTCATTTTGTCAATATTTTAGTTATTTTTTTGTAATACTTTCACGTAGAAAGTGTAAAATAAATATTGAATTTTGATTATTGCAAATGCGATAATTTGTGGCTTTTATCCAGTGATTTACATTATCATCATTGGCTCATATTTCAGATACAAAGAAAATTAACACTCAATTTTATTGAATGTCTTCATTGACTTCTTATAGTTTTTAAGCTTCAGAAGATCCACTCCCTCAGTAAACAAACACTGTTGTGTGAAATTACTTTACGTTTGCTTCGGGATTCGAAACCTCCCAATCCGAGACGGCGATAGACACCGGGGTAAGAAACACCGCCACCCTTTGGAATATAACATTCACTACATTTACGAGTCTCATCGCAATATGGTGCCTGAGAACATCGAACAATCAATCTATTTTCGATCTGCACAAGTGTAACGTCACACGTAGTATGAAATGGCATCATGCCACTCCTGAATCAAAAGCAGCTATTTTAAACTTCAACAGCGCTGAGAGGTTCGTCACATAATTAGCGAGCGTTACTTCGAGCATTCGAGCACTTACGAGCATTTCCAGGATAATTAAGCACGGCGCAATGCATATGCCCAACTGCTTCTCCCATAACTCCTGTAATTGCGCTTTGCTCGTTTTCCAGCGGACAAGACGACTGACATAACCGCTCCTTCTTAGTCACGTAATATCAGATGTAAAATATCAAGCACATACGTAACGATTTGGTAAGGTAAAACATGTAAGTCGTATTTCACACTCTCAAGCAGCAAGAAAATAACACATACAGAAAACTTCCGTTTATAGTGACATCGGACACAACGAAGGAATGACTCTAAGGGAGAAAGTATTTGCTGATTCTCTAAATAGCATTGTATTTAATATTTATTGTTTTATGTAACGACATTGCGTTTAATGAAACGATGTAAATTTGCATCCCGCTGCATAAACGATTTTCGTATGTATCATCGTTATAAGCTTATAGAAACTGATTTTATAGTTATCGGTTATTACTTCAGTACAATTCGTAGAATCCCCTCCTCTTTCGAATCGACGTTTCTATTTGATGATTTCTACTTACTTCATTGTGAAGAAATTTTCCCCTAGGGGTCGTTGAAATTTTGAAGGGAATTCAATGATGATGCAGTAGATTGCGGAGTCTACATCAAACATCGTTGCGTGTAGGCCATTTATTATTTAGGCGAAATTCCTCAGATTGGAAAACTCTAAGATTTGTCTTACTTGCGATTGTAAAGTATAATCAAGATCCCCTTGACTAGAAAACATTTCTGATAAAGAGAAACGAAACATAATAAATTCGCTCCTCTTGATTCGTATTCGTCGTTCGACCTTAGGATCAGAAGCATAGTTATGCTCGTCCAGACGGTGCACAGCTCCTGTACTCCGAATAAGAGGCTCTTAATAGAATGCCGCGGACGGATATGAACATAGAATAAAACTGCACCACATAAATATTTTTCCATTGCACCAACCATATTAATACTTAATTCATTTTAAAACTCCTAATTCCATGTGTATTTGAGATTGAAGCCCCATATCGTGTTTCTGCACCAGGGTACTCGTGTACCTAGCTGCGTAACTGCTTAGAATATTTAGAAACTCTACAAATTATAAATATATCTTGACACCGACATTTTATTGAGGAAGGAAATACCCCCTGCAATTTGTCATGGAGAATTGTTTTGACCTGTTAAAACAGGTCAACATTTTATAACCATTGAATAACAACTATGGTTAGAAACTCAGCTACTCATAAGCGGTAGAGTCGTCGATTATTAAAAATCTAGATATTTAACAAAATATTGGTGTACAAAATTGTTATCTTTAAGACATTTATGTGCAATTATTTGTTATGGTTGTGCATGATACATTACATAGTATTACGTCCGTTAGGGGTCGATGAAGCAAACAATTCTTCTCAAAGAGGTCGATGAAAAAAGAAGGTTGGAAATTCCTGATTTAGTCCAACCAGACCTTGTTGATGCTCCTCTGAGGAGAACTTTGCGAGAAGCCCACAAAATAACTTTCTTCCCAGCAAACAAAAGAAGAACTAGATAAAAACACCCAAGTCTAATCGTTGCGTTTAGATGTACTACCTTATTCCATTCATTAGTTGAAGTACGCAACTACTGCAAAAGGGCTTTTGGAAAATGTAAGAAAATGATGACTCGTTTCTCATGATAGTTTAGTTGTTCCTTCAAATATTTAATCGAGATTGGATGTATAAACAATGTATGAGTAATGAAAATGTATAAAAAATATTACAATGTTTGTCAGAAGTCTTATTTATATTTAATAGAACGATAATATTATTAGATTTATGATTTAAATATAATAATAACATTAAAATTATTATTATAATTATACCTGTGCGCTTTCCTTACAAATGCTTTCCTTACAAATATCCCAATATCTATTGCTGTGTGACGGTGAGAAAGCCCACTCTAAGGTTACGAAGACCAGTATATTCGGCGAAAGGATGGCTTGATGTTATCCACGCGAATCCCGTATGTCATGGCCGAGGGCTGAGTCACTGCAGGTCGGCTAAGGTCCGTAGTGAGCTGTCGAGCCAAAGAACAGGAACAGGCCATTTCTGACCACGCTACACGATATCTTCGGAGGCCGAGTCAATTATCTCGAAGAGATTAACTTGTGCCATTACGGGGAACAGCTTTTCGGCTGTATTCCTTGATAAGACAAGGTTGTTAAGCCTTTATTATTATTATTATTATTATTATTATTATTATTATTATTATTATTATTATGACGAATTCTTAATTCTAATTCTGAACAATGTATAATTTGTGTGAACTGATTTTCGTTTAAACAAGACTGACGTATCCGATCCGAACGCATCACTTCTTTGCCAAAAAATATCTACCAAATCAACCACTAATGACTTCTTCAGAATGTTTTGCCATTTCTAAAAGTTAAGGCAAGGAAAGGAGGTAAAACGTGATTATGAACACACGAACTACGTAGGTCGACTTTGAAATTCGATATACAACGTTTCAGGAGATGTCTTCCAAAAACGAGGGAATGAAAGTCTAAAACATGTACCACAAAATCGTTGTTTATTTCTGTAACTTTTGTTTCAGACAGTATCAAATTACGAACATCATTAACGACTACCAAGACGTTTATTTGGTTTTAAATTTAACTCGGAATTTCTGTTTCTGTCCGACATGAATGTACGTAAATAAAGTTATCTAAGATACTTTTTTTCTGCATTTTTAGTAATTTGTACAACGAACTGCTAACCCTATCTATATAACTGTATTAACTTGTGCCTTGAACTTATTGTGTATATACAGAAATGAAATGAAGCTAAAACCTTATTTTCTCTAGTGAATTTGATTAATGGGATCGGATATGCATATTTTAAACAAAAGCAAGTTTAAATTGTATGAAAAGAAATCAATCGCTGGAATTACTATAACACAGTTTAATCGAACTGGATGGAAATAATGAACGTATTTTGTGAATTTTGTGTGCTTTTGTATCTATGTTCTTCCAAAAGTTGTCAATTAATATGACCTTCATAATAATATAATTATAAAATTAATGTAACGTTAGAAATAGATTTAGATTTCGTTTGCATTGAAAATAATATTCTCATTTTTCATAATGGTGGGTAGATGTAGTAGGTTGAAAATGAGTGAGGTCAACCTTTAAAATGGCTCGTCGTTCCCCTGGTTGCGTTAACAGGTCGAATTGACAATTCAGTATTACGAAGAAATTGCGATAGTTTTTATTAAGCTCTGCGAAATATAATTTTATATATTAAGATAGAGTGTATGTGTGTGTGTGGTTGACTCCGGGGATCAATTAGGGCAATCATTCGAGAATGAGAAAGATAAATAATGAAAGAGCGTGTGCGACAGAAAACGTGTGGTAGAAATTGTAGTTTTATAAACATTATTCTTGCAGTTGATCATCTCCCACGTAGAACACTGAACGTTTATAACACATTTTGACGAACGCAAACTGGAAAGGACGATGAAACCGACGATTTGGGCGCCTGAAGAGCCAAGAACGTTCGCGAAATCCTCCACGGAAGCGGAAGTTCTAGCTTCCGCCGCAGGGCGCGCTAGCGTCCCCCAGCCTCCTCCGCGTCTCTGGCGGGCGGTACTAAATGAAAATCGGTAAAACGGCGCCGTTACCCTACACACAAGGCTCCATTCTCGGCAGCGTTTAAATGCCCCTCCCGTCTCCGTCCCCGCCCCCCCCGTCCCCTCCCCCCCCCCCGCCCAGGGTGTCCCGTTGCCCGCCCGCCTGTCGCCTCGCCGACTGGAGGGAGGAAGGGAAATTTGCTTCGAGTTTTATGCACGCTCGCCTTAATTATTATGGGCCTTTCTGTTTTCATTCTCGACACAATTGTGCCTCTCCGAACCGAAACCTGACTGACTGAGCGGGATGCAGGAGAAGTCCGGGAGGACGGAGGGAAGGGGGAACTCCTTGCGCTGCTTAGCAGCTGCGTCGAGGAAATGCGGGGGTGGAAGGGGGGGGAAGGGGAGGGGAGAGGAAAAGACTGCAGAGACGCCAGGAAAAGGGGAAAGAACGAACGGAAAGGGGTAGAGGGGCAGCGGCGGTGAACGCGCCTGTAAGAACAACGGGAAGAGGGGGCTGTATGACAGACTTCACGTGAAGATTGCTCCTTGCTTTGGTGAAATTACCGTTTTGCAAGAAGTATTTTTCTTCCTGTCTCGTTTTGATGTACTGGGAAGGTGGGTGAAAATCTGAGAGGGAGTCCTTTGTTCTAAACTTTTATGTCGAGCTAGTTGCCTTGGGTTTGAAGAAAGAACTTCTTGTCAATTGGACGAATTAGTTCTTTGTGTCTGGCTGAAAAAGGGAAACAGATTGGGGGAAAATCTGAAAATGTGGTCTCTCCGAGAGCTTAACGGAACAATTAATTTTAAAATGCACAATTACAGAGCGTTTGCAAATTTTCAACATATTGTTTGGGATCCTTTACACATGATAATATTTTTCTTTGCTTACAACATCTCTTAAACGCAACTTTTTTCGAAGCTTTGTCTCAAGCACATTTATTTACATTTTCACTTCTTTTTTCAACGAATTCAGTATTAAATTATAAATATTACTTCTTAAGAGAATAATAATGGAAATCTGTAAAAACAAATTATTGATAATCACGAAAGCATGAAGACCTACTGCTTTTACTATCTTATGACATTACAAACATTCCTGTAAATGTTATTATCTTCAGCTTTTAGTTGAGTTTAAACTGTATAAACAGTATACCAATTAAATGTGTTGAAACAAAACACTTTTCAAAACTATTGCAATATATTTCTACACTTCAGTATTAAAAGGAAGAATTTGTTCCCTTATTTTGCATTTGTATTCTGTTAAATTATTTTCAAGGTACTATGTTTCATCACTTTATTAGTACAAGCATTTGCATAAACGAAAGTAAAATGTTCTGAAACTATTTTCTGCTTCTAATGTAGTATTCTAAGAGTAACGTGTCCCAAATTCATGAGGAAGCATCGACCTCTCAGTCGAGAGAATCCAGCCTCTATAATTCTCAAGAACAGGTCCACCCCACCCCTTTTACTAATCTAATGTCAAAATCCCACTCTCAAGACAAGATCGTAGAATCTCCGGGTTTAGGAAGTTTTACTTGTGGACTTGCACGTTGGCCAACTCACGCGGAACATAATATCTAAGTCAATTCAGGTGAAAAGAAATCGCCACCATCTTCTCCTCAATTAGACAGACAAATGATTCTAATACATATTTGCTTAAAAACACATTACCTTAATATTTATTTATTTATTGATTGATTGAATTTTTCGTGTTTCCGGGTGCGTCAACTGCTTCGGTCATTAGTCCGTTAGTGTAGTGCATGTTTTTCTCGGGAGATGGCGGTGATCTCTCCCGCTGGATGGCGAGATCCGCCGCCGACCTACCATCGGCTAGTGGGGGTTTCCCCCTAACCAGGACTCTCCCACCAGCGGGACACCGCTCCAGCCGGGACAAGCACGAAGCTCCCGACCGGTCTCCCGAACCATATTGGCCATAGCAGTCGCTACGCCCGGAAACACGAAACAATCAATCAATCTGACCGACTTGCTACCACGCCCATCTGAGCGCAGGAAATTCGCACGCAGAGCGCCCTGTCCAGAGTGGAAGCCGTGAGCAGGGTGGGGTGGCAGATCCGAAGGGCGCGGCCGTCTTGATCTGCGGTGGCGGGACGCGGAAGGAGCCGTCTGCATGCATATTACACGCCCTTCGCCACTGGCCCTTGTGGGGCCCTGCCTCGGTCCCCGCCCCTCCGGCCCTCTGGCTGCCCTGTGGGGAGCGTCTTACGTCAGTCGCTCCGCCCCCAACCGGACGCTGTTGACTCTGAGATGCGGCGCGGGGCGGGCCGAAGGGGGCGTGGCAGGCGGGCAGGAATATTCAGCAGCCTTTGTATGATTTCAACAAACCGGGAGCGGCGAGCGTACCAACACCGCGTGCGGCGAGTGGATGGCTTAAGGCTTGAGTTCGGTGATAGGGAGATCGCGAGTTCGATGTCGGAATGTTAATGATGTAGGAATGCGCGATTTTTGATTCCCTTCCCATGACCAGCATCATCATTCTATCATCTACCTCAATTGGGACTGATACGTCATGAGGGAGTACGGCTAAGGACCGCACACGTAAATAAATAAATAAATAAATAAATAAATAAATAAATAAATAAATAAATAAATAAATAAATAAATAAATAAATAAATAAATAAATAAATAAATAAATAAATAAATAAATAAATAAATAAATAAATAAATAAATAAATAAATAAATAAAATGATTGTGTATATGATTATGTACATTTGTATGATCAAAATACATTAAATGGTAGCATTGAAATTTAAATTCCACGATGAGTAAACAACAATCAAATTAATGTAATATCTATAATTAAGAGCAATATATGTAAATAGATTAATAATTTTTGCATCATTTATGCGTTTGCCGTAAAAAATCAAATAATATTGCAGATGTTGAAAATAAGGTAAGTAATAAAATAATTGCAGTTTTCATATAAAAGTTATTAACTTTATTAAATAATAATAATAATAATAATAATAATAATAATAATAATAATAATAATAATAATCCACATTATGCATGATTCAGATAAGGAGTGATACATTTACTATACGTATGTATCTATGAAATAGAAAAAAAAAGTGAGTAATCAAATGTCGCTAACATTAAATTCATATTTAATGAAATTCGTATTTATTTTTTTAAAAAGTGATTTTATTTAACACAAACTAAACACAACATTTTTAGCGTTTTAAACTTATCGTGGAATTTGTATTATTTGATCACTAAATATTTACTTAAAACTATTATTTAAGATATATTTGCTAACACTTTTTATAACTAAAACGATGTACTTTTTGTAATTTGTTGAAATAAAACAGTTCATGTAGTTTATTGATCCAACTTTCCCATTTTTTATCTCGGAGGGGGAAGGGCTACGCTTCAGTATTTTCCAGGGTCCAAAATGTTCTAGTTCCAGGACAGATTTCAACACACCCGGAGCGGCGAGCGTACAAAATCTGGTGCGGCGGGCAGAGTGAGGAAAAGGCTTGTGAGGTGATTGGGAGATCGCGGATTCGATGTCGGAAGGTTTGTAGTGCCATCGCGCCCGATTTTTATTCCCTTTCCGTAAACAGCGTTCGCATTCTATCATCTACGTCAATTCAGACTGATACGTCATAATGGAGTACTTTCAATAGAGCAGATGTATCCCGCCTACTATCTGACGAGACCAACCTTTGGTCAATGGAGATTTTAAATTACTACTTACATTTTTTTAAATGTTTTAATACCTTTCAGCTATTTTAATACGTCGAACTTTCCCATTTATTATTTTTATACTATGATCTGGCTGCAGATACATGCACCCAAGTCATGTGAAACGTCAGGAAAACTTTTCTTTTTTGTTATTTAAGGTCGCATTAACATGTAAGTCATTAGCGTCCACTATTGGAAGAAACGTTATGGTAACGGGTGAAAGGACAAACACAAATACAACCATGTCCGGGGCGGGACGCGACCCTTCGGTCCGAGATCACTACGACACTACTGCCTTAGCGATCTCGGCCACCGAGCCGACTCAGGAAAACTTTGTAAAGCACAAACATTATATTATTATTCAAATATTATAATTACGATATTAAAATTCCTAAGATAAAGAACGGTCTTTGAAAATAGGGCTTTAAACAAGAAATACTAAAAGAGAATGAAAATCAAGAAAAACTTAAATAAACTAATTGTTTCCATGTTATGGATCCATTGAACAGTGCCATTTCAGCTTTGAACCTATTCTTGAAGCCTAACGTTTACTTAACATTTACATTTACAGAATAATTACCAGTTCGTAGGTTTGGTTTCAAATTCTACGCAATAATATGTAGAATTGCTGTGTTTTGTTGTCGCTATTGCTTCTGTTATGAATTTTATGAGTTTGTTGTTGTTGTTGTAGTGACAGCAGACAAATTTCTTTGAATATCTTTTTCATTGCGTTTGCTTGATACCTTTCTGTTTTGGATTCTTCGAAGTTGTTTTGTTCGAATTCAGTGAAGGCAAATATCCTATGCAAGTTCATGTCATTAAGAATACGGAAATCATGTTTTGACCATTTTTTATGTTTTTCTTTCATCTTTTCATTTCATTTTGTCTGTAGACGTTTCTCCCGCTAATTCGGGGGATCCAATAAAAATATAAAAAGAAACATTCTAAAAACAAAAAAGTAAGAAATAAAAATAGTTTATTTTAGGTGAATTCTAATAAAAATATTTCAACATATTTTTAAAATCCAAAATAAAGAGAAGAAAGATGTTGAAATTTTGATTTTTGAATGGCTTCTTTTCTGGTAAATTGAATATTTATCATTTCCCCTTCAAGTAAAAATCTGACTGATAGTTCTTAAAAATAATAAATACTTAAAAAATTAAAAAACGGTGATAGTCTGAAATTCAAAAAAGTGAAAGTATTGATAGTCTGAAATTCATAATAATTCTTTGATACATCATAATTTCAAAATTAAATTCCACGTTAGTCGCATCGAAACGAAAAGGCGACGAATTCATTTCAAACAAGAACGAACAGAAAACATCCCGTAAAACGAACGATGCAAATGTGGCAAAGCAAAGAGAAGCAGAGCTGCTTTAAATATATGATAAAAGGGAGATAGGATTTTTTTCGTGTTTGTCTTCCTTCCACTTGTCTTTGTTGACTTCCAAGATAAATCTGCTCGGTAAGGGATGTGGTTGAAAAACAATAAAAACGCGCACCTTCTTTTTTTTCTCGTGACGGATTCGAGACAGAGGGAATAAGGAAAATGGAACAAGAAACTCATCAATTCACGGCACTCGACTGTGTGACATCTTAATGAAAGAAGTAATGAATCTCTTCCAACATCTAAGGCCTTCTGAGGAAGAGAAAAAATCCATCTCCTCCGTATTTCAATATGTATGTGAGGTATACATGTCAATACAAGACTTTCCATCCGGTCGGGCAGAAAATCCTCGTTGAAAACGCAACGGAAGGATTATGAATTTTAATGAGTTTGTCTCGTTTCCTACCTCTGTTCGGGAAGACCTACATTAACAGCACGCCAACATCCCATTTAGAGATTTAAGGATGAAATGTTTCTGTTTTTTCCGTTAAGTGATTTCCAAGCCGTGTTATTTCGAGAAGTATGCGAGTGCAGTATTCTTAGGTAACGTATATTTCACTACTTAAGGAATATATTCCAGGTAAATCTCTCTTCAGTCACATAAAAACAGAAAATTGTATGTTACGAACATTTGGACCATTAAGGGGTATTTTCTGGGTAATCGAAGCTTAATAGACATGTCTTTTGGAACTGGATACAAAGTTTTCGGGAGAGAGTTTTACATATTTGAGAAGAAATGCATGGCAGCCGGTAGTTTATAGAGCCTCTGTCGATCATAAGTGGTTTTACGTAACCTTCAAGATGTCAAAAATAATGCGCCATTATCAGGTACTTTAAAAGCACCAATTTTATTATTTCAAGAAAAAACGTCGATACCTAAACTTACATCTTGATAGGTATATTTTACTGCAAACTTGGGCTGAAATAATTTATTATTGCGTTTCCATTAAGATGCTGTAAAGATATGATAGTAAATGTGGCACATAACATTGACTTCAGACCATAAAACATTATTACATCAAAACATGTTCGATACATGAATCAGTAACTGAATGCAATTGGTATGCAGTTATTATTTCACATATTCATTGCAAAACCGAGGAAATACAATAATTTGGAAATAAATAAATTTAATTTTCCATTCCAATTATTTGATCACACTTGTTTTCTCGAATAACACCTTGTTCACACTTATTGAAAATTAGTGAAAAGAGAATGTACAATACTTTGCCATATTTGTTTAGTAAATTTTACTAGTACTCGATTCTTAGCAGTTTTCGTTTTTTAAATAAGGTTTTCGCTCCTAACAATATTTTCGCTTTCTATTACTAACTTTATTTCACGCACTAATAAGAAAACATACTAGGCTAAAAAATCTGTGATCAGTGAGTTATGTATTAAATAATATTTAAGTAAGCATGAACGTTTTACAGCGATTTAAACATAGTGGCACTTCAAACTCACGATCTGGAAGGAGAGACGGACTTTTGACAGGAAATTGGGAGCTCCAATATCAAAAATGTAAGTCGTCACAAATATCCCCATTCTATGGAAATATCTGCCTATCCGTCTAGCGCATGACATTGAAGTACCACAATATTTAAATTAGAGTATAAGTAAGCTTCAGCATTGAAATATATTTTATTACTACTTACACCTTAGTGAACATTTCGCAATCCTTAAACAATTGTTTTAGGAATGAAAATAATATTCACAACTGGGAACAGCCAATCCCTGAGTTTTTGCGTGACAACATAGAGCCTAGAAATTGTGCTTAGTTAAACATTTTAAAAGTTAGTGTTTTTAGTACGAAATTCTCATTGCTCCATTCCTGTGATTCTGTAGTGTGTCTCGGAAAAAATATTACAAACTTCTAGGGCACCGATCAAATTGTTGCGAGTGAACATACACTGGGATATTCTACATAATACATGCCAACAAATTTCATATTGCACATGTGCATTTACAATGCAATATTACAAACTTCTAGGGCACCGATCACATTGTTGCGAAAGAACATACACTGGGATATTCCCTATAATACATGCCAACAGATTTCATATTGCATATGTGCATTTACACCAGATATTTGTTATGATTGAATAGTGATTCCGGTCGCATCAACTGCCAAGGTCAATAATTGAAGTGTGTGTTTTCTCCTCGGCAGCCAACAGCGACGTCTCCCTCTCTGGCGGCGATATCGCTTAATGGCGAGATCCCGCGCCAACCAACCGTCCCTTCCCTAGCGTCGACGCGT
Organism: Teleogryllus oceanicus; assembly: GCA_964035755.1. Lineage (NCBI taxonomy): Eukaryota > Metazoa > Arthropoda > Insecta > Orthoptera > Gryllidae > Teleogryllus > Teleogryllus oceanicus. Next base: position 79,514,345 of record CAXIVR010000010.1, on the reverse strand, counting down.
CGCCTAGCGTGGTTTTCCCCAGACAGGTACCTCTCACCAGCAAAGCGTGGCACCGCCCCAGTTGGGATAAGCTCTAAGCTCCCGACCGGTCTCCCGACATGTGTGTAATGTAGTGCATGTTAGTGTAAGTGTGTGTGTGTAAGGGGAGAGGATAGGACAAAGAATGGGAAGGACAGATCGCGCGCGGCCGTGGCCCGTTTGGTAGGTACTGCTCCGGCACTCGCCTGGTGTTGATCGGAGAAACCACGGAAAACTACCGATCAGAGCAGCTGGCCACTGGAATTCTCCTCCAGACAGTTCTGAATTCGTTCTGAATTCGATCGTTGAAAATTCCACACCATCAAGATTCAAACCCTAAAACCTCCCAGTCATAATTACTGCACAAACAGCAGCGATGTTGAAACTCAGTTAAACTCAACCAGTATGGGATTTTCCCGTGGATTCCCTCCTCATACAATCATACATCTCGACTGAACATTATGGCATTCTTAAGCATTTCTCTCTCATCATCATTTACTTCTCCTATTTACACCTACCATCACCACAAAAACTAGAGAAAGGCAAAGCCTTGCAGCCAATGTCATCAGCTGCATAGGTAAGACGAAGTCTTTTCCGCCACCTACTCTCTGATGAGTATCCCACTAATAATCATCGCCATTAACACCAGAATGTTCTTGATTAATTTATTTCACCGACGTTTCGCCGCGGTTGTCTCCTCACCCCACGTCAAATCCTCACGCTGCCCTCAGCCACCCAGCACTTCGCACCAACGCCTCACCATTTCCTTGACACACCTCCGTGCCACCCTCGAAACCACACTCCATCCAATCTCACCTCCCGTCCCCCGCCCCCCTCACTCCCCCCTCCAGCTCTGCCCAAGACGCTGCAATGACGCAGGGAGCCCTCGTCGACTTAATCAAATATTGTAGTTCCCGAAGCCGCTTCGCATTATAAGCCGTGTATAATTCACTCTGTAGGGCCCGCGTACACAATACAATGGCCGTTACAAGACTCTTGTCCATCTTCAGTAATTAGCGGAATATCTTATTCATAGCGGACGTCTTGAGGTTCTGCGAAGGAGTCGGTGGAGATTGTGGTGACGGGGGTGAAGCTTGCCGCGGTGCTGGTGGAGGTGTTGGAAATGATGAGGGGGAGGGGGGGTTGAGGGGGGGGGGGTAGTAGAAGGTAAGACGAAGCAGCGGTGGCACGAGAATCGAGGAAAGGAACCTCCGAAGGAGAATCAGCTCGGATGGTGGTCAGGGAATACGGAGCAGAGCGGTAAAAACTGTAACCACGGTCGGGGGCAACTATTCAGTCTGAGATATTACGCTGTTCGGGGCTCCTTTGTTATCGAAGCGGCGGTGGTGGCGGGGGCGGTACGGGCGGCCCTCGTGTACAGGCCCCGTGACGTCATCAGCTCCGTGCGAACGTGACCAGCGGGGCGGGGTGAAGGCGGGGGCGGGGGCGGGGCGGGGATGGAGAGGCGGCTGCCACTCCCAAAGAATTAGTTCATTAACGTCTCCTCCGCCCGTTGCCTGCGGCTGCAGATGCCACCGCCCGCCCGCCCGCCCGCGGTATTCTGGAAAGCGATATGAAATATCGGCGGGGCTCGCTCCATAAGTTCCCAATGCCTCCGCGGAGGCGGGCCGTGCCCGCGCTTGGGTGGTGGAGGCAGGCCAAGGTAAGGACGAAGGACTGACGGGAAGTGAGGGTGACACGGCAGAGAACCGGAGGGTGATGGATGGGGCAAGAGCGAGTATGTAAGGAGAGGACTGTAAGGTGATGGATATGGCCAGATATCTACCACTTCAGAGCCTTATTTTCCATTTCTTTGAGTAGCGGAGTAACTTTTAGTTCCTCTCTGATTGTATTATTCCTGATTCGATCTCTTCTTGTTTTCCCTACTATCCTGCGTAGGAATTTCATTTCCACAGCTGTGATTCTACTTTCTGTTTTCGTATTATGTGGCATGCTTTCAGTTCCATATATAAATCTTGGTATATATATATATATATATATATATATATATATATAAATAAACGGACTTATAAATTTGGAGTTTTGTTTTAGTATCTACATTCATTCTTAACAAGTTCTAATTTATTTGAACGGCTGAATCCCTTGGACTAGAAAGTGATGGATGTGGCTAGGACGAGAAGGTGAGATGGCGCGTGGAGAGAAAGAAAGACCGACAGGAAGACAAGAGAGCGGGGAGAAATAGAAAGGAATCGAATTACGTGAATTGAGAGCGAAGAGAATACTGACGTTAACGTAGGATGCAGAGAGAGAGAGAAGGAATGGAATAGAATGAGATAAAAGGAACGGGAAAGGAGATCCATAAGTTTAGGAAAAGTGGTAAGAGAACATTCGGAGAGAACAGGGAGAACTGAAAGAAAAAAGAGCATGATACAGCAAAATAAAGATGTCACTAGTGAGAGCGTACTGTGAGGACTTTATAAATTAACCAGTTGAGAGTAGAGAGGGCCTAAAACATTACAAACGGTGAGACTAAGTCACTATATGGAAGATATACGACAGATGAGATGTACTGAACTATACTTAAACAGTACAGCGAGTAGATGATCTTGGCTGTCCGGGTGACGCCGCGTCGAAGGCTGTGTTACCGACGTTTCGACCATCTCTTCATGGTGTTCCTCAGTGCTGGTCTGCACTGGAGTGGTGAGCGTTCGGATTTATATAAGTGTGGGAGCCGATGACGATTGGCTGAGTCAGTCGGCCCCCACACCTATGTAAATACGAGCGCTCACCACTCCAGCGAAGACCAGCCCTGAGGAAGACCACGAAAAGGTGGTGGAAACGTCGGCAACACAGCCTTCGACGAGGCGTCACCTGGACAGCCAAGATCATTTACATGACTCCGGCCGCGGAAGCCTACGGCTTCTGTACAGCGACTAATATAATTGGTGAGGACAGTAAAAACGGCACGACGTCGCGAGGGGAGGAGGTCAGAAATGCCATGGGCAGTTAAATAAAGAAAGACTTGGTTGGCTAACGAAAGAACGAAAAGAATATTGAAAGGCAAAGAGAAGGCAGGAGACGACCCGAAGATAACCAAATACTCTAAGAAGTCGCAAGAGACACAAATGGATAGTACCACGGGGAAAAGCAGAAAATAGAAATAATGCAAAGGATGCAAAGATTAATAGGATAACTGAGGGTACAGAACAGAGACAGAGATGACGACGAGACTGGAAGAGGCAATGAAGCTTAAGAGGTGAAGAGAATCAAGGTGTAGAGAAGCTGGATGACGGCGAGTACAGAGAACGAAGGGTAGGCTGAAAAATCGGTGGAGATGGTGGGTGAAGGAAAACAAAAATATTCAGCGTGTATTGAAGAAGGATTGTACAGAGAAGAGGGTTTAGGCGGTGAGGTCAGACAGGAGCAAAGGAATGGCACTCAGAGGGTGCAGAGAGGGCTGAGAAGGAGGGAGAAGAAAGCGTGGAGGGTAGATGTGATGGGAAGGGAAGAACGGCGATTGGTCCATGGAATAGAAAATGGAGCATCGTTGACGGGACCGTTGGGGCCGAGGTGTCGGGAGCTGCGGCGCTGGGGGCGATGTCCGAAGAGCGAAAGGGTTGGTCATGGCAACAAGGCGATCGGGAGCGGTAGCTCAGTGCATCAACTGATGTCACTGCAGAGCTTCTGTCCGGGAGGTCCTAGGTTCGAGTCCTGATTGCGGCAGGATTTTCGACCCTAGCTTTTCAGCTAAGTCGAATTCAGTCGCTGCCTGGAGGAGAATTCTAGCGGCCGGCTGCTCTCATTGATAGTTTTACGTGGTTTCTCCGATCAACACCAGGCGAATCGTACACTAACATTCACCACACTACCACATATTCCGGGAGACCGGTCGGGAGCTTAGAGCTTGGCCCGACTGGGGCGGTGCCCCGCTGGTGGGAGAGTCCAGGTTGATCACCGCCATCTCCCGAGAAAAAACATGCACTACACTACCGGGACTAATGACCGAAGCAGTTGACGCGCCCGGAAACACGAAAAAATCAATCAAGCAACGAAGCGGGTGGCAGTGGGGTGGTACCAGTGACGACGCGGCCTGTGGGGATGGCAATGGTCGGGGAGGCGGCGCGGTTGGCGTCAGGGCGGCCGGGGTCGGGCCGTGGCAACGGGGTGATGACCCGGCGACTGCGACGGTGGGAAAGACAGCAGTAAAGGAGGCGGTACTGGCGGTAGGGGTTGTGCTGGAGGGTGGTGGAGGGGTGGGGGGGGGGGTGGGTGGGGGTGGGGAGGAGGAGAAGACGATGACGATGGCGGTGGCGGTGCCACTGATTGTGGAAGCGGAGCCTGTTTGGCCAGTGGGGCAGTGAGTGGGGCGATGGTGTTAGTGGTGATGATATCGGTGGTGGCGGGGACTACAATGGTCGGAGCGGTGATGGTGGTGCTGTGATGACTTTTTTTGGTTTGATTACTGATGCTGGGTGTGTCTACTGCTAATGTCATAATTCCCGTATGTATAGTGCATACTTTTTTCGGGAGGCGGTGGAGATCATCCCTTAGATGGTGATATTTGGCACCGACTTCCCTGTCCGCTAGCGGGGTTTTCCCAACCAGGTATCTCCCACAAGAGGGGCACCGCCCCAGCCGGGACAAGCTCTAAGCTCCCGACTAGTCTCACGGCATGTGTGGTTGTGTAGTGCATGGAAGTGTAAGTATGTGTATGTAAGGAGTAGGATAGTATGAGAAAGGGGAAGGAAAGATCGCGCACGGTCCGTGGCCCGATTGTTAGGGTATTGCTCCGGCATTCACCTGGTGTTGATGGGAGAAACGACAGAAAACAACCTATCAGAGCAGCCGACCAGTAGAATTTTCCTCCAGACAGTGACAGAACTCGACCCAGCTATCTAGCTAGATTCGAAAATTCTGGCAACATCGCGACTCGTACCTACAACCTCCCGATCAGAGGCACTGCAGTGACATCAGCTGATGCTCTGAGCCACCTCTCCCAGTGTTGATGGTGCTGTTCGTTGTTCGGATTGTAATGGTGGTGGTGTTTGTGGTGGTGGTGGTGGTGTTGATGGTGGTGGTGGTAGTGTTAATGGTGGTGGTAGTGGTGGTGGTGGTAGTGTTGGTGGTGGTGGTATTGGTGGTGGTGGTGGTAGTGTTGGTGGAGGTGGTGTTGATGTTGGTGGTAGTGTTAGTGGAGTTGGTGTTGATGGTGATGGTGGTAGTGTTGTTGGTGGTGGTATTGGTGTTGGTGGTAGTGTTAGTGGAGTTGGTGTTGATGGTGATGGTGGTAGTGTTGTTGGTGGTGATAATGGGAGTATTGGTAGTCCTGCTAATGGAGATGTAGATGGGGGGATGATGGTGGGGATGCTGTTCGCGTGGTGGTGGTGTTGGAGAGAGTGCCGTTCATTGCGGTGGTGGTGGTAATGATGTTGGCGTTGGGTGGTGATGTTCATGGAGATGGTGGCGGGGGCTGCCCTGAAAAATGCGGCAGCGGGGGCGATGTCCGAGCGGCTGCAGAAGCGGCGATGACGAGGCCCGGGGGCGGGGGCGGCGGGGGCAGGGGCGGGGGGGGGGGGCGGTGGGGGCGGTGGCCGTGCGAGCGTGCGCTGCGGCTGAAGGTTCGGCGGAGGGCAAGTCTGCACGCCACGGGATAATGAACTGCACATCTTCAGTTACGCTGCTACAATGAGGCCCTCGGCCAAGATTAAGAGCCGCTCTGTGTTCTTTGAACTTACGGCTTACTTATGGATCTCTCCGCATTTGCTCTGCTCCTTACTAGAGCGGTCATGGTATCCGCAGTATAATTTCTCCGTCTGCATTTGTGTGAATATTCTCATTTCTTCGGAACAAAACATTAATTAGTCGTTTATTGACGGAGATGCGCAAAACCTAAATAATGAAAATTCTTCCTGTGTGTGGTAAATTTATATTTTTATCTCTTATACTCTTAACAATATTTCTTTTCACAATTATATTAATTGTTACGTTTTTACAGAAAGCCCCTAGAAAGGAAATTTCACGATATAAATTTGTATTCGTTGAAATATACAAGTATCATCGATTCATAAATTCAACTAATGACGAGTTTATTAATTTAATCCTCATCAGTTATATTTCAATATGATATGACAACAAAATTAACTACACAGATCTAATAAACATTTTTTTTAAACCTGTTCCTATGAAAATCGTTTATTTCAACCAACTACTTTGAAAACCAATTACTTTCCTGTACAGCCTGTTATTCACTCCCCTCTCTAGCGAACATTGCCAGTATTGCATCATGCTAAAAATCAAATCGTAGTATTTGACTCTAAAAATCTTAGTTTTGAGCTTAGACAAACTGAAAAACTCATTTTATCATTGTGAATTACAAAATCTAGCAGAAATTATAATAAAATTATTAAAAAATATATTATCACCTAACGAAATATTACAACTGACATGCAGACACCCAAATATCTCTCTCTCTTAGATCTATTTTAATTCATAATGCAATGCATATATCAAGGTATCACAATAAGATTGTCATATACTCCAATTTTCAGTTATCCGAGTTAAGAAAACCATCATTCTCTCTGAGGAACCACCGGCCCATACATTCAGAATATTCGTCAAATAGTATAACACACGTTTGATTTTTTTTTCCCGCATTGACTAACGATACAGCGAAACATTAAATTAACGTATCTAAAAACTAAAATGTGGCCATGACTGAAATGTAGGATACAAATATGACGTGTTTTTAATGGAGCACTAACTTGTTTATCGCACAGCCGCAGAAATACACAATCCCAACTCTCGCTGCAAGAAATATATGTAGCGATATCTAAGCCCCCAATGAAATCTACACTAATAAAAATAAATTCATCGACATGTAACTGACATCAATATCACAAAAAGTAGAGTATGAATAAATACACAATTTTTACAAGCTCGTCTTTAGGATTGTTGCAGTGTCCTTGCAGAACAGTTAGGTAAAGATTAATACAATGCAATTGAGGAAAATAGTTTTTTAAAATGATATGTTGGTAGATGCACCACGACCATTATTTTTTGCCAGTTTCTAAGAGTAGATTAGTTCTCAATATATTTCCCCAGACACCAGTAACAATACAGTAGGACTGCTACCCAATAGATTTGCTAGAGTTCAGGAGCTGTGCCAAAGATAAAAATGTTTAACCAAATAGTAATGTAGTGTAAAAGAAAATGCAAGAAAATTGTAGCATTTTGTTAAATTTTGATCCAATTACATAAAAAATAATAATCTTAACACAGTGGTTGATAAAAAAATGATCTTTAATCTCGTTCACAAGGATTGGATATGAAGAAAGTCCGGACAATGCCGAAAATTTTGCAAGGCTTTATGTAGTAATGCCGGTCTCAGAGACCCTGCCGCTAGTTTTTACTGTTGAACTGGCTATAGTGGTTACGTTGCGACATCGAACGCCGAGTTATGCATCATTCGAGAGTTTTCCTTTTATGGGATGTGAGATGTTTTACTTTGATGTGAGTAAGACGTTGTTTTCTCGTATGTTTCAAATAATATTTCATTCTCTTAGAAAGCAACCAAGGTTGTATAATGTTTAGTGGATTTTTTAGTTTAGTGGAAAACGTCGAAAGAGCACAAACCTTAAATGTCTCGCGTAAGTGAGCTGTTGGTTTAGAATCGAATTCTGGCAGTTAGAAGAAGTTCCATGAATGAAGGAAGAAATTTTGATTACTATTTTTGTGACTATCTATATGCAATGACCAAAACTATAATATTTATTTACAAAACATAATCTACAACGAATGTTTGAAACTGAATTCACATTTTAAATTTTAACAACTCTTCTTTAAAAACTTAATTTCAACATTTCAACAATTATATTATGAAAGGTTTTATTGAAATGTGTGTATCATTAGTTATTTCAAAAGTAAATTTAAAAACATTGAGTAATGTGCCAATAACACGAAACAAATCACATGGTCTGAGAAACCGGTGTTACTGATAACGTTCTCACGGTGAGCTGCCATCAGGGTCTTTCCCAAAGGAGTAAATATAAATATTATTATTATTATTATTATTATTATTATTATTATCATCATCATTTATTCTCAACTACAAATTGATGAATAATAGATGTAACACCGTGCTTCGGCAAGACAAGAAACACAGGGCTTAAGTGATTAATTTCTGTTATAACATTGCAAGTACTAATATTACATTTTACATTTTTACATTTGTAGGCATTTTAAGAAAAACTAATCAGAATATATATACAAAATATATACAACTACAAAATACACACATTAATTAAATTTCATTTTACTTGTACTTTCGGCTTCGTACATGTTCTAGTTCAATAAATGTTCACCAAACTCATGATGCAATTTACATTCATGTTCGAGTTCTTCACCCATGAATTTCCTCACTAAATGACACGTGTCTAAAATCACAGATTTGCGCATCATGATCATCATCATTAATTTTCCTGCTGCATCAATTCTTCCAATCGAGATTTTTATTAATATTATTATTATTATCATCATCAGGTTTTTTTAAAAAAAAAAAAAAAATTTTTTTTTTTTTTATATTAAATTTCAAATGGGATATTCATGGTTATCAGAGAGAAATATAAAATTTAAAAACGTCTCTTATACATTTCAATCTGTCATAAACTCTAAAGCTAATAAAGCCCGTGTTCCCACTTAAGGTCTAGTATAGAAGAATAGGCTGAGCGAAGCGTCTGCCAGAGGAGAGGTGAAGAATCGCAGTCAGTTGCGAGCGGCGGCGGCGTGGGAGGCTCGGCGGTGGGGAAGGGGCCAACGCGGATCAAGCGGCGTGCACGAGCGCAGCGCTCAAAGGAGCCGTGTGGGGGCGCCCCCCACCACCCACCCACCCCACCAACCCCACCCACCACCCACCCCATCCCCATCCCATATTCATAGTTCAGATTCAGAGTTCATATAAAAGTGTGAATACAACAAAGAAAACAAAATACTTTCGAGTGATCCCATCAGCTACTACTGATCACAAAGAAAAACAGTGATTTCTATGATTGAATTAAAGAAGTGATCGAATAATGGTTGTCATTCCTACTAATAAAGACTGTAATGTAGTACCACAGAGCACTGTACAAAGCCCACATCTTTTCATAATATGTCAATGATTTATGGAAACAATTGCCTGGTGACTGTCACTGTTTTTATGTTTGCTGAGATTAATCGGCATTTCTCAGCAATCAAAATGTGTAGATCTCTAGATTTTTACATAATTGCCAAGTCTCTAACTATTTATAATTGAATTTGTTGATTGTAAGCGCTCCTAGACTTATTCTTGTACAATATTAACAACCAATATGTCCAGAGAGTACAAAGGGAATTCGAATGTACGCTTGAGTGCCTAAACATAATAGAATTTTATGGCTCATATCTAATTCTCTTACTCTTAAAATAATTTGTTTTATGAATTTCTGCAAATTTGCAGTTAGTGGAAATTTGATGAGAATACATAAAATGCCATACTCGAATTCCTAAAAGGACAAAACGTTCCTTCTCGCTGAACAATTTGTAATTCATTTCATCATCGAACAGAGACCCTAAGTCTCGCCATCATCTTGCATGTGCGGAAACCAAGGATGTGAATTTGGTTTTCAATGTAATTTTGAGAACTACTGGATGTACTACACCCTTAAAAATAGGAATCGATTTAGGTGGCTGAAGGCATCAGTTAATGTCATTGCAGGACCTCTGACCGGGATGACCTTGGTTTCGAATTCCGACAGTAGTAGGATTTTCGACACAAGCCAAACTACTAGGCTTAGTTCTACCGCTGTCTGGAAAAGAATTTTAGATACCGACTGCTCTGATCCGTAGTTCTGTGTTTTCTAATCATCATCAGGCGAATGCCAGAGCAATATCCATATACAGGGTGAGTCACGTAACTTTAGCACCTCCTATAACTTTTGAACGGTTGAAGATATTGAAATGTAGTTTTCACGGAAGTGCATGAGAAAATAGGGCTAACTGTTACGTGTATTTATTTCTATATTATCACTTGTATTTTACGAGATATTTGAGGTAACTTTGTTTTTCAAAGGGAACTATACATATTTTCAGTCTATCATAAAGAGCGTAAAAGACGAATCAATGATATACATAATATCATATGTTAAATAAGGATTTTTGAGAAATTTTTGTTCTTTTGCGACCAGTTCTTAACGGATACTTTGAATGTAACCGACCGCCACAGAAGGTCACGCAGCGCTCCACCAGCCAGCCCGCGCTCGAGGAAGGAAGGGATCTTAGTATTTCAAGACACAAAACGTATTCCAAATATTCACTAACTTGCCGTTTTTCCCTGAATTCTGCTTTCATCCTTCCCCATTTTCAAATATTTTATTACTTAAGGATTGAAAATATGGATTTGTCATATGTAGTATGTATTGAAATAAGATTGTTATTTAAATTTAATTTAAAGGGATATCATACCACAGGATATTAATGGGATCTTGGAAAGTAAACACAGTAAGAATAAATTATTAAGACTTTACAAAGAATATTGCATATTTTTAGCAAATAGTTTTATTGTTAATGATAATATAACAATACCTTGTGAAAACAAACAAATGAGAAAGATAATGATAATGACAAAAATTTTAAAAAATTCAAAAATACTAAATAAAAATACATTACTATTCAAATTACTTTAGAATGTGTTCAATATGACCACCATTCACAGACAAACACATCTGCAGGCGCTTTTAAAAGATTTCTTAACTGCGACCAATGTTTCTTTTTAACTTCAGAACATGCAGCTACAATGCGTCTACGCATATCTTCTGATGTAGATGGAGCCTCTTGTTAAACGTGGTTTTAAGAAAACCCCAAAGAAAAAAATCTAGTAGCGTCAAGTCTGGGGAACGCGGCCAACACACAGTACCACCCATTAAATATCCTGTAATATAAACCCCATTAACTGGAGTAGAAGTAATAAACAATTTTATTACAATACATACTTACAATAAACCCTTATTTTTAACCCTTCCATTTCTTAAAAATAAGCTGAAAATGGGGAAGGATGGAACGCAGAGTTCAGGGAAAAAACTACAACAGTTTTGTGAATATTTGGAATATGTTTTGTATCTTGATATACTAAGATCCCTTCCCTTCCTCGAGAGCGCTTGCTGGTGGAGCGCTGCGTGACCTTCTGTGACAGTCGGTTACATTCAAAATATCCGTTAAGAACTGGTCGCAAAAGAATAAAAATTTCTCAAAAAATCCTTATTTAACATATGACATTATGTATATCATTGGATTCGTCTTTTACGCTCTTTATAATAGACTGAAAAAATATGTATAGTTTCCTTTGAAAAAACAAAGTTACCTCAAATATCTCGTAAAATACAAGTGATAAAATAGAAATAAATACACGTATCAGTTAGCCCTATTTTCTCATGCACTTCCGTGAAAACTGCATTTCAATATCTTCAACCGTTCAAAAGTTATAGGAGATGCTAAAGTTACGTGACTCACCCTGTATATTAGGGCCGCAGACCGTACGCAATGTTTCCTTTCCTTTTATTTTTCTATCCTCACCTCTTACTTACATACACTAACACACACGTAACCGGGTGCGGTAGCTCAGTGTATCAACAGATGCCACTGCAGCGCCTCTGACCGGGAGGTCCTAGGTTCGAGTCTTGACGGCGGCAAGATTTTCGACACTAGCTATTCAGCTAGGTCGAATTCAGTCGCTGTCTAGAGGAACCGCGCGCGATCTGCCCTTCCCTTCCTTGTCCTATCTTCTGTCCTTACACACACTAACGTGCACTACACTACCACATATTCCGGGAGACCGGTCGGAAGCTTAGATCTTGTCCGGCTGGGGCGGTGCCCGCTGACGGAGAGTCCTGGTTAGGGAATCCCACTAGCCGACGGTAGGTCGGCGTCGGATTTCGCCATCCAGCGGGGAAAATCACCGCCATCTCTCGAGAAAAACATGCACTACACTAACGGGACTAATGACCGAAGCAGTTGACGCGCCCGAAAACCCAAAAAATCAATCTATCAAACACACACGCACTACATTTCATAGACACACATGCTGGGAGACACGTCGGGAACTTAGAGCTTGTCCGGCTGGATCGGCATTGTGAGAGACACCTGGTTGGGGAAAACACGAGCCGTCGTATAGGTCGGTGCCGAATCACATCGTTTTGTGGGGGAAGATCACCACCACCTTGCCGCGAAGAAAAACATGCACTACACTTATGAAAGTATAAACCTTAGCGTTAAGCCGTGCAGTTAAGTGTAGTGAACACGATCAATGAATTAAAAAATTAGCCAATATTTATGTAGCTTGTATTAAATTTTTGCATCACCGACATATGATAATTGGATATCATGACAGAGTTGAAATATTTGTTATAATACTTAATATTAGTGATAGTATGATTATTGCATGTTTGGCTTGTACTGTACTAATTTGTTATTATTATTGTTATTATTATTATTATTACTAGAGCACCATATAGAATAACACTGCGCCGGAATCACTAACCAATCATTATACATAGGAATGCATATATCTTTATCTCTTAAAATATTGAACGTTCTACGATGTTGTAGGAATTGAGCACCATATAGAATAACACTGCGTTGAAAAAGTCTCCTACCTGCCAGGTGTCTGTACGAATCACTTTATCCTCTCTTCGAAACCACCAGGAAAATAATTTACAGCCTACATTAGGCCCTGCAACCACCCGAGAGTGGCAAGAATCGCCCGACAACAACTATATTTTGAACGCACACGCTCTGTTACTTTAAGAAGCCCAGAATGACACGAACACCGCTACGTTTTGTGAGGCGTGACAATGGGATTCTTACGATGCAACTAAGCTCCATTTGCTGTGACTACCCTCTTCGCATGTAGCGGTTACAACGGGTGTACCTGCCCGTTTAGAAATGCCGCACTTGTGGTGTGTAAAAGCCGCGATAAGGCCCGTAAAGGTACTTTTCTCGCCTACTTCGTGTTGCGAGTAATGACTGGTGCTTACGCGATGCTACTGAAGATACGGAAATTGGTGACTGGTAACAATGATTAGACCTTTCAGCGCGTTGCGCCGTTCGCTGCTCGCTTGAGTGCCGGGTGGGGACGAGCATGTGAAGAATTATGTGTGAGGAGCGTTTATCTGGAGGGAGATGCTAACAGCGGGCTTTTCGTGCTGGGTTCGCGTCGTATTTCTCATCGGGTTTGCCCCTCGCAGCCCAAGTGTGCTTCGGTGTTGCGATGTGAGGCTGGAGGTTGGTTGTCCGTGATTCCGGGCGCGTCAACAACTTAAGCATTAGTCCCGTAAGTGTAGTGCATGATTTTCATCGAGAGGCGGGAGTGATCTTCCTCCGCTGGATGAGATCCGGTGCCGACCTACCGTCGGCTAGCGGGATTTTTCCCCAACCAGAACTCTCCCATCAACGAGGTACCGCCCCAGTCGGGACAAGTTCTAAGCTCCCAACCGGTCTCCCGACATGTGTAGTGCATGTTAATGTAAGTATGTGTGTAAGGGGTGAGGATAGAACAAGGAAGGCGAAGGAAAGATCGCGTGCAGTCCGTTGCCCGTTTGTTAGGGTACTGCTCCGGCATTCGCCTGGTGTTGATCGGAGAAACCACGGAAAACTACCGATCAGAGCAGCCGGCCGCTAGAATTCTCCTCCAGACAGCGACTGAATTCGACCTAGCTGGAAAGCTAGTGTCGAAAATCCTGCGGCCGTGGGGAGTGGGAACCTAGGATCTCCCGGTCAGAGGCGCTGCAATGACATCAGTTGATGCACTGAGCCACACGCTCGCGGTATGTGAGGCTGGACATGACCAAGTAGATGTTTCTGTGATCTGCATTGCATGCGAATCTTTACTTAGCAAAGTCATACAGTGCGCGGATCTCAATTTACGACCGACTTGGTGGATCCGGACATCAACTGATGTCTCTGTAGTGCCTCTGATCGGGAGGTGCTTGTGTTCGAGTCAAGACGCTGGCAGTATTTTTGACTTACTCTTGATAGCTACGTTGAGATCGGTCGTTGTCTGGAGAAGAATTCTACTGGATGGCTGTTCTGATGGGTTGTTTTCTGTAGTTTCTCCAATCAATACCAGGCGAATGCTGGAGCAATGCTATACAAATGGACCACGCACCCTGAGAGATCTTTTCTTTCTCTTACGTGTTCTGACATACTTTTCTATATTAATATTTTCCAATGCGTGCATAAGTTTAAAGAAAACTAAACACCCTCCGGCTTTTTGAGAAGTGTCTATGGTTTAGTTAGACACTCAGGAACTCGGGAAAATCCTAAAATAAATTTAAGAGTTTTGATTTGATATGAATAATGCAATATTTAATTGCGTTATTCTGCCTATTCTTATTCTGTGACTAAATTCGCACACGTAGTGCTTACGAAAGAACTGCCGTCAGCAAGGCTCCATGGAGAAGACCTACTGCTATTAAATATTTACTACGTTTGCGTTATGGAACAGTAACAATTTTTATATTCTTGATATGGAAGGAAATGTACTGTATACAACTCTACGTTATGTAGCTTTCAGTGTTCGTGATGACCGATATTGTTAAATTATTTCATATATTTAAGACTTGTAGATGTAAACATTTTTAATATCTGTGTTTTATTCATGAAAGTCCAAAGGCAGGTCATCTGTGTAATTGAGTCTCGAGTTTATAATACATTTTATTTACTTCCATAATCTTCTTATTACAGTAACAGATTAAGTTAATATTTATTTTGTTAATTACAGATTTATTGTTATTCTGATGATGCGGTTGCATTTGAGCCTCGATCAATATTGATTTTATCAATCTTCCGTAGATAGTGAAGTACATTTTTATACCTCTTTGACTTTTTATTGTCCTTAATATAAAGTTAGGAAACCTTCCTTCATTTATAAATAATATAAACAGCAGCCTATCCTTAGCCGTCAATATTTTTAATATCAAATGCCATTTTAAATCAAGAAACATTGTGGTTCATGTGATAATATTACAAAAAATGACTGAAACATTAAGAGACCGATTTGTTTTCCTTTTTCAACCAATTTCGTTCATGCACTAAACAAAATTAAAAACTGGCCAAAAATGCTACTCAACCGATTAATTTTCAGCAGAATAATAGGCAATATGGTCGGCATACATCGTAATTACAAAAAATAATTTGGCATTCATTTTCACTAAATTATAATTTATTTCTGTAGACGTTTGATTGAATCGAGAGTCCTAAAATGATTGTAAAAATATTTTTAAACCTCAACTCATTACATTTTCTTGAAAATGATCATGTAATTTTCCCTTTTTATTCAAATTTTGTGGAAAAAAGGGCATAAACAATTTTTAAGCTCATTTTGCAATATTACAAAGTGTAAAAAGAAAGAATTAAGTCTTAACGTATTCTATTAATAAGAAATGAGCTTTGAGCTCTTTACTTCACGATTCTCGTTTTCGTAATTGACATCTGTTTTGGAGTTTGAACAATGCAATAGATGTGTACTGTAAGTATGCATTTTATGCATATTGATTAAGAAAAGAACTTCTGCACAGTAATAATAATAATTATTAATTACCATGAAGTGTTATGAAGCAACAAATTATTACATCTCGTGATACCTTTTAGGTGTGAAATTTATTTCCAACGGATTCTATAATCATAGAAGTAGCCAAAAGTTCAAAATAAACTCTACACAAACTATATTACCTTTTATTTTTAAATTGCCAATATTAATGATATTTATCTATCATGCAGGTGCCACGTTACATGTAATAATATCCACAGTATTATTTTTCTAAAATCGTAGTTCATCTTTATGGAGCAATTATCTGTATCTCCAGTTCATAAAATACACTATTCTTTAAGTGTATAGAGATGTTCCAGATACTACACATGCTTCCGGGTGTCTGCACCTCCAGTATTTATCGTTGATTATTTATGTTACCGTGAAGACGAACATACAATCGAGACTCATTTTTTCGAAATAAAATCATGCATTAGGCGAGAAAATAACACCGATCACCTCACAATCCACACAAACTACCGCTAACCATAAAGCTGTCGGCATCTCCTAATCAATGCCTCGGCCCTATCCTTTATAACAGTTCTGGCATTCACCTGCCCGTCAAGCGATGTTGATCATCTGAGAACTCCGAAAACAAGGATTCCTCATGACGACAGAGATTGCAGACATTTTGTTTTACAGTCACGCATACTTCATACGTAGTATAGAGAAAATCAGATTTTATGGTAGCAAAAACAGCGATTTTGTAAAAGAAGAATTCTCATGTAGATCCCTGATACCGAAAAGTTGGATAATTCTTGTTCCTTTATGTAGTAAATTACTTTCTCTAATACTTCGTATCTATCTTCGTTTCACGGGTCCTTGATACCCAAAAATTGCTTTACGGCCAAACGTCTGCTCGTCTCCCAGTTTGTAATTCCATCCCTCTGTGCAGCAATACTAGCGCTAAACCGTAAGTAGTATTTTCACCAAAATTGATATTTCGTTTTTTTTATTTTAATTTTGATTTTAAAATTTATATTTCGTTTTTTATTTTATATTTGTCTGGCTAAGGTCGCCACTCCCTAAATTTGAAACGTATATTTTAATTTGTAGGGCGCAATTTACACGAAGCCTTAAGGACAGCTCCCATTTTTACTTTTTACACGAAGCCTTAAGGACAGCTCCCATTTTTACTTTCTGGCAACAGAATAGAGAGAAAGTTATGTAATGCTTTGCGAAAAAACATCGAATTTTCGGCAGAAAAACTCTTATAACACAGCCCTCGTAACGAAAAAGTGGATAAATCTCGTTTCTAAATTTAATCCTCTAACACGTCGTGTAGCCATAACCCATGTTTTGTGAGTCCTTAATACCTAAACATTGAATGACGGATTTTGTCCGTCCGTCTGTGCTAGCTAGCGGCTAAGTACTTCATCCAATTTTCTCCAAAATTGATATTCCCCAATCGATATGACTGATGTCGCGGCCCATTGAATCTGAAACAGATATTTTAATTTACAGCAGAACTTCACATGAAGTCCCTGGAACATTTTCCAAAATTTTCAAAAAATAGCAACAAACATTTTTTGCTTTTTGTTCTTTTGTCGTATTTTTGCATAGTGCGTAGGACGTTTAAGAGAAGGTGGTATCCGGTGATACAAGTATCATGTTCGTTGAAAATTATGATTTTACGAAAATTGAAAAAGTTAAAAATTTTTCGGAGTCTTCCTGCAACTAAAATATTAAAGATAGAATTTTTTCTGAATGAAAACTGTTTCTTAAAGATAGATTTTGAAATAAGTTCATATATAATTTGTCGAAAATTTGAGTATTTTGTGCGTATTTATGCTGCAAAAATACGGGCGAGAAAGTACGTATTGTTTTAGCACCACTACTTTTTTAAAATTAATGCTTCTAAATGTGTGGATTTTTTATCGGATGGAGTAAACTACGATTATAAAGAGTGTAAGTCCGATTTTTGTTGAATTCTCTGAATGTAAGAGTATGAATTTTCTTCTCCGCATTTCCTCCAACTACAATATTGAATATAGTGTTTTCCCTTCTCAATAAAAATCTGCTCTTCAAAATTAGATGTTTAAATGAGATCGACTGGTATTTTAATAGCAATGGTTTTCATGTAATTTTGCGAGAAATAAAAGAAATTTAAAGTCAACATTTTCTCAGACATGGCTCAAAACTTTATCTTTAGTTTGTATTATCAAAGTACGACTATAAAAATACGAACGTTCTACTTGTACTGACTCTCAAAATTTTGAAAATTGCAAAAGTTACAAATAATGTGTGTAAATATGCTTTTGCAGCTCTTGTTCTAAATGCTTTGATAGTTTCTGATCCCCAGACTAATACATTAATTTTGAAAATGTATACATACATTATGATTTATCGAAAATAAATTACCATGTAGCTCGCCAGCTCTGATAGGTAGTTTTCCGTGGTTTCTCCGATCAAAACCAGGCGAATGCTAGAGGAGTAACCTACCAAAACGGCCACGGACCGCGCGCGATCTGTCCTTCCTCTTCTTTGTCCTATCCTCTCCCTTACACACACTTACACTAACATGCACCTACACTCCCATATTCCGGGAGACCGGTCGGAGCTTAGAGCTTGCCCCGGCTGGGCAGTGCCCCACTGGTGGGAGAGTCTTGATTAGGAAACCCCGCTAGCCGACGGTAGGTCGGCGCCGGATCTCGTCATCCAGCGGGGATCACTGCCATCTTCGGAGAAAAGAATGCACTACACTAACGGGACTAATGACCAAAGCAGTTGACGTGCCCGGAAACACGAAAAATCAATCAATCAATCAAAGAATTACCATGAATTAACTAGGAATAATTCAATTAGAACTCTTTGAAATTGACATCACTATTATATTTCAGAACGTTCCAATATATTAGTGGACAGTAATCTATTGGTTATTTCAGGTTTTAAACCCGGGGTTTTCCGTGCCAAACACACATTTGGCTGTATTCATCATTTTGCAATTACACTCAAGTTTGCCTTTCATTTAACATACGAGTATTTATGTAACACTTCTTGTCATTTCCTCAAATAAAAACCGGTATTCATTATAATGTATTATTAATATAGTCGTATTTTTGTAAAACTTTTACAGCAAGGGTGAGGATTACCCACCCAACTTCTTCGGCGACATCCATTCAAACACTCTATATGCATCTCTTACTCTCCCCATATGTCAGCAATCATTCATTGCAATCAGTCAGTATCCCTGCCCCCCTCCACAGAATTTCTTATGACCGTTTAGCTACTCACCTGCTCCCTCGCACTCCGTTTGATCACCCAAGTATCCGAAGAAGTAGCATCGCCACCTCCCCGCCACCCACTTCGCCCCCTCCACCCCCTCCACGCACCCCCACCGCCCCCCCCCCTGCGCACCCCTCGGCACCCGGAGAAGAGGGTTTGAAGTTCCTCGGACACCCAGCCAAGTTTCGGCAACACCAATAAATCTAGATCTCCATTTAGATTGCGTTCTTTCGACGGTAATTAAGTCTTTCCAAATTATCTACCAACGACTGCCTATTACTACCGGTGCAGGGGGCGGCGGGGGGTGGCGACGGGGGCGGCATGGCCCGCTAGCAAGCTTTATCTCGCATCGAATGTTTTTCCTGAGAAGTTCACCGCGAGGTGGTGCCTGGGAGGGGGGAGGGGGAGGGGGAGGGGGGAGTTGGGGCCCGCAGGCGTAACCTTCCCCTACCCCTGATGGAGGGGGCGTTGGGTATCGCGAACCATCCCTTCGTACCCCCGTAGCCCCAGCCCATCGCGGGATTTTTACCGCAAGCCGCAGTCCGCCGGGTGGGTTGCTCGTATGCGCGGATTTTTGTGATTGGGTGGTGGCTCGCTGCGGCACCCAGAACGTCTTTTTTTTTTATTTCTCTCTTTCTTCCGTGGCGTTCTCGGTTGGTGCTATTGGAAAGGTAGACATGAGGCGGACATGCTACCGTCTTTAAATTAAATAGCTGAGATTGGAAGTAGAAGTAGCTTAAATTAACAAGTAAAGTACTTTAAAAATATGTTGACGAAGATGATCTCTATTATTTCTTCTCAAAGTAGTGTAAATATTACTTAATTTCTTTTATCAGTATTTTTTTAATTAATAGAATTTTTTTATAAAAACACAAAAATATATTTTTATTGAAGACAATCAATGGTATTTGATAAAAATCTTTATTCACATTACGACGTTTCGTGCGTGGTTACAAACATCAGCAGGTGTTTTTCATTAAAACAACATTAAATAAATAGATAGCTTGGAAAATGTATGAAAATGTTTATATATATATATATATATATATATATATATATATAAATTTTAAATAATGATTATCTCTTAATATAAAATGAGCAATGTTCCCGAAAGAGAAAACATCCTCACAGTACGGAGACAGAGACAGAAGCAAGTCTCTCTAAGAAAGAATTTTTTTATAAAATACCATTGATAGTCTTAAAGAAAGCATATTTTGTGTTTTTATTTAGTATTTCAAGTGACAATCACAATACTCCAATAATAAATTCAATTTATTTTAATATTACTTCTTTCTTTAATAGCCAGTTCTTCTGTAATTTTATTTTTATTTTGCATTAGTTGTAGACATATCTTACAGACAGTATTTCCTGTTTTCGACATAAACAAACAAATAAATAAATAAATAAATAAATGCCCTCAATATCAATTTTCACCCTCAAAAATTTTAATTTATTCAGGGTTTCTTACACTGGGTACCATTTAGGGAACCTTCAGACGAGGTATCCTTATTGGCTGTACATTTCTTACATTTAACAATAAGTATATACAATTTTATTTAACATTTTGCGTCGGAGGTGAAAGACAATAAGTTCATTTTCGCTAAAATTTAGTAACTTAACACACTAGTTCTAAAACCATTGCACCTCTTGAGATATGAACAACTATGTCAACAATATTAATAGGAAAGAAGCAGTTCCGACACTATAATGTCAACTTTCATTCAGCGGAAAAATACAACTTCAAATTGGTCTCCTGTTAAATATCATTATCATGTAACAATAAATGTGAAATGTGAAAATTATGTAAATGGTTTATAGTCGAAAAATTACAAAACGTGGCACAAGTGTAAAGTATGGCATATTTTGACTCGTTGATCATTCTTTCAGTATTTAAAAAAAATTATTTCTATTTTTTCTTAATAAAAGTTCCAATAATTTCTTTTCATAGACAGACACAAACAACATTTATTGAAACATAAATGATTATTACATTTAAATTGGTATCTTGAGCCAGGACAGCGTGGCAACGTTTCAGAGGTCAAGTTGTGCCTCCATCATCAGGCCTTTAAAACAATATGTCAACTAAAATGGGAAATTTAATAATCAATATAAGTAAAAAAAACATATTAAGATAAAGTAGGTGTGTGATAGGTGATAACATGGTGAACTAAAATACCTATAAAATTCAAACAACAACTATGTTCTCAAACAGTCCTAAGAACTATTAAATTTTAAGTTTCTTTAATTCTAAATTTCACATTATTATTAGTTTTAAATTTTTTTAATTTAATTTTTTAAAAATGTTAATGTGTTATATCAAGATTTACAATTGTGATTGTTAATTTATAGGAAATATGTTTTCAACATGATACCATCTATTAAGATCAATTTATCATGTTATCTGATCCAATTCCTCACAAAGTATGTAATCTTCAAAAATTCTAAATGCATTGTGAATTCTTTATAATGTTAAACACACATATTTTATCTTAACATAAGTTGTTTTAATTTTTTTAATTGTAGCAGACAGTCTATGTTTCATCTTTAATTTAATTTCTAATTTGGATCTTATTTTTGTATTATATTATTCTATTTCGTATTTTTTTGTATTATCGTCGTCATTGCAAGTGTATATTCCTCGTTTATTTTCACTCATCTTTCGGTGAACACAAACGCCTCCTCTCCGGATGAAACTTATTTCTCCATATGCGGACCGGTAGCGGTAGCTCAGTGCATCAACTGATGTCACTGAAACACCTCTGACCGGGAGGTCCTATGTTCGAGTCTTGACGGCGACAGGATTATCGACACTCGCTTTTCAGCTAGGTCGAATTCAGTCGCTGTCTGGAGAAGAATTCTAGCGGCCGGTTGCTCGATAGTTTTCCGTGGTTTCTCCGATCAACACCAGGCAAAAACGAGCCACGGACCGCGCGCGATCTGTCCTTTCTCTTCCTTGTCATATCCTCTCCTTACACACACTTACACTAACATGCACTACACTACCACATATTCCGGCGCCGACCTACCGTCGGCTAGTGGGCTTCCTCCTAACCAGGAAAACCTCTAAACTCCCGACCAGTCTCCGTAATATGTGGTAGTGTAGTGCATGTTAGTGTGTGTGTGTGTAAGGATAGGATAGGACAAGGAAGAGGAAGGACAGATCGCGCGCGGTCCGTGGCTCGTTTGGTAGGGTACTGCTCCGGCATTCGCTGCTGATCGGAGAAACCACGGAAACTACCAGAGCAGCCGGTCGCTAGAATTCTCCACCAGACAGCGACTGAATTCGACCTAGCTGAAAAGCTAGTGTCGAAAATCCTGCCGCCATTAGGACTGGAACCTAGGACCTTCCCGTCAGAGGCGCTGCAGTGACGTCAGTTGATGCACTGACCTACCGCTCCCAGTCTCTTGTTGGAGAGCCTCGTATGGTACAACACATTAGCAATCGCCATGGCCGAGGAGTGACTACATCCCACGAACCATCGAAGCCGCATCCGCCAGCCGAGACCTCGACAAACTAGATCTGCTCAAAGACGTAACTATTTAAGGAAATAACTTGTTTAATTTGAATTTTAAATAATTTATTTGTATATAGTAATTAAAGAATTTCAGACATGATTCACAAGAATCTTATTCCAGATTTCAAGATGGTGGAAGTGTCGAAAGATTCTCAAGATGTTCGTTAAGATGGGAAAAATTAAGTTCGATAATTCTTTGTAACAGACAACTTCAAAATTGATCACTACTACACTACTCTGAACTGTTTAGTTCAGAGTAGTACATATTTGTCCTTGAAATTATGTGTTTTTGTTTTAAATAAGTTTGATTCGTACTTTGAATAAATAAGTTCATAGAATAAGAGTGTGGTATTTGTCGCAGTTAAACAGTAAAAACCATAAAGCCTTTGCAGACAATTTTTTAAAATCAGTAATAAACTAGTAAATCGCAAACCCAATAAAAATCCTACAACAGCAATAGTTAAATTTCAATTAGAGCCATGTGTCTTTTTTAATAATTCAACAATTTTCTTATTAAAATTACGAAAAATTAGTGTTAAAATTACAAACGACATGGAATAAAACTGGCGTGTAAATAACTAGCGTAATGTATTAGAATCAAAAAATTTATATTTCACTGAAAACTAGAGGTTTTTTCTCTTCTGTTGAAATAAAGTGATACAAATTTTTAGTATCAATGGTCTAATATATGACAGACATTATGTGCATTTGGAAAATGTTCCAGGGAATTAATGTAAAGTAACCTCCGAAATTAAAATATCGGTTTCAGATTCAAGGCGCGGCGACATCAGCCAGATCGATTCGAGAAAATGAATTTTGGAGTAAATCGGCTGAACGGTTTAACCACTAGAGTTGTTCACAGACGGATGGACTCATAGACGGTCGGACAGACAGATATTGTGCCGTCATTCGATTTTTAGGTATCAAGTACCTACAAAACATGGATTCTGGCTTCAAGACGTGTTACAGGTTTTTCCTGAATTTAGCAACTGGATTTATCCACTTTTTCCTTTCCATGGCTCTGTAATAAGAGTTTTTCTGGAGAAAATTCGCCGTAATTTTCGCGCAGTTTAACATACAGTTCTCTGTATTGCGTAAGCTGTAGCGAGAAAGTAAAGTTGCCTTCCCTCACTTCTTCACGTATACATACATTTATTTGAACTGCAATGGAGTATGACTCGGTGGCAGTAAAATCACAATAATAATAATAATAATAATAATAATAATAATAATAATAATAATAATAATAATAATAATAAAGGAGTACAGTACAAGACGAGGATGCAATAATTATACTAATACTAATATTACGTATTATAACAATTATTTCAACTGACATGATATCCAATAATTATATGTTGGTGATACTAAAATTTAAGACAAGTTACATAAATATTGGCTAAATTAGATTTTTTTAAAAATCTAATCCATCTGACATCGTGCCAACTACTGCAGATACTACGTGTCTGTCTGCACTTATTGCGCCTGTGGAATCGCGTTTTTCTTTCACCTCACCTTCTCCTCCTACTCCCACTTTTCGAGGGGTAATTGCCAGTGGCGCTATCACGCGGGATCAACGAGAAGCACGTGCGCACGGTAGTGATGAGTAGAGACCGGAAAATATGTAGTATGAAACGTCGAAATATGTACATAAATATGTAATGAAAACAGTAAGAATAAAAAAGATATAATATGTAATATTAAAATACACAGATTATAAAACACGTTAACCTAATTCGAAATTACATTTATCAAAAATTGCCGAAACAAATTTTAAAAATAATTCAAAAGTTTTAAAAATCATTTAGAGTGCACAAGTTGATGCACGTTTTCAACTTTACAACATTCCCGTCAGTAATAAAAGCTTTATCTGTTGCTATCCAGGACCGTAGTTTAGCAGCCAAAGTAGATTCAATTAGAAGCCCTTTATCAACTGGCAATACCTACAACTAGCAAACAATCACTGCAGCGTGAAGCATTCCCATCGAATTGTTACACGTCGGCGATCCCCAAAGTTTTCGTAAATTAAGGCCAAAGTTCACGAAACGCGACGTACACAATACTTCACGTCACACCTAAAGGTGAAAACGATCTCAGTTTCGCACTTCCCATTGCTGAGCTAACTGAAGCAGGCGCGCCGGACTTCCGACAACATCCGACAGTGTCTTATTGTCCATGTTAGTGTAAAAGTGGGTGTAAGGGGAGAGGATAGGACAAGGAAGAGGAAGGACAGATGGCGCGCGGTCCGTGGCCCGTTTGGTAAGGGACTGCGCCGGCATTCGCCTGGTGGTGATCGGAGAAACCACGGAAAACTACCGATCAGTGCAACCGGCCGCTGGAATTCTCCTCCAGACAGCGACTGAATTCGACCTAGTTGAAAAGCTTGTGTCGAAAAACCTGCCACCGTGGGGAGTGGGAACCTACGACCTCCCGGTCAGAGGCGCTGCAGTGACATCAGTTGATGCACTGAGCTACCGCTCCCGGTGCTGCAATAGCAAAGCATTGTCGGTTCTGCTAGTGTTGTAATAAAATGTTCGTTTCTGATAGTGAGTTTGCCAAAACTTTTAGAACAGTGCTGTTTAAATGCATGCACACAACACATTAATTTGTATTAAGAAGCCACAAGCACAAGATATGAGTATGCTCTTGAATCTAAAAATCAAAATATCTTATTCAATCTCGGAGAGCCTCGAATTTCTACAAATCAATTGGGAATGTCAATTTTGGATAAAATCGGCTGTACGGTTTAGGCGTTTACCACAGACAGCGGAACGGAGGGACGGACAGTCAGTCCATTCGCCGTCAATTGATTTTTCGGTATCAAACAGCCGCAAAACATTGATTATGACTATACATCATGTTCCAAGAAGTAATTTACTATGTAATACAGCAGTAGTTATCCACTTTTCATTACCAGAGCGCGGCAATAAGTTTTGTTGTTGAAAATTCGCCGATTTTCGGCGCGCGATCACAATATTTTCTCTTCTTACGAAGTAAGAATGATAGTTTATTCAGTCTTTTCAGCTATTTTTTTAATATAAAAGACATTTTTACATACACTGTTTACATCTATAGGTATACTGTATAAACTATTTTAAATATTAATTTTCTAGTTTTATGTATTTTACAATTTTTATTTTATATTCTTTAAATTGTCAACAAGCTTTTATTTCTAACGGTAATTTATTATATAATTTAGATTATTTATTATTATGTAATTATATTATTATTATATCATTATGTAATTTATTATATAATTCAGATCCTTTGTCAAATAGTCTATTTATTGGCAGTTTTTCTGAAATTCATTACTAAACGTTGTGCTTGTCTTGTTTACCTTGTTGTTTTATCTTTCACTCTTTGGATTTTGTTCACTAAATCTCTGTACGATTTTCAATTAATTTAGAAATAAAACTAGCGCCTTGCAATGAATTGTCTCTTTTATTGAGGCGAGAAAGTAAAACACTCTCTTCCGGGATCGTGTTCCTAGGCATTCGCCCGTTGCCTGCCGATCGGTTGAAGTCGCGGGACGTTGAGACACAGCGGGGCTGCGCGAGGCCGCTACTTCCTGCTCAGCCCCTCGAATCTTTCCTCCCTCTCCCCCTCCCTCCCCCTCCTCTACCCATCCTCCTCCTTGTCCTCCTCGGGGAACGCGGGTGCAATGACGACCTTCCGCTCGCAGGAGACCCGGTCCCGCGCAGGATGCTGCGGACATCGGCCCAGATGCGTCAGCCCGCAAGAGAAGCTCCAGGAAGGGGCGTGGCGGAACACGCGAAGTGTAACAGATTTCTCAACAGATAAATCATTCTATTTTTATACATTTCATCTTAAAGCGTGTGCTATTGGGTTATTCCAATTAGGGCACTCTCAATACTTTTCTATTTTCAATACACGACTGGTATTCGAACTCGACAAAGAGCCATTTTATTTTGAATAATTACGATTGCATCAGATCTTGATGTCTACTAATGCTTATGAAGAAACGATGTAAGAAATATTCAGGAAAAATACATTAACATGGAAAGAATTCTACTCTACAGACGCAATGACAAAATCCGACTGGAAACGAGTCAACTATGAACACAGACATCTGATGACGCGATTTGCTGTACACGGGCTTCATCACAGACTCTGCAGTAACAGAAAATATCACGAGCCAGATTTTCAGTGTAAATGCAAAATGTGCAACAAGTGTGGCGACCGCAATCAAGTGATGGTATGTGAAAAACGAAACATGTCACTGACTGAGTTTTACACCAGGGAGTAATAGATACCGGCTTCGCGCATATACGCAGTATTTGAAGTTGCCTCCTGCGTAAGCATAAGAAAGTATAATTTTGACTTCCTTTGTATTCTCTTTATCAAAAGAAAATAACTATCTGCATTGTGCGTTTTCCCGATTATTATTATTATTATTATTATTTATTATTATTATTATTATTATTATTATAATGACGTATCGCATATTGTCGTAGTCATGTTCGCTGAATAAGAATATGGCGCAGGAAATTAAGAAATTAACTGAGATAAAATAATTAACAGAATTAAAACAAACAAAAAGAAATAAAATTATTTTAGAGCAATTTTGGCGAATAATAGAGGCAAACAATTGATGGCATTGGCATTGGCGAGTTTGATCGACATTTTAGTTCATGTAAATGCAATCCTTAACTTTTTACTCTTGCACTTATAGTACTGTCGGTTTAACCTGCGTCGGATTAGAGGATGCTAGGAATACATTTTCTTCAGTCTATTACTACCCATTTCAATAGCCCTTGTACAATTCACGCAAGGGGTGTTTCTCTATATGGTCTTATTATGACGTCCAAAGTGGAGTAAAGTACCTCAATCGGATTTTTTCCCTAATATTTACTGTTAATAAAGCCAGTAAATATTCGTACTCATTTGGAAATAAGGATGAGTACCTTAGGGTCATCTTCAATATGTCCTCAAGCTCTGCTGATATTTGAACCACGTACCGGCCGCGTCCGTACCGGCAGCGGTAGCTCAGTGCATCAACGGCGATGCTCTGCTGGGATTTGAACCCGCAACCGTCAGACTCAATGCATTCATCTCGCTCTCTCTGTTTGCGCACTGGTGGCGAAACGTGCGTTACGCGTGCCACCAGGGACGTACACTGTCATTGATGTCATTGGTTGGTTGGTTAGTTAGTGATTACGAGCGCGTCAACAGCTTAGACCATTTGTATCGTCAGTGTCTTGCATATGTTTACCTCGGGAGATGGCAGTGATCTTTTACCACTGGATGGCGAGATCCGGCGCCGACCTACCGCCGGCTAGCGGGTTTAACCCTAGCCAAGACTCTCCCACCAGCGGGCACTGCCCCAGCCGGACAAGCTCTAAGCTCCCCCGGTCTCCCGGGTATGTGGCAGTGTACTGCATGTTAGTGTACGGGGTGAGGACGTGACATGGAAGAGGAAGGAAATATCGCGCGCGGTCCGTTTGTTAGGGTACTGCTCCGGCATTCGCCTGGTGTTGATCGTAGAAACCACGGAAACTACTGATCAGAGCAGCCGGCCGCTAGAATTCTCCTCCAGACCGCAACTGAATTCGACGTAGCTGAAAAGCGCGTGTCGAAAACCTGCCACCATCGGGTGTCGAACCTAGGACCCTCCGTCAGAGGTCCTGCAGTGCCATCAGTTGATGCAGTGAGACACGGCACTCATTTGGAAAGAAGGATGAGTGTACCGCAGGGCCACCCTCAATATGTCCAATCAAGCTCTGCTGATATTTGAACCCGGATCTGTACCGGCAGCGGTTGTTCAGTGCATCAACTGATGCCGCTACAGCGCCTCTGACCGGGAGGTCCTCGGTTCGAGTCCGGACGGCGTTAAGGAATTTCGACACTCGCTTTTCAGTTAGGTCAAATTCAGTCGCTGCCTGGAGGAGAATTCTAGCGGCCGGCTGCTCTGATCGGTAGTTTTCGTGGTTTCTCCGATCAACACCAGGCGAATGTCGGAGCAGTACCCTACAAACGGGCCACGGCCGCGCGCGATCTTTCCTTCCTCTTCATTGTCCTGTCCTATCCTCTCCCTCACAGAAACATTTACACTAACATGCTCTACACTACCACATATTCCGGGAGACCGGTCGGGAGCTTAGAGCTTGTCCCGGCTAGGGCGGTGCCCCGCTGGTGGGAGAGTTCTGGTTAGGGAAAACCCCACTATCTGACGGTACGTCGGCGCCGGATCTCACCATCCAGCGGGGGAAGATCACCACCATCTCCCGATGTAAAAACATGCACTATACTAACGGGACAAATGACCAAAGCAGTTGACGCGCCCGGAAACACGAAAAAAACAAACCAAACCCGGGTGCGTCAGGTTAAATGCATCCTTCTTACTATCTCTCTGTGCGCACTGGCCATCGCCTTTCTCGGGTGGCAAAACGTGCGCTGCGCGTGCGGCCGGGAGCGTCCACTGTAATCACACACGCGTGCGTCCTCGAACGGCGGCTCTTCGCCCCGCACGCGTGGCCCTACTCGGGCCGCGTGCGCACGCGAGCCCTTCGTTTGGGAGGGCGCGCGCCTTATCGGCGGCCAGGCACGTGGGAAGGAGGAGGGGAAACGGAGGGGAAGGA
Organism: Teleogryllus oceanicus; assembly: GCA_964035755.1. NCBI lineage: Eukaryota > Metazoa > Arthropoda > Insecta > Orthoptera > Gryllidae > Teleogryllus > Teleogryllus oceanicus. The sequence goes on along the minus strand of CAXIVR010000010.1, from coordinate 79,485,432 downwards.
GAGGGGAAGATAGGTGGGCAGACCGCCCTCGCCGCCTCGTGTGAACACGCCCCTTGGCCCGCGAGTGCGAAGCACACGGGGATCAGCTGTCTTTAAAAAATAAAAAATTAAAAAAATAAAAAAAGGAACGAGGCACGAATACTTGTTTTTTTTTAATATGGCATTTGTGGTTAGTATCTCCAAGATGGAACGACTTTTTGAGTCATTCTCAGTCCTGCTGCAAGATAGCGCATGATCGCGACCGTATCAAGCAGTGCTGCAGATCAAGCGACTCAAGCGACAGGACTGAAAATGACGCTAAATGTGCAGAATATCATCTTTGAGATACTACTTACAGATGCCACGTTAGAAAAACCCAAGTATAGATTGTTTGATTTACTGATTATTTCGTGTTTCCGGGCGCGTCAACTGCTACGGTGACTAGTCCCGTAAGGGTGATGCACGTTTTACCACGGAACGTGGCGGTGTTCTTCAACCGCTGAATGGTTTGGTTGATTGATTATTTAGTAGTTGAGGACGCGTCTTACAGCTGTGGTCAATAGTCCGTAAGTGTACTACATGTTTTGTCTGAATTTGATTCATTGATTGATTTTTCGTGTTTACGGGAGCGTCAACTGCTTCAGTCATTAGTCCCGTTAGTGTAGTGCATATTTTTCTCGGGAGATTGCGATGATCTTCCCGGTGGATGGCGAGATCCGGGGCCGACCTACCGTCGGCTAGTGGGGTTTCCTAACCAGGACTCTCCCACCAGCGGGTCACCGCCCCAGCCGGGACAAGCTTTAAGCTCCCGACAGGTCTCCCGGAATATGTGGTAGTGTAGTGTATGTTAGTGTAAGTGTGTGTGTAAGGGGAGAGGATAGGACAAGGAAGAGGAAGGACAGATTGCGCGCGGTCCGTGGCCCATTTTGTAGGGTACTGCTCCAGCATTCCCCTAGTGTTGATCGGAGAAACCACGGAAAACTACCAATCAGCGCTGCTGGCCACTACAATTCTCCTCCAGATAGCGACTGAATTCGATCTAGCTGAAAAGGTAGTGTCGAAAATCCTGCGCGTCAGGACTGAACCTAGGACCTCCCGGTCAGAGGCGCTGCAGTAACATAGTTAACACTGAGCTACCGCTCCCGGTTCTACCTGGCGGCTAACTGAGTTTTTCCCAACTTGGTATCTCCCACCAACTGCGCACCGCCCCAGTCGGGACAAGTTCTACGCTCCCGACTGGTCTTCCGACATGTGTAGCATTGTAACTGTGTGTAAGATATACAACAATGAAGAGGAAGGAAAGATTGTGCGTGATCCGTGGCCCACGTATTTCTCGGCATTCAGCTGATATTGGTTGGAGAAATAACGGAAAACAACCGATTAGAGCAGCTGACTGTTAAAATACTTCTCCAGTCTAGCTGAATTTGACCTTTTTGTAAAGGTACGTACTTAGAGTTGAAAATTCTGCCACCATCTGGATTCGGAAAACTAGGAATGGGCCACGTGGGGGTGTCCTGCTAGTCCACAGTAGTATTGCTATGTCATTTAATTATTCACTTGGGCAATTAATTTATCGACGAACACTACACTAATAACACTTGAAAATAACTAATTATTTTTTATTACTTAAATCTTTCGAATTTGAGCCAGAGAGTTCACGCAAAGCTATCTGGCAAATGAAGACGATATTTTATATTTGTGTTGGGATAGTTTGAATTTCGTCAATATATTCATGTTGAGTCCTGGTAGGTTTTGTAATTGAAATGTTTTTTTTAATAAATCATTTTTTGTAAGATGAGGTAAATTGAATGCTTGTAAGACGAGTAAAGGAGTGTGGTGTACATATTACCGTGATAACGGCCATAAAGAATCCCTAATGCAATGTCTGTATGCTTTAATGTCTTTTATTTCTATCCAATAAAATTAACAAAGTAGTAGTCGAAAACTGTAGTAATGGCATTTCAATAAAGAAAAGTATGTGAAGTGTTTATATTTAAAAAATTGAAATGTAAGAATAACTGAAATAGGGCACGTTGTAAAATCAAGTTCATCAACCAAATATTCTTGATCAATTGCGATACTGGGCTGGTTCATCTTACCAAGCCGGTTCCTGTCAGACAGAAAACGCTACATACATCTTGGCAATTTAACCTGCACCTTCACATTACAGTAGATTGATCGTCGAAGAAACCCGTCTGCAATTCAGTCAATCGATAACATACTTCGTAATCAGATCCCTAATAGAGGTTATTACCTTTATGAAGCAGCCGAGCTACATACGATCTATTTCAAGGTTCATAAACTCTAATTATGTAAGGGATTGAAGGTAGTAGGAAGGCCACAGAATGCATTGAAAGCGTGACTTTCATCATTCATGCAGTTGTGAAAGCATTATCCCGGGGCGGTAGAATTGGAAGACTGACAAATTGAGCTACTAACACGCATTTCTAGAGTATGTGCCAAACACGTGTGAGTACATCAAACAAAACATATACAATGCAAGGTATCCCAAAGTTAAAAGGAGAATAAAAAAGGTAGAGTAAAGAGTAACCCACACGGCATTACGGCGATTATATTTCCCGCTTTTCGATAATTGCACTGGGCCTTTCATTTCACGCTTTTCAAACACACTATGATATAAAATGTGTTCAGCTATCCAAATAAATTAATGAATTACCGTTCAACGTGATGAAATATCTGTAACTACTGTCACATTCACCGAAATGTTAATGCCGTATGAAATACTACCACACTAATGAAACTGTCACCCAAAACAATAAAACTTTACCTTTAACAATGCATTTAGTGTGTACCAAGCAAAAATATACCGAACAAGGTTCAGAGTATATCGCGTTGACACATTCGGAAGGCACGGTTTCAATCCCCGTGCCAGCCATCCTGACCCGGGATTTGGTGGTTTTTCTCAGTTATGCAGGGGAATATTGGGATGGTTTTCTCTAAAAGACACGACCGTGAAACCGACATGGCTAGTCGAATTTGTTAACTACGTTAAGTCGCGAAGGTTAAGAGAATTCGAGACATCGCGGATTCCTGGTTGGGTGACCGACTAGGAACCCCGGAATATAACGGCTAATTGCTCTTTACGGGACATATTATGGCTAAATATAAATAAAAACATACAAAATAAAAAATTCAAATCATGTCAGGATTGCAGGTATGTTTCCAGCTTGACAGAGATTAGTATCGGAAAAGAAAAAGGGAAACTAATAACGAAAAAGGCAGGAAAGGCCACAAATAAGGACGAAAAAGGCACATATAAGGCAAAGTGCCAAAAAATAGGCATCAAAAGCTAAAACAGGCAAAAAAGGCAAAATAAAAATGTATTAAAACCACTCCAGAAGTACAGTTAAGCTATTCTTATGGTTAAAAGTCATAAATTTGCAACAATTAAAAGAGGCATTGGGCCGAACGTCCAGGCTCTAATTAAAATAATATATTAATCAGACACGCCAGTTCCTCCACCGCCCCCAACAGTGCCCACCCGCTTCCCACACACACACACATGTTTTCGTCCGGCGTCGCGAGGCACCAATGCCACCTCAATGCGCAGAAGATGCATTAAATTAAATTTTTATCGGTCACATGCGTCTTCAACCCCTGTTAACATGTAACTCAGCAGGTTTGTTAAGTGCACTTATACCTACCTATATGTTAAGAAATGTAGCATCCTTAGCAACGGGTTTTAACATTCATAGCAACGTAAACAACCATCCATTAATGGCAAGTCAAATGTTTGTTAAGGAAAAAAATTATTATTTATAAAAATGTTTATTATGTAAATTAACCTCATTTACCTCACATTCCGAGAAATGAAACTACTCCGTTAATCGTATATGCTGACGATGTGAAGGTGTCGCCACTGGAAGTTAACGCGTGAATTTCCTATCCGAACGTAGTTTCTGAAGGCATCTTTACGTTCAGGAGAATTATTTGCATTAATCTTTCTAGAACCGCCGTATATGAATATTGTTTATATAGATACATCGCAAGCAACGTCCTACAATATCGTATTAAAGTGCCGCAGCAACAGAATTCATGTGTTTACTATGGCAGTAATGTCGTAAATTTTCGTATAATTCGTGAGATTTTATGGTGACCGATAAAATGCTGAACATACCACGAAATGTTACAGTGTTATTACAGCTTTGTCCAAATTTTAAAAAATCTCAGCTCCCCGTCGCTCCGCCTCAATTTGCAACTTTTGGCCTCGGTAGTAATAACACTCAAAACATTTCTAGGTATGTTAATAGCTATAAAATAGTTATTTATGCAAAATGGCGTTTTAACCGTTCTCAATACGAGACCCTTTGGCCTGAGAGATAGTTGTCGTCCAAGATCATTAGAATCAGTTAACCCTCGAGGTATTTCCAAAATTTTATATACCTAATTATGATTCGGATTTATTTATTTTGTACATAACTAGGGGTTACCTAAACTAAGTTTGTAACTCCTTGATTTCTACTTTTTTTTCCATTTCCCTGCCGCAATTCTTTCCATTAGAGAACAAGTAGCATCCAGCGACTGTTTTCATGATTCCTTCGAACGCGCAATCCTCGTGATTCATGGAACTTACGGAACGTAAATCAAGGCCCATATCAATGGCAATAATAAGCTACAAAGTATTAGTAAAAAAGAAAACACATTTTGGGGTATATTTGGAGTCGCCACTCTGTCCCAGTTGTGGTACTTCTCTGCCACTCAGGAATATCATTGCAAAAATTCGAACCATTGCTGCAGTTGTAGAAAGATTTCATAGAGCATACACGCAGAAGAACTACTGCGTATCCATACATATATACATATCTACTTTCATAGGTATGTACTACATTGAAGTTGAACAATTCATTTAGGGTTTTCAGGAACTTTTCTAATTTCTTGGAAAAACTAATTTCGTTCCTGGAATATTATTTTTGGGGCCTTTTGGACATTGTAAGCTTTCAGAAAAGATTCGACGCTAATGCATGTCATAAGAATTTGTCAGATTTGATTGATTAATTGATTGATTACTGATTCCAGGCGCGTCAACTAATAGCGCATGCGTAGTGCATGTTTTCATCGGGAGGTGGCGGTGATCTTCCCCCACTAGATGGTGACATCCGTTGCCGATCTACTGTCGACTAGCGGGGTTTCTCCAACAAGGTATCTTCATCAGCGGGGCACCGCCCCAACCGAGACAAGTTTAAAGCTCGCGACCGGTCTCCCGGAATATGTGGCAGTGTAGTGCATATTAGTGTAAGTGTATGTGTGTAAGGGGAGAGGGACAAGGAAGAGAAAGGAAAGATCGCAAGCGGTCTGTGGCCAGTTTGTTAGAGTACTGCTCCGGCATTCGTCTGGTGTTGATCGGAGAAACCATGGAAAACTACCGATCAGAGCAGCGGGCCGCTAGAATTCTCCTCCAGACAGCGACTGAATTCGGCCAAGCTGAAAAGTTAGTGTCGAAAATCCTGCCGCCGTTAGGACTCGAACCTAGGACCTCTCGGTCATAGGCACTGCAGTGACATCAGTTAGTCAGACATGACTCTGAGCCACCGCTCCCGGTAAGAACTCGTCGGAAATTAGGGGGAACCTTACGGGACATGGCACTTTACTGTGGTTTCTCTGATTAACACCAGGCGAATTGCCGAAGCAGTGGGCCACCAAACTCGCGCGATCTTTGGTCCCTCTTCTTTGTCGTGTCCTCACCCCTTTACGCTCACATGCACTACTCTACCACACATGTTTGGAGACCAGTGGGGGGTTTAGAGCGTGTCCCGACTGTGGCGGTGCCCGTTGTTGGGAGATATCTGGTTAGGAAAAACCCCGCTAGTTAACGGTAGGTCGGCACCGGATCTCATCATCCAGCGGGGGAAGAACACCGCCACCTCTCTAGCAAAAGGCATGCACTATCCTTACGTGATAAATGACAATAGTAGTTGACGTGCTCGGAATCATCAATCAATGCGGGTTATAATCGAGTCAGAGATTGCAATGGCTCTCTCTGAGATAAACTGAGAGTGTCAAATACCATATTGCGTTAAATTTAAAATTAAATATTGTAGAGATACAAGGTTATAAAAGTGCGATATATCCAAAAAAAATTGAAAAAGAAGCCAATGTTTTTTTCTTCAAGAGACACTTCACCCCTCAAGAAGAACCAAATCGAACGATCCAAACTGTCGCGCCTTTTCCCCTCTCTAGGCAATGACGGGTTGTGGAACCCATGATTTGTAGACAATTGCACAGGCGGGGAACTCGATGACAGTGGGAGGGGCTGTGTTACTGGCCGAGGGCACTGAAACAGTTCTTCACCCCCTCCCACCCTCCCACACTGCGTCACGCGTTCATTTCAACTGCCCAGGAATAATTCATCGCAATTGTACGGTTCGGATGGGAACGAACGCTTTTTTCGCTGGTGGCGGTTGTTGGAATAAACGTTTCATTCCGTCATTTGACCTCGTCGCGTACGCCATCTGGGACGTTGCGTGGGAGGCACTTGAAAAAGTAATATGTTCCCAGCTTACGAAGCGGTTCGTATTCAATGTGAAATGGACGTTCTTGGAAACGAGGCGTACGTCTGTATGAGGTGAGAGACATTATCAGCGTTAGTGAATACCAATTTGGGTCGTAGGACAGATGTCACTCCACGATACAAGGGCTAGGAGTTGTAATTTAGTGCATACATTTTCGTCTTTTCGACGTAAGACGTACAGATTTATCGGTTACACGATGAAAATGGCTGTTTGATAGAAACGTGGAAGTAATAGTTCAATAACAATTTGATTAGTGAAGTAATTGAATGACGGACTACCAACAAAATCTATGAATGAGTGTGTTTCTATTAAAATTCATTAAAATTTTTTGCTCTAAGTTGTAATTTAATGTTGCAATTGGAATATAATCTAATATACACTCTAATGTTAAATTATCTCCATCTCCCTCCCCCCTCCCTCTCTCGCTCTCTCTCTCTCTCTCTCTCTCTCTCACACACACACACACACACACACATCCCTTTTGTGCCATGTATTTGTCATTGTTCTGTTCTGCTGGGGAAGTTCCACATGGGACTTACGGACTCTTAGGTTTGTAGTACGAATCTTAGTAGATTACGTGAATTATGCTGGAATAATTGTGGAATGCGCTGATGGCAGGTTCCCACTTCTTTCCTTTGTTTCCAACACATTTCTTACATAATACGTCTATTCCGAGTAGATAATCGTTGTTCAAACACTGGTGTTTGCCAAAGTTAGATTTTTCCAGGAAGAACGTTTACCGTGTCTAATGTTAGGATGTAGGTAAAAGGAAATTAATAATTGAATGCGATTAAATTACTTAAAATACGTACTTTTGCTTCCAATGTTGAACGTGTAAAATTAGATTCGTTTAGACTCTTTTTGGGCGCGTATTGTCCTAGGACCACGCTATGTGCAACTCTTGCCAAGACATTTTATTACGTGTAAAACAATAGATTCGTTTAGACTCTTTTTGGGCGCGTATTGTCCTAGGACCACGCTATGTGCCGCATGAAATCACCGAGGCCCAGTCATATTCTCTCGAGGTCAAGTGCACGTGACCTTTGTGAAGGGAAGGGAGAATCAGCATTTTTTATGCCGAATCCATTTTTATACTCCATGATTGTTGGTTCTTATATTATATTTTTGTATTTTTAAATGTATTGAATTTTTTCATCACAGTATGATTTTGAAACTGGGTTATAGTATTGATTCCTTGTGAACCATACAAAGGAACAGATCGGAAAAATTGTTCTCTATTTCTTCTTTTATAACAACATGAAAAAACATTTGCTAAAGTATTCTATTATTAGGAATCAGCAACATTAATTATAACGTTTCAGTATTTCCTTACATGCACACACACACACACACACACACACACACACACACACACGATTCTGTACATCATTCACTTCGATACAAATATAATTTACACAGGCACTGGCGAATTTAATTAGTTTTAAAACGAACATTCCTTCACTGTCTGCAAAACTGACAGGTTTTGATGAGTAAAACAGTTCATCAGAATATTGAAGGACTCTGTCTGTACGAATATTTTAACAGATAATCCAGAGCAACTTAGCTGATCCACTTCCAAGTTATTAATTTCATAATACTTACAAATAAAAAAGGTCAATTAAAGTGATCAAAGAATTCAGTAGCTGCTGTAACTGCTTGTTAGTAACGTTTGTCTGAATATGTACAAGAATTTCAACAGAATATTGTTACAAAGTCGAAGACAAACTATACAGAAATCAATAAAAATGTTTTAGTTCTTTTTGGTTGTATAGCATTAGAAACTATTTTCGTTATAAGAAATAGTTCTTAAAAGTCATCTAATGGCACAGGTTATGACGTCTTTACCTTTATGGCATGAATAATTGCGTCATCACACATTGAGCAGCCAATCGCAACGAGTGAATCGTGGGGTGGTGGCGGTTAACCGAACAACCGACAACCGTTTTATCGCACAGATATAAATATCCGTAACTTTAAAATAAGGTTGTTTCTTAACATTAATTTTGATTCTCTTATAAAAATATAATGCTGTTATAAAAAAATAAAGATAGCAAATCGTTTATAATGTTGTTTTGTTGCATTCATACAAATTTGAAAACAGGAACAACGCAATAAAGTTTAACATTATAAACAAGTTGAATATTACACAATTACACATTAATTACAACAACAAAACATTTTAACCCGTAGTATGTCTTGTACTATGAATGCATTTTACGCACCATGTATACTGCACCAAATATAACTATAATTTCCCATTGCCCTATTCCCTAGTATTACACTATTACAAACGAATTACAACAAAAAAAACATTTCATCTTGTACTACGAATACAACCGGTCTTGATCTTCGAATACGTTACACACACTACGTGTACAGCACCAAAGATAATTTTGATTGATTGTTTTTCGTGTTTCCGGGCGCGTCAACTGCTTCGGTCATTAGTCCCGTACGTGTAGTGCATGTTTTTCTCGGGAGATGGTGGTGATCTTCCCCGCCGGATGGCAGATCCGGCGCCGACCTACCGTCGGCTAGTGGGGCTTCCCTAACCAGGACTCTCCCACCAGCGGGCACCGCCCCAGCCGGACAAGCTCTAAGCTATTGACCGGTCTCCCAGAATATGTGGTAGTGTAGTGCATGTTAGTGTAAGGTGTGTGTGTGTGTGTGTGTAAGGAGAGGATAGGACAAGGAAGAGGAATGACAGATCGCGCGCGGTCCGTGTCCCGTTTCGTAGGGTACTGCTCCGGCATTCGCCTGTTGCTGATCGGAGATACCACGAAAACTACCGATCAGAGCACCGGTCGCTAGAATTCTCCTCCAGACAGCGACTGAATTCGACGTAGCTGAAAAGGTAGTGTCGAAAATCCTGCCGCCGTCAGGACTTGAACCTAGGATCTCCCCATTAGAGGCGCTACACTCACATCAGTTGACGCCCTGAGCTACCGCTCCCGGTCCAAAGATAATTTATTATTCCCCACTGCGTGCAAGGGCGTGGTGTTAACTGCCCTTGTAACCGGAGTGACACGCTTCGTTTCCCGACTGAGGTTGAGGGAGTCCTTCCCCCAGCCTCCCCCCCCTTGCCTTTTGAGGCGGCGCTCCGGGCGACAGCGCGGCCGCAGATAAATGTCACCTCAGCGCTCCCTGCTCCCACGGCGCCCCACGTCCCTCACCCCACAACGACACTCACGCGCGCCCCCGGCTGCGGTGGCTCGACGCAACAATTGATAGCACTGCTTTGCCTGCGCCCTGCTAGTGTTAGAATCTGCACGGTGGCAGGATTTCTGACTGTTCTCGACCAGGAACGGTAGCTCAGTGCATCAACTGATGTCCTGCAGCGCCTCTGACCGGTTTTTAGCTAGGTCGAATTCAGTCGCTGTCTGGAGGAGAATTCTAGCGGCCGGCTGCTCTGATCGGTAGTTTTCCGTGGTTTCTCCGATTAACACCCCAAGCCGCTCTTCGGCCCTAAGCCGCCATCCTCATTGAGGTTTTCTGGGTTTACTCAATCGCTTAAGGCGTATGCCGGGATGGTCCCTAGTTTTGCACTTCCAGACGGAAATGTACAGATTTCCTCCCCCTCTTATATGTTACTACTCTGTACAAAGGTAAAATCAGTGGTTAGGCGGAAGAGCAGGCCCTATGGCCTGAGCCTCGCCATTAATAAAGACATTATTATTATTATTATTATTATTATTATTATTATTATTATTACTATTATTATTATTATTATTATAACACCAGGTGAATCACCGCCTTAGATTGCTCAGTTGATGTGGTGGCTTCAATTGATGTCACTGCGGTGCCTTTGACCGAGAGGACCTCGAGTTCGAGTCTCGACAGTGGCAGGATTTTCGACACTGGTTACACAGCTAGGTTGAATTCAGCCACTTTCTGGAGGAGTACTATAGCGATAGGGTAATCTTATCGATATATCACAGATGATTGGGGCGAAAGATATGGCGTTCCTCACGCCACACTACCCTCACTTTGCGAGAAGAGGTACAGGATTCTAAGGGGAGGGCAGAGCCAACGGAGAAGGGTTCAAAACTGCAGCATGAAAACTAGGTTTCGAGTTCCGACAGCGGAGGATTTGCGATACTAGCTCTTCAGCTAGATCGAATTCAGTTGCTGTCTGGAGGAGAATTCTAGCGGCCAGCTTCTCTGAACCTCTTCTCGCACTTCTTCTCGCAAAGTCAGGGTAGTGTGGCGTGAGGAACGCCAAATCTTCCGCCCCAATCATCTGTGAAATCGCGTTGAAGCGCCTTATAGAACACTGTGTCGACTCATGTGTCGGTACAGTGAGGCTGTAATATTGATATTCGACCAATAAGATGTCATTTTTGCTTGGAATATGAAATAATCCCCCAAAGGTCTTTGTACTTAAGAACGCTGTCGGTGTAGCAATTATCAAATTCCAAAATTATATAGCATTTTATTCGTCATAAACGTTATAAATTTTAGTTGCAAGTATATATTTCGCCTAAAGATAATTTAAAATTTATAAGTTATACACATTTAAAATCTGTGAATGTATTTATATGGAATTTTATAATATTATACGTGGTTTATTGAGCTTAGATAAAGAAGAATGTAATCTTAAGTAGTAGTTCCGAGTGGAAAAAAAGATTTCATAAATTTTATAGCCGTCGATCCGTCGAGAGGCATCTGTATTCTACTGCGAGGCTTCCACAAAGAAGACATCCACCATAAAAAACGTGATGCATCTCCTTCCCCTGCACACTGAACATTTGTTATTCCTGCCAACGTATCGCCGCGCATCTTGCCTCGAAAACAATTTCGCGTCGGCGGCGTCGACAGGGAGGGGAGTCGCATCCATCACACACGTAACAAGTGCCGCACGCGGCACGCCACTTCGATGACGAATCGGCGAGCGTTCGGGAGCCCACGGCAACCGCGGAGATGTCGACGGGAAGGCATCATAAAACCTCGACTGGGGAGATCGAATCGCAGCTCGTTCGATTAGCCTCCTTCCCCGCCGCCCCCACCGCCGCCCCCGCCGCCGCCGCCCTTCACCGCCCTCGCCCTTCTTTGACTGAGCAGCCTCCGGCCGTCATATGTGGCGTAGCGTGAAAGGCCAAATCTCCCCTCTCGATAAACCGCATGTCGCGCCCCTGACGGCCGATTGAGGGACTTAGAGGGGCTCTCGGATAAAAAAGAAAACGGCTCGAGGCGCTGCCTGTGAAATCAGCCGTATTCTGTGGAAGTCACTTGTACAGCCTTTCTGGAGCTTTTCATATACCTGTATGTGATTTTTATAAGATACAATGAATCAACAGAGGGCACACAGAAAAGATATTTTGCATATTAAAAAATATTTTAATCCATATTATTAATGTGTCTATTTATTAGTTCGTTCTGTCTTTAGTATTAACTGTCACATTCAGTACAAAGAAGTCTCTAAAAAGGATGTGTAGAGAGACAAAGAACTTGGGCAAGCCCGAACAAAAACTGAAAGTCCTCGTCTCAAATAGCTCTGAAGGATTCTCTTTTAAACATGTCAATGTCCAGTATTCTAAAAGAATGTTTTGCACTTGGATCTACACCGCGGCGAAACAAACGTAATAAAGAAGTAGAAACATTAAATCTTACATTTTAAATAATAAATTTGTACAAGGAACAAAATGCACGTATGAAAATCACAAACATATTACAACTATTCTTATCAAGACTAACACGTTTGCAATTATGAACATAATTATAGACCGGAAACAACATAAAATAATTCAGAATTAATTATCAAAATTTTATTTGTTAAATTTTCTTGTGTTGACAAACTTTTATTATTTTTACAAATGTCAATTACTTTAGTTGCACATTATGTAGTGAACAACATTACATAATAGAGCATTTTAGAACATTAATGGTCAATTATTCGTTCTACAAAATATACTATAAATACTTTCAATTAAATTGCAAATTGGTTAGTTTTCAAATGTCTACGAATTGGGAAAATAAATCCAACATTAGTAATAAACTTTCAAATGTTACTTCACTAAATTGATTGTTATAAACGACTTAATAAAAAATATTTGAAAACATTACATAACGTTTATTTTTAAGACGTACAATGTAATAAATGACGTTATAATGTTTATTTTTGGGGTAATAAACAAATATTACAGGAGTTTGTTAGCCTTTCCTTCCTCACCTTTAAACACCACTTTAATCAACACATTACGCCACACATTCCACCGTTTAAAAACACATTAAAAACGCGCGTCCACATAATAACCTACATCGCTAAGCATCACGTATCCTCAACTCACTCTCTTTCTCTCCCGTGACGCTCACAGGCGGGCTTTTCCCTCGTGAGCTGTCAAGCGCGGTTTGGGCCGCGCAAAACCACACGTCGAGTCCCGCATAAAACGCCCCTGCGCCAGCCAGGGCCGGGGGCGGGGGCGGGGGCGGGGGCGGGGGCGGGGGCGATGCTGAAGCAACAGGCCGTCCCGTCCGGCGAAAAAAAAAGGGGGAAGGCGACGGAGTGTGGGATGAGTGACGTAGGGGGAAAGAGCGTCGAAACTCGGTCGGGTGGTCGCTAGCCGGTGGCGAACATATGCGGAGGGGAGGGGCCGACCCTCGGCCCTTTTTTCTCGCTCGTTTTGCGATGCGCGTGTGTTACTCACAGGGTGTTTGGGGGCAAGGTCTCCATTAGGGGGCCGCTTCTTTTTTTTTTTTATTTGAATCGCCCTCGAATGTCCGGTGAATAAATAAATTTGCTCGTTATCACTGTGTAAACCATTTATTTCGTAGTTCGTGACGGCATAAATGGGATTTGATGATACAGAATGAAGTTAGTAGGAGATAAAAAAAATCTACTATTCCGTTTGCGAATGCTATATCACTGCTATCTTACTGCTAATTCAATTCACATATTCCAAAATATTTAAAGTTTTACGTCTTTTTGACGGCAATTGTTTTAAAACAAAAGAGAGGTATTTTTTAGCAATATTTTTATTCTAGACTTGTCTAGTTTTCCATTCCAAAGGGATGAATGATAAATAATGCATTGTAGTACAGAATAATACTGATTATTGTCTGAAAAAAGTCTCTCTTTTTCGGAAGAACCGTAAACCACGCAAACGGAGAGCAGTGTTTTAAGATGGACGTGTATTCAGCTATTTTTGAACACACTCCTCCCGCACACACGCAATTACACACACCCCGGGTCAATGACCCCCATCTCGATCGGGGTTTTGTCCAGTTTCCTGATCCATTGAGCAAATGCTGAGATGGTCACTTGCTTTGCTTCTGGACGTAAATGTAGCTTCACTATGCGCACGTTTTGTTGAACATTCCTTTTGCTTGTAGTGGTAGTAGAGCTTAAGGTGAGTTTCTATTTTGTTAACAATACAGAAAAATCAAATATGTTTGTTCCTTTACTGTTAAAAATAAGTTTTCTGTAATTTTGCAACGAAAATATCTAGTATTTGAAATTTTAATCCCTCGCTTTTTAATTTATTATTATTACTATGATTTTCATCTTTCAACTATTAATAGTTAAATTGTTGGGAAGGGATTCAAGAAAGCGTGCGCAGATGATTTTCTTCCCCATACGTCACATACAGTTTTTACTGTTTTGAATAAATAAATTTAAAAAATTAAAAATTATCCGAGTACTTGAACATAAATGCAAATTAGAAATGTTGATGTTTTCTGAAAGTTCAGTTGTATATGGTAATTAATATTAGTTAGATTCAGTGTTCCAGATTGTTGTAACTGGAACTGACTTCTACTTCCTCGACGTTCATTGAAAACATTTAATACTGCAAATTTCGAAATACGAAAATCTTAGTTTTAAACGTCAGGATGCAGAAATATCTAAAAAAAAAACACAACCGAAGAAAAACATTTTTAATTCCGAAAACCAATTTCTTAATTTTAGTACTTCAAAATTGGTTTCTTTGAAATAAACTTCACTTGTGACACGAAGCATTAAAAGAAAAATGAAAAACATTAAATTTTTCTTTCGCACGGTAGCATTGCCTAAGTTACTCATTTACAGGCTTAGTGTTACACTTCTGGGTAAGTATTTTAAAAACATAGAAGAGATGTATAAATATTTTGTAAAAGTTGTTTTCAAAACAAAACAAAAGAAAGGTTTTGGTTTGGTTTGTTTTTCGTGTTTCCGGGCGCGTCAACAGCTTTGGTCATTATTCCCGTTGTGTAGTGCATGTTTCTTCTCGGAAATGGCGGTGATCTTCCCCGCTGGATGGCGGATCCGGCACCGACCTACCGTCGGCTAGTGGGGTTTCACCTAAACAGGACTCTCCCACCAGCGGGACACCGCCCCAGTCTGGACAAGCTGTAAGCCCCGACCGGTCTCCCGGAATATGTGGTAGTGTAGTGCATGTTAGTGTAAAGTGTGTGTAAGGAGAGGAGAGGACAAGGAAGAGGAAGGAAAATCGCGCGCGGTCCGCGGCCCGTTTTGGTAGGGTACTTCTCCGGCATTCGCCTGGTGTAGATCGGAGAAACCACGGAAAACTACCGATCAGAAGTTGATGCACTGGAACCTAGGACCTCCCGGTCAGAGCCGCTGCAGTGACATCAGTTGATGCACTGAGCCACCGCTCCCGGTGCATAGAAAGGGCATTCAGCGATGCCGCAAGTAGAGACGTATTGAGTATGAGAATACATTCTTATAATCGGGAATGATAAATTGGGTATTTACTAACATATTTGAATATTTTCGTCCCAAGCATGGGAATTGAACTAGGCATGGGGAACACCGGTAGCTAGCCGGTGAAATCGGACTACCGACCCAATTACGCCAAAAACATAAAACAAATATTTTCGCCACATATCTTTTCTATATTGTAATCATGAAGGGTCCCTAGGTTTTTCACACAATAGAGAGTCAAACGACATAATACAGAGTAGTGGTAGAACAAAATGGCCAATACCAAAAGTGAAAGGTGAGAAAAAATTTAACTGTAGAGAGTCTATAAACACTATTATTCCATCGCAAGGTACAGATACAAGAGAAAAGATTCGACATGTGGCCGCAAATATTGATAGTAATGAGTAGTCACACAGGTTTAACATATATACGCGTGTTATTTAATCATAAAAAAGGACAATGATTCAGAAAGCCTTTGAGTTTTACCAAATAGAAATACACAAAGCTACTTCACATATATACATTACATTACCTCTACTGTCCGACGATATCTTTTTTTTCTCTCTTATCTCTTTTTTTTGGTTTTTTTTAAATTTTTTTTCCGGGGTTTTCTTTTTGCATTCTATTTCCCTCCTCCCCTTTCTCCTTTCCTTCCCCCCTCTTCCCCCAACTTTTTTCTTTTCGCTATTTCTTGTCCTTTCTCTCTTCCTTAAGACTTCCCACTCTCTTTAATTAAATTTTCTGTTGGGCTTCGCCGTCTTTCGCTTATCTTAACCATTCACTTCCTATTTCTTTCTCTGCCTATCATTCCTCCTCTTCTTCCTTTCTGTCTGTCCCCTCTCCCTTTTCACACCTGCCCCTCTTTTCCAAAACTACATGTCCTTTCTTCGAACTCAGTCTCTTCTCCATTTCTTCGTTCCTTTCTTCAGATTTCTCTTTTCTGCCACACTCACTCTCCTTTTAACATCCCCCGCTTTGCCTTTCTATATCATTTGGTTTTATTTTCCTTCTCTATCTCTCTTTCTCACACACACACACACTTTCTCTCCATCTCTTCAATTGCTTTCTCTGTCCCTTTCTGTCCTTCCAAATTTCTCCTACCTCTCTGACCCTCATTACTTCCAGTTTCTTCTTTTTCTTCCTCTTACTTTTCACACCTCCTATTCTTTTTTCTCACACTCTAATACTCATTCTCATATATTCTTCCCATCTATCCCCCTCAATCGCTGTGTACTACCATTCCTTCTTCTTCCTCCTCATTCCGCTCTCTCCCTATTTCCCATCTCTCCCCTTCGTTGGAAAAAATGAACAAATCTCATCATCGTCAGCTTAGTTGCAATGAATGTGTTTGTATGAAAAAAGAGAACTAGTAGATTGAACTAATTCTTGATTAAGTGAACTGTGTGGATGTAGGTAAGTAGTAAATACTCACGTTGCTGCAGCAAAGTGAATACCGTTTTGAGCCGATTTTCAATATCTCCCTTGGATGCGCATACAGGAATCTGTTTGCTCTGTAATGATCCCTCTTTTCCCCCCTTCGCTCCCCTCTCCCCCCCTTCTCTCCCTTTCCTTTCCCCTCTCCCTTTTCTCACTCGCCTTCTCTCCCTAACTCCCACCGTCTCTTTCTCCCCCTCACACTCCCTCTCCCTTCTTGTTTGCCCCTCCCTTTTCTCCTTCTTCCCCATCCCTCCCTCTCTCCTCTCCTTATCCCTCCCTCTTGCCTCTCCCATATCCTTCCTCTGTCCCTCTTTCTCCCTTCTTCCCTCCCTTCCTTCCCTCTGTCCCATCCCTCCCTCTCTCCCATCCCTCCCCCTCACCCATCCAACCCTCTCTTCTCTCTTCTCTCCCTCCCTCCCCTATACGTCCTCTCTTCCTCATACTTCATCTCTCCCTCTTCCCCATCCCTCCCTCTTTCCTCTTTCTTCGTCGCTCCCTCTCCCTCCCACATCCTCACCCTTCCCGCTCCCCTCTCCCTGTCCCTGATGGTACCCCTACCCCGCAGTGCCCCGGGGGCCCCGCCCGCTGGCTTGGCAGTCATCCTATACTGCATTTACGCGCTCCCCCGGGGCTTCGGCGCGAGGGGGCGCGACCCGCGAGGCGCCCGATTTCCCCGATATCTCGAAAATTTGTCGATGTAACTGTCAGCTCGAGAGAGCGGACGAGGGCTGTTCGCCGGCAGGATGCGAGGGGAGATGTCAGCCCCCGCGTGATTCCACAGCTGAGGTTTAGGAGCGCCCCCTCTGCACATATGAGCACGCGACGTTCGTTATTTCAACCCGAAATTATGGGGGTGTAAAAAGTGATAAGCGACGGTTGTTTGAGGATCATCGGTTTCACTTACAGTGCTTTACGTTCCGCCTCCTTTTCAAAAGGTTGGAGCAATTTTAGGGCATTTGGAATCGAATATGAAATCCACTTTACAGAGTTCAATTTTCTTCTTTTGGCAGAACATGAATAGAAAATGGAAGAACTGTTTCATTCAGTGTTGTTTCTTGCTAGAAATTTGATAAGGAAGTACATTATTTATCTGTTGGTTTCCTGCCTCATCAACTGCCATGGTCATTAGTCCATTTTGTGAAGTCAATGCACTTTGTCTGAGGTCGCGATATTCGTCCCCCACTAGACGGGTGAGATCCAGTACCAACCTGCGAGTCCGCTTGCAGGGGATGTCCCTAACCAGACATCTGCCTCAGGTAGGCACCGCCCCAGTCGGGTTAACTTGTATCCCCCCATGTGTGGTAGGGTAGTGCATGTAAGTGTAAGTGTGTGTAAGTAAATGGAGGGGATCGGGAGACAGGAAAGATCGTGCTTTGTTGGTGGTCCGTTTGTTAAGGTGCTGCTCCGGTATTCGCCTGGTGTTGATGAGAGAAACCATGGAAAACTACCGCTAATATAGCAACTGACCGATAGATATCTCCCCCAGACCGTTACTGAATTCGACCAAGGAAAATTACTAACATCGAAAATACGCCACCGTCAGGACTCGAACTCTAAGACTTCCCGGTCAGAGTTGCTGCAGAAACATCGGCTTAATTTTGGCAGACACAATACAACGAGCAACATATTATAAAGCAATGATAATTTAATACCATTACTATTTTGCACCTTACGGAATCTTCACCGTAGCTGTAATTCCGTAACTTCGCCGTGTCTCTAGGCCTGACTCCTGTCCTATAGTAGGTCGCAAGCCCGGGACGGTGTATGAACCCTATTACGGGTAGAGAGCTATAGTAGAAATCTGTACACCTATTAGTCTGCTTACTTCCTTTATTTTGCAGGCTGCCACATTCGTACGACATTCTTACAACAATGGGACAAGGAGAGGACGGGACAGTAATACGGTGTTAACGGTGATACACTGTAGTGACAACATTCTAGCAAATATTTGATAAGAAGCAAGTTAACTGACACTTATTCAAACATTATAAAACAGAGGTAGTCAAGTTAACAAGTGTTATATCATCTAAAGGAAAATACGACATAAAAGGCGAATGCTGTGCTTGTTCAGTCCAACCAAAGAATATTCATTTTGTACAGATTACATCCTGTTTGGTAGGTTACTTTTCTGTTACAAATGATAGGCTCGTTCCAGTGAGTTCTGTTCAGAGGAAGTCTATCGTAAAATAATGTAGCAATGATCTCGTGAATTATTTCAAGTGACACTAGGATTTGAGGAACATGTAGTACTTCAAAACTCCCTTTCCGGTGACATTTACGTACATAGATTCTAATTTGCACAAAATGAAACTATTAATACTGCAAACTCTTGTATTAACATCACTAGAAAACTTCATTTATTCCTGTCACTTCATATTACAGGGAAATACGTACATTTATCTGTCATTATTACCGCTAGCATTCACACTGCTGTCAGGCTCTACAGCGGTTTCGTCATTAACGCTTCTTATTTCTGCCAGTCACCGTCTTCATTCATCAAACTTTCCTGTAATAGCCCAAAATTATTGTTGCTTAATTTCCGGGGCGTCTCTTCATTCAGATACGTTTAGATGCCATACTTTGCTAAGTTTGTGGAACTCTTGGACGTGAACAAATTGCTAATCGGTTTCTCTACACAGAAAATTTACTTCCGTAGGTGATTTTGAGCGAATACTAAACTGCATATTCACATAAATTGTTGAGAGTTATGTAAAGTACCAGTTGATAGATGGACTCAAGAAATTACGAAGACAATATTGATAAAAATTAGATATTCGTAAGATTAAAAATAGTCATGAATAATGTCATGAAAATAGTCATTATAATTAAATATTTATAAACATCGTCAGTTTCTATCATATGGTTTTTTCTGAAGTATTATATATCAAAACGTCATGTCTCTCATAATTTTTGTTGTGCGATTTTTGTCTTTGACAGCTATCTTTTGTCCTCTGCCATCGTCTCAATTTCAGGAACATACTAACTACTAGTTGAAATACTACCTCAAAGAATTAGAAAGAAAAAAATTGATAAATTGATAATAATAATAATAATAATAATAATAATAATAATAATAATAATAATTATTATTATTATTATTATTATTAATATTACATTCATTTTCGGACATTGAGGAAACAATTGCACTACAAATTATCCTGAAAGCTTATGAGCATTTAATAAGCATTTTAATTTGAATGACCAATGATTTTCAATGTATACAACTCATCACGAAATGGTATTATGTCTTTAGTTAATAGAAATGTATATTTTTAGATAATTAAGTTTTTTTTATTCTCAATCTTAATTTTTCTGTATACTCTTTTCTTGATTTGTAAGTTACTTTTGTCTTTCCCACTCGCGTGTCGTTTTATTTTATTGCGGTTTACATCCATAAAAACCTTTCCATTTTCGATTTGTGCGATTGCATTGCAACTTTACAATGACATATTGAGTTATGAATTGAATGTAAGTGATGAACTAAATACAAAAATCTGGATAATAATAAAATTATTAAACTTTTATTATATTTTCCGTTAACAACATAATATAATTATCTAAAGAATAAAATAACTTCATTAGAATTAAATAATTATTTTGACATTACTTTCTTGTTATTGTTTATAATTAATCGATTACTTTATTCTTGCTTATTCATGTCATTTTATAGCCAATTTTTACATTATTAGAGTTATAAAAGCTGTGTTGTGTCATCAAACACTATAGAAATAAGGAATTATAGCATTGCAAGACGGTTTTATGATCACGATATTATTGTCATCCAGACATCATTCACTCATTCACGTTTGTAATATGGAAGCCATTTGCCTTACAGCCTCACTCAAAGCTTAAAAAATTGCCAAGTTGATCCCCGAGTGATCCCTCTTTATGCATGCATTAGTCAGCTCCGCTCTACGGTACACATTAATGTACTCCCACTGCGGCGGCTGGCAGCACCAACAAGAGAATGAGCATGCCAAGTGCTTTTTAAAACTCTTCAAAATAACCCCGAACGGCGCTTGACAATCAATCTCCAACTCTGACATGATGAATCAGAGTGACTCATCTATTTCCTACAAAATCTCATATTGAAGTGCCTTTAATGCATGCATTTTGTCATACTGGTGACAATAAAAATTATAAAGAAGCCTACGTTGATACTTCTCAAGAACATGTAGTATTTCTCAAGTAAATTTTAAATGTAACTTCATTTTCTGTGCACGTCTTCTAGAATTCAGTGGGAAATACAATTATTCAAATTATCGTTTCCATGTTGTCGCGGCAGGAAGTAATAAGAGCCAAAATTTATTGCTTATTTATCTTTGAAAATAGATTTTATTACATGGAGTTTTTTTTTGTTTTTTTCTCTCTTTCAAAGTTCAAAATTTATTGCTTATTTATCCTTGAAAACAGATTTTATTACATGGGAGTTTTTGTTTGTTTTTCCCCCTTTCAAAATTCAAAATTTTATTGCTTGTTTATCCTTGAAAACAGATTTTATTACATGGGAGTTTTTGTTTTTCTCCTTTCAAAAATTCAAAATTTAAGTAGTATATGACTTAGTGTAGGGATCACAGAATTTTGAAAATTATAACCCGACAAGAAATACGGGCAATAACAAATGTATATATTTTAATATTTTTTTGTTACTTTCATAAAATTCAGAATTGAAAGGTAGAATGATGTAGAATGAATGAATTTAAACTCGAATTATAACCCGACAAGAAATACGGGCAATGCAAAATTTAATTTTTTTAATGAATTGTGATAGTTTTGCAATGTGAATGTGGAATAGAATAACCAATCCCGTCGACTTATCAATGTAAATAAATATGAAGTTAATAAATGCAATGCCAAAGTTTTGTGTTTCTATAGAAAGTAGTGTTGTATTCAATTATTAATTGTTAATATGATTGACAATGGAAATGACGTACGAAGAAACACATTTCCTCAGGATTTCTCGAGCATTACCTTTATATTATCCTATCATTGATAAAACTGAAAATGAAAACATTTCATAATGTTAGTCAGAATACCTAATCACATAATTAATACGAAATTGTTTCATGAATATTGCTACAATGTCGAAAAGTTGTTTTCCATGTCCTACAGCTGCTACATGACAACTCCGGGTTTACTTTCTGCTGAAAGAAGGATTCTCAGTAGAAATTAACCTATGCTGTATTTGATGACAAAGACATGCATTACAAGTAACCATTGTAAGAAACAAATGAAATAGAAGCAATAAATAAGAAATGAGTACTATTGTAGAATTGTAGGGAAGGAATTCGGTGTTAGGAAACATACGAAAAGGATTAATGTGGGTCATGATAGGACGGTGTGGTAGCGGAATGATGACATTAATGTCGAGGGATGTGGGTTAATGGAACGGAATAACAAAAATGCTATGGTTCATAACAGAGAAAAACCATTTGTTTATTATTAGTGCGCAGGCAACTCAAACACTCTGGGTAGATGCCGGTCAATCATTGGGCGAGATAGTAAAAGTGGATGGTTTGAATGCTACAGTCAGATTTGACTGTTGACTGTCAGAGTTGACTGTCATGTTGGATTTGGTGTAATTGTCAGGCTGCTCATAATGATCAAACGAAGAAGTATCCCGGGGAGTCAATGAGAGAATTAGTGGGAGTAAAGTATTGAAACGTAAAGAGAAACGTAAAGATAAATATTTGCGTGATGAGGAAGACGTTATAGAAAGTAAGGTTATGTCGAAGTGGAGACAGGAATTTTGACGCCGTGACAACTTTAAAATATTGAATGTAGAGGACGGTTTATCATTTTCGACACTTGGCGGTTTTTTTAGAAGAAATATGTACAGTAGCAAACGAGAGATACAATTTAGAAAATGATGGATTATAATTTAAAAGGTTAATACGTCGATCTAATATTATAAGATAAATGTGTCTCCTTATTACATTTTACTGTCTCGCTACGGGGCAGAGAGAAAATTATATAAAGCTGCGCGAAAAAGACGCGAAATTTTGGCGGAAAATCTATTACAAGGTCCTGGTAACCAGTTGCTACATTTAGAAAACAATCTTCTAGTACGTGGTGTAGCCAGAATCTAGAATGTTTTGTGGGTTCTTGATAACGAAAAATCGAATGAAGATGAAACGTCTGTCCGTCTGTATGTCTCTCTGTCCATCCGTTTATCCGTTCTCTCTGTCCGTCTGTGAACAACGCTAGCGGCTAAACAATTCAGCCTATTTGATATAAAATTGACATTTCCCAATCAATCTGACTGATATCGCGGCCCGTTGAATTTGAAATCGATATCTTAATTCTGGGGGGTTCTTTACATGAAACCCCTGAGACATTTTCCAAATTTTCAAAAAAATGGATCCATCGTTTTTTATTACATTTTGTTGTTGAATAGTGTAAAAGACATTTAAGAGGTCAGGTCTCAAGATCGTTGACAATCCCAATTTTTCTTTCCTACAACTAAAATATTAAAGATATAGATTTTCCTTTATTAAAATCTGTTCCATATAGTTATATTTTTAAATAAGGTCAAGTACAATTTTCGAAAAGTTTTGTATATTTCGCGTAATTTTACGTAAAAAATACGGGCGAGAAAATACGTGCTATTTTAGCACAACTAGTTTGTTTAATGATAAATGTGGGAAACGGCCATTGGATATAGCGAGTATTACTTGGAGCCTTTGGATTATTCTCAGAGGGATACACAGAGAATCGTTCGAGCTGCCGGGATTCGCACCTGGTAGTGCCCGGCCGTGACACTCCCCATTATCATAAGATGCCTGCAACAAGAAGTAATATCTGAGGTGGCTATTCGTAGCTGAATATAAAGAAAAGTGTTAATTTTTACATTCCACATTTTGTACAATCGACACGATGCGATGATTTCTCACCGTACACATTATCTCTCCATTTTGTCATTGCAATGATTCATTTGCTCGCTTCCACTCTCCCGCACGCCCAAGAATCCTCCGTCACGGATCTTTTTATCAACAACATTCGGGGGAACCACGAATTCGTAGGTACCAAGTAGCGCCTATCTGTGACTCACCTTCTCTTCCATATGTCAGTTACAACAAAATCCGAAATTTCCAGACCAGATCAATAATTTTCATATCCATATGTCCCACATTCTTCTCTCTGGCACTAACATCAGTGCTCTCTCACCTACCCTCTCACATACGTCGGGATGGGAGCATCGTGGCTTGGGGGAAGCCAATTACCGTGCCAAAGTGCTCGAGACGTAGATTCTCTTCAATTGAGTGGATTTAACATTTGTTACTTTCTATAGTCAACATGGCATTGCTCTCCCTGCAATGACATTTCTTCCCAACCTCCTACAACTGTCGTCATCTCTCCAAAAATTCCGAAATACACCTTCCACCCTTCTCCAGCCCCCCTCTCACATGCGTCTGGGTGGGCGTACAATGACTTGTGGGAAACCACGATGCTCGAGTCAACATGCTCGATGCCAAGGTGTTCGTACCATAGACTCTCTTCAATTAAGTAGGTTTAACATTTGTTACATTGTATACTCGACATGTCATTGCTCTCCCTGCAATGACATTTCTTCCCTAACTCCTACAACTGTCCTCTTCTCTCCAAAGACTCCCAAATACACCTTCCACATGCCACCCAACTCCAGCCTTCCCTCTCACATGCGTCTGGTTGGGAGTACTACGACGTGTGGGAAGCCACGATGCTCGAGTCAAGATGCTCGGTGCCAAGGTGCTCGGGCCATAGACTCTCTTCAGTTAAGTAGGTTTAACATTTGTTACATTGTATACTCGACATGTCATTGCTCTCCTTGCAATGACATTTCTTCCCTACCTCCTACAACTGTCCTCTTCTCTCCAAAGGCTCCCAAATACACCTTCCACATGCCACCCGTCTCCAGCCTCTCCCTCTCACATGCGTCTGGTTGGGAGTACTACGACGTGCGGGAAGCCACGATGCTCGAGTCAAGATGCTCGGTGCCAAGGTGCTCGTGCCGTAGACTCTCTTCAGTTAAGTAGGTTTAGCATTTGTTACATTGTATACTCGATATGTCATTGCTCTCCCAGCAATGACATTTCTTCCCTACCTCCTACAACTGTCCTCTTCTCTCCAAAGGCTCCCAAATACACCTTTCACATGCCACCCGTCTCCAGCCTCTCCCTCTCACATGCGTCTGGTTGGGAGTACTACGACGTGTGGGAAGCCACGATGCTCGAGTCAAGATGCTCGGTGCCAAGGTGCTCGGGCCATAGACTCTCTTCAGTTAAGTAGGTTTAACATTTGTTACATTGTAAACTCGACATGTCATTGCTCTCTTTCTAAAGACTCCCAAATCCACCTTCCACATGCCACCTTCTCCAGCCTCTCCTCTCACATGCGTCGGGGTGGGAGTGGCCACCGCCCTCGCTCAGGCAGGGCGCCCTATTTTGGGGGGGGCGCGGGGGTAGGAGCATGGCCGAAGCCGAAGTCGCGTGCCTGCGCGTTAATCGATCCCTCCGTGCCGCTCCCAATCGGAGTAATGGGCGGCGCCAGCACTAAGTCAGCGCCCGCCGCCGCCGCTGCCGCCCCCTGCACCGCCCCTCGCTCAGGCAGGGCGCCATATTTCCTCATTTGTCGGCGGTGGTGCCCGCACGCCCGCACGGCCTTCCCGCCCCCGCCCACACACCGCACGACGATGGGGACGACGCGGCAGCTCGTCCTTCCTCCGGACCTCGTCCTATCGTCCCCGTCCCCACCCACAATGGGCAATTTCACTCAGGTTCTAAGTATTTGTCTTGATGAATCGAATTGATGTCACTGGCGGAGGTACTAAGGATCAACTATCACTGCCACTACAATGTCTTTGACCGGGGGCATCGAGAATTTGAGTACCACGGTGACGGATTCTCGATACTAGGTGTGAAGGCAGGTCGAATTCGGCCGGTCTCAGGAGGAAAATTCAAGCGGTCGGCTTCCGATCGTCTGTTTTCCGTGATTTCTCTAATCAATACCTCGAGTAGTACCTTAGCCCATAGGCCAATAACCGCGCACGCGATCCTTTCTTCCTCATCCATACCCCTTACTCTTCCCACACACAGAAAAATATTTACTTACGTGCTCTGCACTAAAACACATTTCGAGGGACCAGTCAGAAGGTTAGCGCCTGTCATGGCTGATGAAGGACTGGGGTGATGATTGATTACTACTGATTCTGGGCACGTCAACTGCTAAGGTCATTAGTACCGTAAGTGTGGTGCGTGTTTTTCCTCTGAAGGTGATGGTGATCGTCCTCTGCGAGATGGTGAGATCCGACGCCGAACTATCGTCACCAAGCGGGGTTTTCATCAACTAGGTATCTCCCATCAGCAGGGTACCGGTCCAGCTGAAACAAGCTCTAAGCCCCAACCGGTCTCCCGCCATGTGTAGTAAAGTAGTGAACGTGAGTGTAAGTATGTGAAAATCGGTGAGGATAGGACAAGGAAGAGGAAGGAAATATTGCGCGCAGCGCGTCTGTTATATTGTAGCTAGGGCATTCGCCTAGAGTTGATCGGAGAACCCACGGAAAACTACGGATCAGAGCAGACGGCCACGAGAATTCTCCTCCAGTCAGCGCCTGAATTCGACCTAGCTATGTAGCTTGTGTCGGAAATCCTGCTATCGTCGGGGCTCGAACGTAGGACATCCCGGTCAGAGGCACCTCAGTGACATCACTTGCCGGGGAGATACCTTGAGAGGGAAATCCCTTCTTACTTACGTGCAAATCGGTGTCTGATCTTGTTCCAGTGGACAGGAATCCTTCCACCTCTCAGGATATAGCTTGCACTCAACTAACGATACTGATGATTCAAGGAGGTAACGCACCTGGAATCAATACTCAATCACTCACTTATCTGACTGTATTCTGGTCTCTACATTCACACTTTCGGTCCTACTCAGGGGTTAGATGAATTGATGGGCGGGTGTTGATAAGAAAATGATGACTGATGACCGTGCGGAGGTGGAATGAAGTAGTAAAACGGAATAACGTCTAGAAGATCTATCGTGAACTCTCCTTGTTGACCACAAATTCCACATCAACCGTCTGCGAAATAGACTGTGTTCCCAGGAATGTACAGCAAGCATTTGACCATTACACCAATACTCGCTCTATTTTTCAAAAAACATTCTCATTGTAGATTTTATTTTGGGATGTACCTCTCAAGTTTAGATTGATTGCTTGTTTAATGAAATGAAGAACACCTGTCCACTTTTTCGACATTAAACGCACGCAGTGTAAGAGCAGCTGAACAATTTCACCGTCAGTAGAGTCTCCAGCATCAAATTGGGGAATGCCGACGATATATCAGAGTAGGAGAGATATTTGGTTGTAATAGCTCGGCATCTTTCTACCAGTATGACTGAAACGACACATCTGATTGGATGGTTTGACAGCACTGTTTTTGTAATCATGTACCAAACGTGGTTCAATGATAGATAGAACATGACATGTCATTCATTTACGTGTTGGCAACAGAGAATTATAGCCAAGAGTACCTGAGATGGTCACGCTATGTTTGCAATGACTGCAGATCCATAGTCCACGAAATTGTAAATTGATGAAATGGTGATAATTCGCGTACAATTGCAGTGTCCAGGATCATGTTTTTACAGCACACCCTTCATTGAACTGAACTTAGGAGAAATCTGCAGAGTCGAAAACGCTCATATATCTACTGATGGCTTCTACATGCCTACTGATGATATATACTTATGACTCATTGATCTATATAGTAGGACGTTGTCAGGAGCTCACCACAAAAGCTTTGTAGTTCACAAGCTCTTAGATTCCAGTGTCATTGGTTGGATAACACTCTAACACTTACATCCACTAAAAAACTGGAACGGATGATGCTGTCGTGAGAATTGTCGTATTCGGGTAATCTAATAGGTCGAGTCGTAGGCTTCCGCGGCCGGAGTCGCTGAATTCTTGGCTGTCCGGGATTAGCCGCGTCGTGGTCGATGGAGCTGACGTTTCGGCCATCTTGCTGTGACCTTCTTCAGAGCTATACTGCTCAAGAGCGATACTGCTTCAGAGCTATACTGCCGTATACCCAAATTTCCTTGGAGATCTCTTCTTCACCATGCTGCCCCACTTGCATTCTTACGAACATCTGCTTCGTATACCCCTTACGAGATATTCGTTTCCATTTGTACGAAGGAAGTCTGATATTGCATATCAGATCAACCTGCCTGTAGAATCATGATGCAGACTGCGTCTGCATTATATCCACCTACTTTGTTGAATGCAAAAATATGCCGCGTCGGGAGTCGATACTGAAACCTCTCAATACACGAAGCTTCAATTGCAATCTCCTTATCTGCGAGTCACCCATGATGTACCGGTCTGCATGTTCACCTTCCACGGCTGCTGCCGAATTCAATTCCCCGCAGAATCGCATTTTTAAATTAGGTAAAAAATAAAAGCAGCACAGATGAATCCAATCTAGCTGCGCTAATGACACATTTAAACCTCCATTAAAGAAAAAATCCCATGATCTTTCTGGACCTACTTTTGTGACATTCAATAGCTGAAAACAATATATTCCCCTATTCTCCCATTCTCATTTCAAATAAATTATTACTGATTAAGGTCTACAGTGGGAATGTCCTCGCATGTTGAAAAGATAGTGCTACACTTGCTAGGTTACATCTCTATTCAATCTTGTAAAGCGTTACCTTGCTGTATGAGAAGATGTAAAATAATAAAAAAGAATTCCTAGTTAAACCACTTGGAGTTGCCAACGAAAAAGAAGGTTCACAGCAAGTTATATTGTAGTTCCGATCCAATTTGCTAACGTAGGTGGCGTAGTATGTAACATTATATTCTGTAATTTAATTGAACATATATAAAAATTAGAAGTATGGAATTTAAAATATTCAAATTCTAATGTAATTAATTTTAATAAATTACGGTTTTTTACTTGTATATTTATGTCTTGTTTTTTACTTACAGGTTAGCGCTGATTATGATCGCTACGCGAACGAAAAGATCTTAAGCAATAAAAATATTGATGCTTAGACAACATCTTTTTCAAGACAGAGTTTATCATGACACAATGAAACATTTTCTCGTAACCTAATGCGTTGGAGTAGTGCAAAAGTTTATCTGATACTAAGATTTTACTATTAGTATTTTACCCTGCTTCCGAAATTGTTTTAAATGTTTTCCTCTCTAAACGTTAAATACGAACCAGATTCTTCACAATTTAATTTCCCTCGTCATTATTCTGAAGTAGTTATTTTGTAACTCCTTTTCTCTTTTTTCTCGCTCTCTGCCTCCTCCGTCCCCAATTTTCTTACTTTCCTCCCGATCTTTTACGGTTCTCTCAGACTCCACCATTCTAATAGACATCTCTCTCCGTATTGTAGAAAATAGCTAAAATTCTGTCGTTGAAATTTGAACTCACTCTGTGAAATGAGGATTTAAGACAAAGTTAATACTTATTTTTGTACGTTAAAAGCAGCTGTAAACACATTTAAATTCAGTAATTGCATCTCTTAATTTTACGTATTATATGAGTGTGTGGATTTATTCCATTACAATCAGATATGAAAATTACAAATTCTTTGTTTAGTATCAATTATTTACTACAGTAAATGTGAATAAATTACATTTTATTTTACGAGTGTCTTTTAAAAGAAGTAGTGTATGTAAAGTAATAGCACAACGTACATTAATGAAACTAATACAATATTTACTCTCAAATAATTCTCCAGCGCATATATGAGAACCTCTGTTCGTGATTGTAAAATGAAAGTATAAATTTATTCACATATTGATTCCTTGTTAAATAAACTGTTTGAGAAATTGTAAAAAACTGGATATTTAATTGCTAATTTTGAAGGCTGAAATCCAATAATTATTTTTTAAGTGTGTGTGTGTGTGTGTGTGTGTGTGTGTGTGTGTGTGTGTGTGTGTGTGTGTGTGAGTTGTGAGTCGGGTTTGCAATTAGTTCACACATCGTTGTAATGACAGGATTTTATTACTTAGTAAGGAATTATTTTGAGTTACGTAATACAACGGTCATTGTCACGGCATTTGTAACAAGTCATCATCGCCGATATTTCTGTACATTTCAGTGAATAATTCATTAAATATTTCTGTAAAAATAATGAAATATTAATATATATTTAATTTAATAATAACTATTTGGTAAAAATTTGACATTTCTTTATACACGAGAAAATTGGGCATGTAAAAAATAAAATACAATAAAAATAAAATAAATCGAAGTGATATTCTGTGTGTTGGATTTTTTATTCAATACTCACGAGTCCCCTTAAGAACGTGTCGTATACTGTCAGACAGCCACCCTCTCCAGACGATGCCCCTGCGATGTGCACGCTCATAGCGGCGAGTCGGCGTAATTGCGCGCAAGAAAGCAAACCTGGTTAGCGCGAAACAATCGAAGAATCAAGCGCGCAGAGGCGGCGGCGGCGGACTCGGCTCGCTCCATGCCACGCCCCTTTCCGCCTCCACCGCCTCCGCTGCCGCCAGCAGCTAATCGAGTTTGGCGACAACTCCGCCGCCGCTGTGCTACCTGCCCGCCCGATGCCCGCTTGCGACTCGCCTGCGCTCCCGCCCCCCTGCACTCGCCCCGTCATGGGCCCACCGCCTGCGTTCGCTTCCTCACCATCATGCCTCCAACACAACTCTGGCTCCAGCCAGCACCCTTTCCCGATTCCCTTCTCTCTCTCGCCCACGCTCACACTCTTCATTTTGCTTGTTTCTCAGATCAACACCAGGAGAATGCTGGAGCAGTATCCTAACAAACGGGCCACGGACCGCGCGCGATCTGTCCTTCCTCTTCCTTCTCCTAATCCTCTCTCCTCACACATGCACACACACTTACACTAACATGCACTACACTACCACATATTCTGGAAGACCGGTTGTGAGCCAAGAGCTTGTCCCGGCTGGGACGGCCCCGCTGGTGGGAATGTCCTGGTTGGGGGGAAACCCCGCTAGTCGACGGTAGATAGGCGCAGGATCTCGCTATCCAGCGGAGGAAGATCACCGCCACCTCCCGATGAAAAGCATGCACTACACTTGGGGGAATAATGACCTCAGTCGTGGATTCACCCGGAATCACTAACAATCAATCAATGAACCCTCTCACGGCCTTGCTCACGTTGCTTGATTGTTACTGATCAACCATGCCTTTAGCGACATTTGCTAAGATCATAGGAGCCGTAAGTTTTTTCCTCGAGAGGTGGCTGTAAACTTTCGATGACGAGCTCCTGTGACGAACTACACGCCGACTAGTTGCGTTTCCCTCAACCAGGTATCTCCCCCAACGCTCGTTCTTGAACACGCTTCCACTCACGTGCTCACCAAAGCGACCGCTCACTCTCACTCTCATTCACCCTCCCGTCCACGCTCCCGCCCACCTCACGCCCACACTCACGCCCACGCTCCCGCCCACACTCCCGCCCACGCTCACGCTCACGCTCACGCTCACGCCCACGCTCACGCCCACGCTCACGCCCACGCTTACGCCCCACTCATGCCCACACTCACACCCACGCTCACGCCCACGCCCACGCCCGCGCTCACGCTTACGCCCACGCTACGCCCACGCTCACGCTCACGCCCACGCTCACGCCCACGCTCACGCCCGCGCTCACGCCCACACTCACGCCCATGCTCACACCCACATATTCGCCTGCCTTCCCTCGCCAATCTCAGACCCCTTCCACGGCCACATTCTCTCACTTGCACTCAGACCTCTCACGTTCTCCCCAACACTTAACATTCTCCCAAGCTCTTCCCCATGCCACTGAAGTCCCTGCTGCTCTTCGAAGCATTCCCCAACGGTGCCCTCACCATCTTTCAATGCTCTTCTTCCCCTCTCCCTCTTGCTTTATCACACCCTTTCTCTCGAGTTCTCCCCAGCACTATTTTCGTGTGTGGTGCGTGTAAGGGTAGGAGATGTTTTTTTTTTATCTCGGGTGGCGGTGATCTTCTCCCACTGGATATCACAGAGATCCGGCGCCCTCCATGTCGGCCTGCGTATTTTCCCCATTCTGGTATTTCCCACCTGCGAATCGGCGCTCCATGCGGGACATGCTCTAAACTTCTGACACGTGTGGTAGCGTTGTGGATATAAGCGGAGCTTGACTTCTGTGGGAACGCGACGGAACGGCGTTCCGGTACCTCAGGTATAATTATTGAGTAAATATATTTAATAAATAACTATTGCTATTACATTAATAATCAATTTGAAACGTGTTACGGGATTTAAAAATAAAGCAGTGGTTATAAGTGTGTGGTCTACGGGCATGTATGATTGTCCAGTGCGTATAATTTTAAGGAATGAGTGGGTCAATCTATTTAGTTACTGTTGAAAATACTTCACCGTCGGAACTCGAAAACTTCGACCCCCAGACATAGGCTCTACAGTGGCAGGAATTGTCAGAAGATGAGTACATACTAATCTACTATGGTCTTTCTAAATTATTTATTTCCAGACGTCATGGTTTTCTCCTTTTCCAATTTTGCGTACTTAGGAGGATTGGCAAAAAATCGCGGTTTTTATAATCCACATACGTGAAACATGGATATTTTCAAAAATAGTTTATGTTATGTATAGTTGTGTATATGTTATGTATAGTTTATGAGTATAATTTATGTCTTTTCCGTAGATTTTGTACGTGGTAATATCGTTAAACTACATTTGGAACCTTGTCTCTCTCTCTCTCTTCTCTCTCTCTCTCTCTTATATATATATATATATATATATATATATATATATATATATATTGATTAAAAATTAAGATATCACAGTGCTTTAAGGTAGAATATATTTTAAACTAATAATTACAGATTATGATTATTGTACACGGGAATTTTACTTAGATAATTTATGAATGAAAACGAATAAATGGAATAATAGCAAAACACGATGTCTTTTATTTTTGGTTTCCTTCTTCACATTCAATAAACTTTATTTTTAATATCTTTCTTACATATGACCAACCAATAAAATATACCTGTATCTTATTTCCGTACTCTAATTAAAAATGAAAACAGGATAGGAAACATTTCTTTCGTCATACTTAAAACATCAATATTTTAAACATCCATGTTTTCGTACGTGTTCATGGATATTGAGAAGCTTTTGGTGAGGTATTAAAATATAGATGTATCGATGTTATGATAAAATTTTCCAACATTAATTATCAGTCTGAAATAAAACAACTCCACAGAAATTCGTAAGGGAAGTATTGCAACATCCGTATTATCTCCCATTTTATTTTAACCTCAATCTTTTCGTCACAGCCGCGGCCGAAAACTTTCCGCGGAACCTGCCGTCCTTGGGTCACGTCCGCCTTTGCCAGGCTGCGGCGTTGCATGGGATCAGACCCATATTCGCGAAAACGCGGGCACAGAGAATTTATGTAGGTGATATGCAAATCGCGACAAGCCTAATCGAATACATTTAATCGTGAGAATTTGGTTATTTATGTCCAACTCACATACATGCAAAGGCACAGATATCTCCGTATGTTGTCGAATAAAATCCACGAGAAACTTGAGACCAAATAGGGAGTAGGTGTTCATTCGTAATCACGACAATGTTGAAAGGAAAAGTGTCACTGTACACGATAATTGGAACAGGGTTTATAATCTATGGAAATGTATGATTTATAAAAAATGAATTAAAGTATGACCTCTAAAGTATATTAATCTATCATGAAACTGTTTTCGGTAGATTATACGAACAGAACGGTACTTTACTCTGAAGAGCTCCATGTAATTTCGAAGAATATTAATAGTTAAGATTTCTAAATGGAATATCTACCGCTCAATACATCCAATAATTATCATTAGAAACATGTTTGGACAAAATTCCGAGAACTTTTTTGTAGCCATTTTCATACCGTGAAAAGGGGAAATTCGTTTTCTTCCACCTTTTTGGGGGTAAGCATTCTCTGTGTAAAATCACGTGCATCAGTTCATCAGCGATATCTATTATTATGACAAACACGACGGCATTTGAAATACTTGAAACAATCGTGATTTTCCTGTTAATATTATTGCATAATTTAGATAATCATCAGGAAATTAATGAACCATTATGTATAAACTCGACTTACAAAATTAAAATGAAAATTTATGAAAATAAATATATTAAATAATTATCAGTAATGATAAATTTTAAACGAAATTTGCAGAAGAATTAGCAAAGGAAATTAACAAAAGCAAAATATGCGAGACATGCTTCATAAAATATTAAATTCTGGTGTTTCAAAAACAAAATTTCTGACTAGAGGGAGAAAATATGCACTCGTGCAGAAATTAGGTCCCTAATAATGATACATTATCTGTGTTCCAATTTTTTTAATAATCATCTATTTTCACCACTGAGATTTCGATACTGCAACATGTATGTCATGTAATGTGCAGAAATATATATATTAGTGTTAAATTACTTGTAAGTATATAATTATTGTGATAAAATCATCAAAACAATCTGTGTTCACGGGGTAAAAAAATTCTTAAGTCAAAAATCTTATTTTGGAGAAAACAAAGGTTAGGTTATTGAGCCGTAAGCTATGTTAAGCCGATTAAGCTATATTTTAAAACGCTTTTTTTGTTAAGGAGGCAATATAAATTCACTCGTTTTACTAAAACAAAATATAGATACATAACTTGTAGTTTCAGTATTTAACCCAATTTCGCCAAAAATTGACAAGCAGTTTTATCCCGTAACCCTGAGACAGAATTGTATAAACACAATCAAAAATGAAACTTATTCTATTTTCTTTATATCAACATCATCTATAATACTGAAATAAAATCATCACTGAAATAAAACTACTTGTGCTACAAATGAAACGACTTCCTCGTAGTAAAGTATCCTAACTTCCTTGGTGTGGTCTGCATTTAGGGCCAGATGGACAGAACTTTCTTTAATTTGTAAAAGATCGTGCGTTTGGTTTAGGCACTAGTGGTGTTCAGAGACGGACGGACAGACGGACAGACGGACAGACGGACAGACGGACAGACGGACAGACGGACAGACGGACAGACGGACAGACGGACAGACGGACAGACGGACAGACGGACAGACGGACAGACGGACAGACGGACAGACGGACAGACGGACAGACGGACAGACGGACGGACAGACGGACGGACAGACGGACGACGGACAGACGGACGACAGACGGACGGACAGACGGACGGACAGACGGACGGACAGACGGACGGACAGACGGACGGACAGACGGACGGACAGACGGACGGACAGACGGACGGACAGACGGACGGACAGACGACGGACAGACGGACGGACAGACGGACGGACAGACGGACGGACAGACGGACGGACAGACGGACGACAGACGGACGGACAGACGGACGGACAGACGGACGGACAGACGGACGGACAGACGGACGGACAGACGGACGGACAGACGGACGGACAGACGGACGGCAGACGGACGGACAGACGGACGGACAGACGAGACGGACAGACGACGGACAGACGGACGGACAGACGACGGAACGGAGACAGAGACGACGGACAGACGGACGAGACGGACAGACGGACAGACGGACAGACGGACAGACGGACAGACGGACGACGGACAGACGGACAGACGACAGACGGACAGACGGACAGAGACGACGGACAGACGGACAGACGGACAGACGGACAGACGGACAGACGGACAGACGGACGAGACGGACAGACGGACAGACGGACAGACGGACGGATGAACGTTTACAAAAACACTTTTTCGGTATCAGGGACTCCAAAACGTGTGTTTCCGTTGAAATCTCGAAATCGATTTTCCACAGCATTACATTACTTTCGCTTTATTACGTATATTACTCTGTATATACGTATGTGTACAACAAAGTAAAAGCAGATTTTTTTCGAATATCAGAACATCGATGAGTGTCACGATCCTTACCCTTTTTTACGACAGTCAGCTGTATTTTTCAGTCACGAAATGTTCATTTAAAGCGTTTCTTCTTCCTAACCTAAATTCTTATGAATGCTAACAAGACGTGATGACATTTACAAATTATGGTTACAAAGCGCCCCGAAAAAATTTGCACCCATTAACTTTTATCTGAGAGTTTCATCTAACTAGGAAACACTAGATTAATTTCTTTAGCTTGGGTTCGGGTGATGCAGCTGTTGAGTCTATTGTGTAGTTGACAAACATTACTAAGAGTGGCAGCAAACTCCGGTGATTTTGAATATTTTTACCTTTGTATTCTTATGTTCTATTGTCGCTACAAATCGAAGTTATAAACATTGTTTTTCCCTAATATGATGGATATTTAAGTGATTAAAGAACGAAAATATATTACGTAGAAAGTATATGATTGAATTTCAAGCGTAAATAATGTTTTACCTGTGACAATCTTTGAAAATATTTAAATGCGCAACCCAAATGACATATTTTAAATACATTTTAGCTATTGTAAATGATGTTTGGTTTTATGCTTCAATGGTTTGAAAGGGGTCGATTACATTAGGTCATTGTTACACTTCCTGCCTTATAAAATGAATCATTTCAACAGTGGAAAGCCCATTTCTGAGGCCACGAGCTCCGTTGAAAAGGACGTTCACGAATTAATTAAAATTATTCATTTTATAAAGCAGGAGGTGTAACAATGACCTAATGTCATCGGCCACTTAAAACAAATCGAAGTGTAAGGGACCACTCGGTCCGGGCGCCACCAACATTTAATAAATATTGATATCTCTGGCCTTTTGGGTGGCTCATGAATAGCTTAGTAGCTTTCGAAGTGCGATCTCGAGTTCAATTCACAGTCATGGCAAAAATAGAGTTGTAGCTTCATCATACAAATTGTCTCAGCTTTTCTAGCTATATGATACAAGGAAATCTCGGATAGAGCAAGTACGGTAGACACGAAGAAAGGAATGTAGGGCTCACCCCAGGACTCCCTTACTCTTAGGGGTGGAAAGTGAATAAAAACAGGCCCAGGAAGGGGAAAATAGCTGGATAGGAAAAGACGGATTAATCCCATTGTAATATTCCATATTCATGCATATTATACTCGTATACCCGTACATATCATGCACATTGATATATCATTACAGTACTGAGACCGGTAGCGGTAGCTCAGTGCGTCTGATGTCACTGCAGCGCCTCTGACCGGGAGATTCGAGTCCTAACGGCGGCAGGATTTTCGACACTGGCTTTTCAGCTAGGTCGAATTCAGTCGCTGTCTGGAGGAGAATTCTAGCGGCTGGCTAGAATTCAGATCGGTAGTTCTGCGTGGTTTCTCCGATCAACACCAGGCCAATGCCGGAGCAGTACCCTTCCAAACGGGCCACGGACCGCGCGCGATCTGTCCTTCCTCTTCCTTATCCTCTCCTCTCCGCACACACTTACACTAACATGCACTACACTAGCACATATTCCGGGAGACCGGTCGGGATGTTAGAGCTTTTTCCGACTGCGGCGGTGCCCCACTGGTGAGAGAGTCCTGGTTAGGGGGAAACCCCGCTAGCCGACGGCAGGTCGGCGCCGGATCTCGCCATCCAACGGGGGAAGATCACCGCCATCTCCCGAGAACAAACATGCACTACACGTATGGGATTAATGACCAAAGCAGTTGAAACACGTCCGAAAACACGAAAACGTCAATCAATCAATCAAAATACAGTATTGAGTACATTATTGCAGCTCTAAGTAGCTGTAATATTTTTCTTTTCAGTAGGCTCTGACAGTCAATTATTATAAATAGTAAACCAAGAGAATGAGTCCTTAGGAAAACGTCACCACAGACTCTAACGTCATCTCCGTTCTTCATGCTTGGACTTTCTAAAACGTCACAATCATTTCTAATGCCAGCGCTGTGTATAACCACCCAATATCCTCCTCTTTTGCTCTTCGGTTTAATTTCCAAGGCCTTAACGTCATCACCGTCTCTAACGTCACCCGTCTCTAAGTCACCGCTGTCTCTAATGTCGCCACCGCTGTCTCTAATGTCGCCACCGCTGTCTCTAATGTCGCCACCGTTGTCTCCAATGTCGCCACCGCTGTCTCCAATGACGCCACCGTTTCTCTAATGTCACCACCGCTGTCTCTAATGTCGCCACCGCTGTCTCC
Source organism: Teleogryllus oceanicus (assembly GCA_964035755.1). Lineage (NCBI taxonomy): Eukaryota > Metazoa > Arthropoda > Insecta > Orthoptera > Gryllidae > Teleogryllus > Teleogryllus oceanicus. Next base: position 79,447,731 of record CAXIVR010000010.1, on the reverse strand, counting down.
AATGTCGCCACCGTTGTCTCCAATGTCGCCACCGTTGTCTCCAATGTCGCCACCGCTGTCTCTAATGTCGCCACCGCTGTCTCTAATGTCGCCACCGGTGTCTCTAATGTCGCCACCGCTGTCTCTAATGTCACCACCGCTGTCTCTAATGTCACCACCGCTGTCTCTAATGTCGCCACCACTGTCTCTAATGTCGCCACCGGTGTCTCTAATGTCGCCACCGCTGTCTCTAATGTCGCCACCGCTGTCTCTAATGTCGCCACCGGTGTCTTTAATGTCGGCACAGCTGTCTATAATGTCGCCACCGCTGTCTCTAATGTCGCCACCACTGTCTTTAATGTCGCCACCGCTGTCTCTAATGTCGCCACCGCTGTCTGTATGCCACCGCTGTCTCTAATGTCGCCACCGGTGTCTCTAATGTCGGCCCCGGTGTCTCTAATGTCGCCACCGCTGTCTCTAATGTCGCCACCGCTGTCTCTAATGTCGCCACCGCTGTCTCTAATGTTGCCACCGGTGTCTCTAATGTCGCCACCGCTGTCTCTAATGTCGCCACCGCTGTCTGTAATGTCGCCACCGCTGTCTCTAATGTCGCCACCGGTGTCTCTAATGTCGCCACCGCTGTCTCTAATGTCGCCACCGCTGTCTCTAATGTCGCCACCGTTGTCTCCAATGTCGCCACCGTGTCTCTAATGTCGCCACCGCTGTCTCTAATGTCGCCACCGCTGTCTCCAATGTCGCCACCGCCGTCTCTAATGTCGCCACCGGTGTCTCTAATGTCGCCACCGCTGTCTCTAATGTCACCACCGCTGTCTCTAATGTCGCCACCGCTGTCTCTAATGTCGCTACCGCTGTCTCTAATGTCGCCACCGCTGTCTCTAATGTCACCACCGCTGTCTCTAATGTCGCCACCGCTGTCTCTAATGTCGCCACCGGTGTCTCTAATGTCGCCACCGTTGTCTCCAATGTCGCCACCGTTGTCTCCCTAATGTCGCCACCACTGTCTCTAATGTCGCCACCGCTGTCTCTAATGTCGCCACCGCTGTCTCTAATGTCACCACCGCTGTCTCTAATGTCGCCACCACTGTCTCTAATGTCGCCACCGTTGTCTCCAATGTCGCCACCGATTTCTCTAATGTTGCCACCGGTGTCTCTAATGTCGCCACCGCAGTCTCTAATGTCGCCACCGCCTCCCCCAGCGCCGGCGGACACGCAGTAAATGGGCCTCGTGCGGACTGATCGAAGAAAGGGAGGGAGGCTTCGACGTGTTTTTTGTCACCCGCGCCCGTCTTTCGTTTTACTGTTTTCCCGTAATTTTCACCTTGCCTTTCGAACTAGAAAAACGCTCAAGCACTCATTCCCTCCGTTAAATGTTCCACTCAGAAAATCGATTCAGCGGTTTCACGTTTTCTCTAGAACGATAATTTCTTTTGAAAGTGAACGGACCATACTTGTTCCAAAAATCGAAATGCCATACCAACTCAGAACGGCAGATTTATGATAAAAAGGTGCAGGGTTATTAATCAGTGTGAAGGAATAGTATGTACAAGTGATGCAATTTTGACACCTCCTTAACGTTATTTTAGTTTTCTTCGCCTTTTCTATTCTCTGACAATAAAGCCCAATCTAGGGTCGTGTCTATTACTACTCCTGAAGAAACAAGTGATCTCCGTCAACGTAAAACTAATTGGTATTAACTTGACGGAGATTACTTCTTTTATTTCTTCATATAATTATGTCAAAAATACCGCATCATAATTCCCCAATTATTGCCATTCACATTCCGAAAAATTAAGGTAAATTTTACGAATACTTGAATTTCCTCTGCAGTGCAGATTACATCACATACGTTTCTCTCTTACTACTGTAGGTGCATATAAAAATAGCATACTAATTTTGTAATCATTTGGATATTAATCTTGCTCTGAATATAGTTGTAGCAAATAAAATTTACTGATAATTGATGTAATGCACCGGTGACTGAGAATTGACTTATTTCAATGCGAGTAAATTTACATCAAGTGAGACCTGAAGAACGTTAAAAGTCACTACGTGGTTATTAAAAAGACATAGTCGTTAGATTCATTTTCTTGTCCAGGAAGACGAGTCAAACAAAGACATGATATTTAGACATCATTTAGAAGGATTATGTGGATGATTTTGAAACAGTTTCCGTTAGGAGGAGGGTAAGACGTATTAGTGAATGAGAAATGTCAGATAGATAGAGAAATCCATTCAAGAGGAATATAAAGTGCTAAAGATATTGAAACATGGATAATGAAAATTATGCCATATGAGTAGATTTTCGAGAATAACTTTTTCTTTGAGAAAGGTAAGCCCGAACGATTTACTTTGTGACTTCCAAAAGGTCATAGACTAATACTTTAGAGATTTACTTTCATAGAAAATGAATGTTTATCGTTGAGTAACTGTTGTTGCATTAAGAATGACTCTTTGAAAATATGCCAGTAATTTTAAATATTCAGTTGATAAATTGAATTATTTGAATTATTGTTTGGTTGGGATTGTACATCGTTTGTTCGTCTAGTTTACCAATATACGATGCTCATTATGAAGAACTTCGAAGTCGATTTGCGAGCGGAAAATAAAATTATGGGATCATAAACTGTTTTTCTGAATTTCGCACTTTGATGAACTTGCTACAAGACGATAACACAATTTGTGTGAAAATAATCTTTACCAGGGGAATAACCGTTCTACATTTTTCTTATTTTCTGATAAGATGCAGAAAAATCAAGACATATGCATTTAATTAAAGAAATGGGCACTACACCAATATGAAAAGACATCTATAGGTTAGATTGTAACATTTGGACATCTATAGGTATGAATACACACACAGCACACACACACACACACACACACACACACACACACACACACACACATATATATATATATATATATATATATTCCGATCTATAATAAGACGACTAAAAGATGATAATTACAAACGTCAGTTCTCTGAATTCAGTTCCTGACTTTTTTCCTTTCTCGTTTTCATTTCCTCGGGTCAACTTTTAACATTTTCACATTTTATTACAAGATATCATCCACAACATAATACAAATTTACTAACAGTAATTAATAATCAGTAACTAATTATATTAATAATTATCTATTTACAATCTTTTTTTTCTTTTTAGCACACAGTGTACAACACGTTTTCCGAAATCTGCTCTGAATTCCGGTAATTGTCATTTTTAATCTCAGTAGTTTTGCAACATGTTCTTCATTACTCTTTAGGAGTAATCCCAGAAAGAATTTCAAGAGAAAGACCCATTTCAGACCTAATAATCTTTTTTCATGTTTCTTAAAGAAAAGAATTCTTGTAATAATGTATGCTTTTTATTCCCTTTGGTGAAAAGAGTTTATTTTCGGAATATGAGTAAAGCAAGATGGAAGTTATAACTTTTTTCTTATTGTTAACACATTTTACATTATATCCTAGATTAAATATTGACCAAATCAATCATCTGATATAATAATAATAATAATAATAATAATAATAATAATAATAATAATATTGTCTTTATTTGTAGGCGAGACTAAGACCATTAGGCCTGCTAGTTCGTCTTACCACATTAAGAAATTTACCTACACATTGTTACAATTGAGGCGTTTGGACGAATTTAATTATAATTCATATTTTGCCTTTCATAGGAAGGTGCAATAACGTTTCTACATGAAATGAGCTGCTGATCTAATCATCCTCATAGATGAACATCTCATACGGATCTGAAAATACGAAAAAAATGCTATCGAAGATACCTTGAAACGACGGAAAGTAGTTAAGGACAAACTCCACAACGCCAGCTGGATCAGCATCAAAAGAAAAATCAATTGAACGACGGGTCGGGAAATACTTTTGCCGCACCGTCTCTCCACTCTCCATATTTGCGAACTGCGGCGCCATTTTTACCTCATTACTAGACGATCTTACCAAAACAATTCAAAATTATTGAATGGGCACTATGTTTTATTTTGTAAGGAAGCAAGTTCACGATCGACGTGCTACTTTAAATCTCAGTAACATGGCAATACAACTGGAACATCATTATACACACGGTAAGCAGCATATTTTGCTTTCGTAATTAGATTCACAGAATATTATAATATTTTTTTCAATTTTTCTCGAGTATGTTTAGGCAGCTATAAAGTTAGTAATATAAAGGTATAAAGTTAGTATTATAAAGGTAGTAAAGAACCAACGATAAATATTCAAATTGTTACACGAAACAACATGAATCAAGTGGTAATGAGAAGTTAGCCTAAGTTAACTAGTTTTACGAGTCGGAAAACAAATGAAAATATGTTCAACTATGGTTATGGCTGGTAGTATTGAAGCCATTTACAGGTGATCCTAGTGCAAACGGACTAATTAACGCATTAACTAATTGAGTATATCGGCAAATTGCTGTTTATGCTGCCAGCAAAAGCTTCGGTTCTTTTCATATAGTCTTCTCTCAATACTCGACAGTCCTTCATCGTTATCCTTTCAGTGAAGAAGAAAATTCATTGTTGGTCTCTCGATGTCATTACACTTTTGTGTTTAAGGCAAATTTAGAAATAAGCAATGTTAATTCTAGGAATACTTTTTGAAATATTTTTTTTTGAAAACAAGCATTAACATAGGAATCAAGAGCATTTCTATATTTTACATGACATTTATTTTTTTCAATAGATTCGACTTTTAATGAATCGTAAACATTTTTCCACATCGCCCTAAAACAACTCAGTAAACCGTTCAAATCCATGCCTACTCATTACTTTCCGTGAACCCACTCCGCCGTCAACTCACTGTCATCCCGTCGCCGCACCTCAACAACCGGGTCAGCGCCGAACGACCACCTCACCACCCCGTCACCCGAAAACTTTGCGTCAGCCCCGCCCCCAACCCTTCCCTCCCTCCCTCTCAACCCACCTCGTCCCACCCCCGGTCCGGACAGCCCCACTCCACCCCGCCCCGCCCCACAGCACCCTGCCCTGCCACTCCCCGCCCCGCCCGCCGTGCCCCGCCCGCCCCACCCCACAGCACCCTGCCCGCCACTCCCGCCCGCCCTGTCGTTCCCGGCCCGCCCGCCGTGCCCCGCCCGCCCGCCCGCCCCGCCCAACTCACCCTGCCCCACCCGCCCGCACAGCAACTCCCGCCACACTCCGCCCCGCCCCGCCCAACTCAACCTCACCCGCCCTGCCCGCCCCGCCCGCCCGCCCCACCTCACCCTGCCCCACCCCGCCCGCACAGCAACTCCCGCCACACTCCGCCCCGCCCGCCCAACTCAACCTCACCTGCCCGCCCGCCCGCCCGCCCGCCCGCCCGCCCGCCCCGCCCGTCAGTTTTTACCCCTTCCATCCCTCCAGCGCTTCCCCCTCTCCCTTCCCCCTCCCTTCCCCCCTTGCCCGCCCGGCCCCCCGGGGGCGCGAAGAAAAGTGCTGGAAATTTCTTCTCTTTTTACCAACGTCCCTCCTCACATACCCTCGCTCATCAACCCTTTCGCTTCCTTACCCTCTCCCCCCCCCCGCCGCTCCGCGCGGGCGAAGCGAGCGCGTCACCCCGCCCCGCCCCCCTCCGCCACGCCGCCTCCCCCTTACGTCTGTCTGTCTGTTCTAGCAATCGTTAAAATCTGGCCAAGACGCGCACGAGGGAAGGGGGTGCGACGCGGGCGGCGGCGGCGGCGGAGACGCGCGGCCGGGAGAAAGCGGGGGAGGCCGCGAAAGGGGGCGGGGCGGGCGGGGAGAAGTCGAGGGAAAAGAAGGGCACACACACACACCGAGGGTGAAGCTCTCACACGCAGCCACCTCCCGCGCCGCCGACGTCGCTTTCTTTCTCTCTCCCTCCCTCCTCAACGCTGCCCCTCCCCCCCACTCTCCCCGGCGCCTCCTCCACAACCCCTTTTATTACTTCCCCTCCGCGCTTGCTCTCGCATTTTAATCGATTCCATTTGCTCCCACTGCTCGCGCATGTGGAGGCCGCGACGGCGGCGGCGGCTCGGGCAAAAACTGTGCAAGGCAAAATGAAAAGGGCTGGAGCTTGAAGAAGGAAGAAAACGCCCGGGCACCCGGGGGGGCGGGGCGGGGGGGACGCGCCGTGGCTGTCGGAGGGGTGCGCGGTGCGGGGGCCGGGCGGGGGGCGGGGCGGCGGAGGCGAGGCGTGTTTTCTTTGTTTTGCTCGTGCTTACGTCATTAAGGAGGCCATATATACCGCCCGGACGCCGCGGAGGGTGTGGTCGTCGTGACGCGCGGTTCGTGGCAAGTCGAGGCGCCGCGACGAGCGACGCCGCCCAGCGACCGCGGTTTGGTCACCGCCCCCCTCACCCCCAACCCCCCTGTCCGGTCCTGTCCTGTCGGCGGGTATTTACTTCCTTTTATTTCTGAACACCTGAGTCGTCGTTTCAGAAGATGTGTTACAAAATGTCCTGATGAGAGTTGGGAAATGATTTGGAACTATGAAGGAAGTTCTACCCTGTTGCTCGTTTACTCTGAGGATCTTTCACTTGAATAGTATTTCCATCATTAGTAAAAGATTCTTGATAAGGAGTAGTAGCGACGCGCGGTTCGTGGCAAGTAATGCCGTGACGAGCAGTGCAGCACAGAGATCGGGGTTTGGTGACCGCCCCCCTGACCCCCAAATTCCCTGTCCTGTCGCTGGACGTGGGTCGTTAACAAGCCGACGGTAGTAGGCGGGTATTTACTTCCTTTTATTTCTGAACACCTGAGTCGTCGTTTGAGAAGATGTCTTAAAAAATGTCCTTATGAGAGTTGGGAAATGGATAATATTAAAATGGATTTGGAACTATGAAGGAAGTTCTACCCTGTTGCTCATTTACTCTGAGGATCTTTCACTTGAATAGTATTTCCGTCATTAGTAAATGATTTTTGATAAGGAGTAGTAGCGACGCGCCGTTCGTGGCAAGTAATGCCGTGACGAGCAGTGCAGCACAGAGACCACGGTTTGGTGACCGCCCCTGACCCCACCCCAAACCCGCTGTCCTGTCCTGTCCTATCGCTGGACGTGGCTCGTGAACAAGCCGGCGGTAGTAGGCGGTATTTACTTTATTTCTGAACACCTGAGTCGGCGTTTGAGAAGATGTCTTAAAAAATGTCCTTATGAGAGTTGGGAAATGGATAATATTAAAATGGATTTGGAACTATGAAGGAAGTTCTACCCTGTTGCTCATTTACTCTAAGGATCTTTCACTTGAATAATATTTCCATCATTAGTAAAATTGTCTAGATAAGAAGTAGTAGCGACGCGCGGTTCGTGGCAAGGAATGCCGTGACGAGCAGTGCAGCACACAGATCAAGGTTTGGTGACCGCCCCTGACCCCAAAACCCGCTGTCCTGTCCTGTCCTATCGCTGGACGTGGCTCGTGAACAAGCAGATGAAGTCGGAGAGTATTTACTTCCTTTTATTTACGAATATCTGAGTCGTCGTTTGAAAAGGTGTGCTAAAATAAATGTCTTATGTGTTGTGAAATTTATGTCATTAAAATGAATTTGGAACTATGAAAGAAATTTTATTCCATTGCTCATTCCCTCTGAGGAACTTTCAGTTTGGTTTGGTTTGGTTTTTTCGTGTTTCCGGGCGCGTCAACTGCTTGGTCATTAGTCACGTTAGTGTAGTGCATGTTTTTTCTCGGGAGATGTTGGTGGTCTTCCCCACTGGATAGCGAGATCCGGCGCCGACCTAACTTCGGCTTGTGGGGTTTCCTAACGAGGACTCTCCACCAGCCGGGACAAGCTCCAGACCGGTCTCTCGGAATATGTAGTAGTGTAGTGCATGTTAGTGTAAGTGTGTGTGTAAGGGGAGAGGACAGAACAAAGAAGAGGAAGGACAGATCGTGCGCTGTCCGTGGCTCGTTTGGTAGGGTATTGCTCTGGCATTCGCCTGGTGTTGATCGGAGAAACCACGGAAAACTACCGATCAGAGCAGCCGCCGCTAGAATTCTCCTCCAGGCAGCGACTGAATTCGACCTACCTGAAAAGCTAGTGTCGTAAATCCTGCCGCTGTCGGGACTCAAACCTAGGACCTCCCGGCCAGAGGCGCTGCAGTGACATCAATTGATGCACTGATCTACCGCTCCTGGTAGGAACTTTCACTTGAATATTATTTCCATCATTAGAAAAAGTTTCTTGATAAGCGGTGGTAGTGACGCACTGTTCGTGGCAAGTAATGCTGTGACGTGCGTTACTGCCCAGTGAAGGCGGTTTAGTGACGGTCCCCCAGACTCCCTCGTCCCCTGGAGATCACCCCCGTCCGCTGAGCTGTCATGTCGTTGAACGTGGCTCGTGAACACGTTGATGGTGTCGGAGAACTTCCCGCGTAGGATTTTTACTTCTCTTTGTTTATGATTAGCAGTGACCTTCTAATTTGAAAAGGTATACCAAAATGAATGGTTTCGACAGGTTTGTGGGCCAATTGTGAAATGAAATGCATTAAAATGAATATGGAACTATGAAATAAACATAACACATACGCTTGTTAACTGTGAGAATCATTCACTTGAATAATAATGTCCGTCATTTGAAAAGGATTCTTGACCCGCGGTCATAGTGTTCCACGGCAACTACCGTGCCGCCCGTTGTCGCTTAGTGATAGTCCCCCATGACCCCGTTACCCACACCTGAGCGTGACTCCAAGCATACTCCCTGCCACTGGTCGTAGTTCGTGAACAATCACATGGTGGCAGGGAGAATTCCGCAAAGAGATTTCTTCTTCTTTACATTTGTGAGTTGCACCGTCCTAATTTGAGAAAGTGTACTTAAATGAATGTTTTTGGACAGGTTTGTAGACTGAGTGTAAAATATATAAAAACGAAAATTGAAGTTTGAAAAAATATACTTCCTTTACTCAATAACTCCGAGCCAATTTCTTCTGAATGTTATTTCGATCGTTAGGAAGAGATTCTTGACTTGCCGACCGTCACATGTTTCTCACTTCATGCTGTCCTGTGCAGTGGACATTGTGAACAAGTCCATGATGTCAGTCAGGGAGCTTCCTCTGTAAAATCTTTTTTCATATTATTTGTGAATAATAATTTGAAAGGTAATCAAAAACATATCTTCTTGTGACACGCATACCCGCATGATTGGGTTTTGAATGTGAAATTTATTGTATTAAAATGTTGCGGAAGTATGACATAAATTTAATTCCGTTGCTGATTGACTCTGAGATAAAGTTACCTGGCATATTGTTTCCGTCATTAGAAGGAAGTTATTGCCATATGCTCTTTGATTTGGGTTTTGTATTGTATTCTCTCCCATTTCGCGGTTCCTTCTCAATATCCTGCGAGAAGAGTCTGGCGTCAACTGTTTACAACTGTTACGTTTCATCCACCTTTTTAGGTGGACGCGGCAAATCGCTGTTTCCGTGAATTTTCATCAGAAATTTCTATGAATGAATGCAATGAGCTTTTCTCTTTTTTATTCATAGTTGTAAAGCCCTCTAATTTCACAAAGGTACAAATATTAAAATAAGTGTGCATCTGAGACTTCTTCAGAGGTTTGAAGTTCAAATGTTGATCGTGTTAGGAACATCGTGGAATAAATTAGGTGTGATTTCATGGTGGCGATTCTTTGTTTAGAGAAAAACTTGTCAAGTGTTTGGTGATATTTCTTATTTAATGTTGTTCAGTGGTTTCGGGTAGAAAATAATATTTATGGGGTCCGAAAGCTACAAAAATTATCACGGAAATAAAATTGCATTATGGTGCTGGAATTTATCGAACATTTCCTTCCATGGAAGTTAAGCAATTTTCCTTTCTAATTGTGATTGCAATGCAGTATAGTCGCAGTAATCCTAGCCACACTAATCCGACATTTCTTGCAATCCCAGATGGCCAGATGAGTAACAAGTCACCAAACAAGCGGCTGCAATCAAGATGGGTTGCGACTCTTGACCGGTTGGCAACACTGCGTCAAAGGTCACGTGTGCGGCGGTCACCGCGCGCTATCTTTCCTTACTCTTCTTTGTCCTTTCCGCAACACTTACTTACATAATCCTATACTCAATTGTACTACACTACCACTCCTGTTGGCAGACCAGTCGGAAGCTTAGAGCTGGGGACCGGTAGCGGTAGCTCAGTGCATCAACTGATGTCAGTGCAGCACCTCTGACCGGGGGTCCTAGGTTCCCACTCCCCACGGCGGCAGGATTTGCGACACTAGCTTCTCAGCTAGGTCGAATTCAGTCGCTGTCTGGAGGGGAATTCTAGCGGCCGGCTGCTCTGATCGGTAGTTTTCCGTGGTTTCTCCGATCAACACCAGGCGAATGCCGGAGCAGAACCGTACCAAACGGGCCACGGACCGCGCGCAATCTGTCCTTTCTCTTCCTTGTCCTCTCCTCTTACACACACACTTACACTAACATGCACTACACTACCACATATTCCGGGAGACCGGTCGGGAGCTTAGAGCTTGTCTCGACTGGAGCGGTGTCCCGCTGGTGGGAGAGTTCTGGTTAGGGGGAAACCCCACTAGCCGACGGTAGGTCGGCGCCGGATCTCGCCATCCAGCGGGCGAAGATCACCGCCATCACCCGAGAAAAAACATGCACTACACTAACGACACTAATGACCGAAGCCGTTGACGCGCCCGGAAACACGAAAAAATCAATCAATGAATTAGAGCTGGGGAGGTGTCACGCTGCTGGGAGATACTTAGTTTGGAAAACCCCTTAAGCCAACGCAGGTTGGAGCCGGATCTAGCCATCCAGAGGGGGAAGATCACCGTCACCTCCATAGAAAAAAACGTGCACTCAATTTATAGGATTAATGACCTTAACAGTTGATGCGCCCGGAATTACTAATGCATTAACCAGTCGGACAATCTAACTTGGTTGCAAATCTTGGTGGAACACATCTTTTGTTTCTTTTTTTAGTCATTGTAATAAAGTACTAATTTCAGAGAGTACTCTACAATAAACGTTCTTAGAAGCCGTGTTTGATGGAGTCCGGATGAAGATCATATCTTAAGAATATAAGGGAAATGAAATTTTGCTTGCTACTGTCTGTTGTTTCACCTGTCTATTGTTTCTTGCATCTGAATACAGGTGCCCTGTGCACTCTGGATTTGGGTTTTGTATCTTATTTTGTTGACTGTTCTATTCCCTGTTTGTTCTTGCTTTCCGCGTGAGAGTTTGCATTTGACCTGGCAAATTTATAGCTTTCTTTTTGCGTGAAATGATTGCGAATTTTTCATATTTTCTGTTATTTGGAACTAATCTTGGAGTGAATCACGCTATGAATCTACATTTTTACGTTTGGTATTCAAACATTGTGGGTGATTGTTAAGGCGTTAGGCCAATCAATACAAATTACCAAGAGCTTTAAATTATACAGAGCAAGCAGTTATAGCAGGTAAATAATTAGATTGCAAGTGAAAAATTGTATAAAATATTTGAATTTGGTTTATTAGTTTTTCATTCTTTTTGTTACATTGCTCTTGGTATCGTAGGCAAGTTAATTGAGGTGTTTGTCAACTTCGAAGATTTCTTGACGAGTTGATCTGAGAAGAGTTGTTGCTGCATAACGGCAATAATTTCCCCGTTGTATTTGTAACTGTATAGTCATAGTCCCATATTTTCAATTTTGGCTGTGTTATCTACAGATTGCGAAGATTTGGTTGTAAGTACTGGCTAGTGATTTGCATTAGATAGATAATTTTACAATTGAAAATCCGTATTTCTATTGTGTGGTTAAATTATATTTCTTTTAATCTCTTCGGGATACTCTAAGAGCTCTGTTTCACTTCCCTTTATAATTCTTGGGGCATCTATTAGCGAAAGCTCTTAACCCTAGAGCGGGCGCGTTTTATTTAATCACACCCGCGTTGCGCTCCGTGCAACACCACGGTTGTTCGGTGTTTTGAAAACGGATAGGACAGATCTGATTATATAACTATAGCATAATATTATTGAGAATAACTTTATCTGATAATTTCAACAATTATCATTTTATTTCTACTAGTAATACAATTTTTTTAAATCATTTACGTAATTAAAATTTGTAAATCATTTAATATTAAAAAAATGCTTCATAGAGTGAAAACCTTACAGTGATAAACACACTGCGAGCTGTGTGTAAGTGAATTGTCCACACATTTCACAATGAGTGTTGTTGTATTATTAATGCGGCCGGCCTCACTTCACGTATTTGTCGGTTATCATTAATTAACTTACCACAAAGAGATCGCAAAACAATATGGCAGAATTTTATAAAAGCACCCTCTCTGCTCGAGTAGCATCATGCCTAACATAATGATCTCGTTTGGCCATTTCGATCCTTTCAACAAATTCAAATTATTATCAAATTAGAGTATGCTCTAGTATTGTACGTGACTAATTAAATGTTATACAATTCGATTTCATTAATTCAATTTTCTCACTACTAATTACAATACCCTGTTACACCGGAAGCGGTAGCTCAGTTCATCAACTGATGTCACTGCAGCGCCTCTGACCGGGAGGTCCTAGGTTCGAGTCCTGACGGCGGCAGGATTTTCGACACTAGCTTTTCAGCTAGGTCGAATTTAGTCGCTGTCTGGAGGAGAATTCTAGCGGCCGACTGCTCTGATCAGTAGTTTCCCGGGTTTCTCCGATCAACACCAGGCGAATCCCGGAGCAGTACCCTACCAAACGAGCCACGGACAGCGCACGATCTGTCCTTTCTCTTTTTTTTGTCCTATCCTCTCTTCTTACCACACACACACACACACACACACACACACACACACTTACACTACACTATCACATATTCCATACCGAAATTTCATATAAAACACATATCACATGCACTACACTACCACATATTCCGGGAGACCGGTCGGGAGCTTACAGCTTGGCCCGGCTGTGGCGGTGCCCTGCTGATGGGAGAGTCCTGGTTAGAGGGAAACCCCACTATCCTACGGTAGGTCGGTGCCGGATCTCACCATCCAGCGGGGAAGATCACCGCCATCTCCCGAGAACGAACATGCACTACACTTTACTGGACTAATGTCCAAAGCAGTTAACGCGCCCAGAAACACGAAAAAATCAATCAAACAATACCCTGTTACAGTATGTCTCAGAAAAAAATCAGCAATTTACACTGACCCGAGACGTGTAGTATATGATTGAAAACTGAATATTATTACTCAGCTGTTTGTAAGTAATCTAAGCAGCCTCCTGCCAAAATTTTGTTTCTACTTCAAATCATTATTTTGTGGCTGATTAATACAAATTGAAAGAGGCATTTGTTTTTCGAGAAACCCCTAAAAGTTTTGGATCGGTGAGAAAATTAATAAATATTACTTTAGGAAAGTGAAAGAAAGTAACGTTTGACGAACTTCAAATTATTCGATAGAAGTTAGTTATATTGCAATGTGCAAGGAATTCGTCCAGATTTTTCCATAAATTTGACACAAAAGTAATACAATTTATAGCATTTTATAAAAAATGTTCTTCTCTTCCTTTTGTATAAATTGATTCTGATGTTGATTCTCATTGAAAATCAATCAATTATAACACTCAATGAGAATATATTCAGTTTATAGCTATATTAACAATTTAATAAAGTAACTGTTCAGTCATAATTTATTATTCGGTTAGTGTGGATTGCTAAATACAAATTAATATATAGGTGAATTTCTTCTAAAATTGGTCGTGCTCTAATGAGGCAAACTCTGCTAATTTCTTAAAGTAAGAAAAACTTCAGTCGATATTACAAGAATAATTAAAAATAAAGAGCTTCCCTTCTCGTCATAAAATGGCGTTCAAACCATAATTTCTCAACAGAATGGCAGTTCCTTAAATTCCCCTGTTTATTACCACTTGATAGGTTCATAAGCATTTTCCAAAACAGAAGACGGTGCCCATTTATTATCTCAATCTGCTTTCAATGGTTAGAGACCAATTTCCTTTGCAATACCATCAACGCAGGATATTTCACATAGTTAATACATACAGTTTTGGAGTGGGTTAATCAATAGCAAAGCATGTTTTGCAAGACGTGTCGATAAATATTCACTAGGCTCAAGGTGCGTGCAAAAGGCTGACGTGTTCTCATGTTATGCAAAGAATCAACTAGCTGAAGTTAAGAACTGTGTGCGGAACCAAGAATACAAAAGGATAATTGGATCTAACGTTGGTTTAATTTCATAATGGTCAGAGCATTAAAGGTTCAACACATTTATCAAAGTTCTCCTTCTGAGAATAATATGAACAATTTCAACGCTTCCAAAGATAGTAAAATTTCAGAAGTAAACGTAAATACCATTCAGGATCATCAATAGTATTTACCCCCAAAAAATTATCTCGATGGTTTGAATTCGATAGAAAATTAATTCTAGGCAGGGAGAAATTCATTTGGATCAATAATTAAGGTAGAGATTACATGAATATTGCAATGATCTTAAATTGTCGTAAACATTGGGAGCAGAGGCCATTTTGTTAGAAAAGATAAGCATTTAAGATTTGTAGTTTCAAATTAACGAAATATCTACTAATTTTTATATCTTTTTATTCCATCCGGGTAGAAAATTGCAAAAATATTATTGTCTCCATTAAAATATCCCATTTTCCAAGTTAAAGTATTCTATAGAATTTTACAAAATTGAAGTACTCGTGTCTTTTCGTGTGTGTTCCATTTCGGCCTGAAATTGATTGCTGGTCCTAGAACTAGCAAACACGGCAGCAGCAAACAAACTGGATTTATTCGGAATATGCAAAAGAAGCAAGTAGTTGTCCGATGCAATCAGAAAGACATAACCAAGAGAGAACCATAAAATCATCTTAAATATCACAGTTTGGAAATTGAGATCAACCGGGAGTGTAATATAGATCGTGCCAATTTTGGTATCAGAGCTTTAGGGTTTGTACCCCAATTTTGTTGTAAAATCATACCGGACATCTCATGTCGTTTTCAAAAACAGCAATTGGCAACATATATCTTTAGTGTAAATAGGCCAATGTTTTGCGAAAAATATTGTAGAGGTACCCACATTCACCGAATCTTCATAGAACGTTTTTTGCAATATGCTTCATAGAGCGTTTTTTAGAATATGTTTTGTATTTAACTGACACCTTTAGTTATTAAGTGATTAGATATTAATAATAATAATAATAATAATAAGAGTAATTAATAAGAGAGGCTATCGACGACAGGTATTATATATGAATGGTCCCAAAGAAAGACTAAACACGAAAAATTGAATATATTAAAATGTTTTTGGTCTTTTATTTTAAGGACAACAGTTTTCGGTGTAATTGTTTTGTATTAATATATATTATCGTACAGAAAAAATTAAAATAATATTATAAGATAACAATTATCATAATTTTCCCAAATATTATCATACTCTACAATGCCATAGCAACAAGATCCAGAACTTAGTATAAGCAGTAAATCTATTCTGGTCGTCAGCAGCGTTCTACACAACATCCGCAGACCTTTGGAGACCAGAGAGAGGAAAATGGTCTGGCAATTTCATTTAAGTCTTCCCGGAATAAATACGCTATTCTCCATCACATCATAAAAATCAATGAGAAAAAAAGAGCGCCACGCTGAAGTACCGAGAACACCTAGAAGAAGCGAGAAAATAAAAAGAACGGTGGTTAAGCGGCTTAATATCGGTCGCCCTGTGCCAGGAAGCGGCGGCGGTGGCGGCGGCGAAGGTGGCAGTCGGGAAGCTGGAGGCGGAGGCGGGGTGGAGGAGAGGGAGGTGGGGGCGGGGTGGAGGAGAGGGAAGGTGGAGGCGGGGTGGAGGAGAGGGAGGCGGAGGCGGGGTGGAGGAGGGAAGGTGGAGGCGTAGGAGGAGTGGAGGAGAGGGAGGAGGGAGGCGGGGTGGAGGAGAGGGAAGGTGGAGGCGGGGTGGAGGAGAGGGAGGTGGAGGCGGGGTGGAGAGAGGGAGGTGGAGGCGGGGTGGGGGAGAGGGAGGTGGAGGCGGGGTGGAGGAGAGGGAAGGTGGAGGCGGGTGGAGGAGAGGAAGGTGGAGGCGGGGTGGAGGAGAGGGAGGTGGAGGCGGGGTGGAGGAGAGGGAAGGTGGAGGCGGGGTGGAGGAGAGGGGGGGAGGTGGAGGCGGGGTGGAGGAGAGGGAGGTGGAAGCGGGGTGGAGGTCAAGGAGGTGGAGGCGGGGTGGAGGTGAAAGAGGTGGAGGCGAGGTGGAGGAGAGGAAGGTGGAGGCGGGTGGAGGAGAGGAGGTGGAGGCGGGGTGGAGGAGAGGGAGGTGGAAGAGGAAGGTGGAGGAGAGGGAGGTGGAAGCGGGCTGGTGGTCAAGGAAGTGGAGGAGGGGTGGATGAGAGGGAGGTGGAGGTGGGATGAAGAAGAGTGAGGTGGAGGTGAAAGAGGTGGAGGCGAGGTGGAGGAGAGGAGTTGGAGGCGGGTTGGAGATGAGGAGGTGGAGGCGGTAGCAGAGTTGGAGGAGAGGAGGGGGCGGAGGCGGGAGTGGTGTCGGGGGAGGCTGAGGTGAGGAGGGAGTGGAGATGGGAGAGGGGCGGGGCGGCGGAGAGAGTGTATCGAGGGAGGCGGGGCGGAGGCGAGAGAGCTAGGAGGCGGGAGTGGAGACGAGGAGGCGGAAGAGAAGGGCGGAGAGGAGCGGACGCGGGTTAGGGGTGGGAGCGGAGGAGGAGAGGACGCGGTGTTGGTGGGGGCGGGGTTGAGCGGGTTCAAGAGAGGTGGAAGCTGAGACGAGAGTGATGGCGAGGGAGGTGGAGGCGAAGGCGGTGGAGACGAGAGGTCGGCGATGGGAGTGGGGCGGGAGACGTGGCAGAGGGGATCAAGAGGGCAGAGTTTGGTTAACGGTTGGAGGTTAACGGTTCATATGGTGATACTGATGGTGGGGATGGGGGGGCGTTTTCGTTAGAGGACAAGATGGCAATGATAATGATGATTATAATGCTGGCGTTGACGTTGGTGTTGGGAGTGGTGGTGGCAGAGGTGGTGGAGTTGTTAATGGAAATAACGGCGAAAGTGCCAAGGAGGGGGGCCGTAACAACGCAGGTGACCAGTGAGTACAGCGTTCGATGCCTTCCCACGGCACTTTTATAGCATTGCGACGCAATAGCCCGCAGCAGAGGACTTTCACTTGCCAGAGACGAGAGTATGAATCACTATAAGCGATTCGCCTATGCCCTCAGATGCGGAATTTATTTCGACAACATCCGAGACGAATTTGTTTTATTTACGATTCGTTCTAGCATGTTGGCAATGACATTATTCGTAATAATGATTATCATCCTCTGAAAGAGTTTATCATAATGTGTTATGATACACAGAAATGTTAGTAAATTCTTAACAGCATCATTCATCTCTTAAATATCTCTTGTGGTCCGCGTGTGTACCCTTTTCTGGCAATGAGAAGATTGCATGGTACTGGTTCGTGCTCGAATTATTTATTTTTAAGAAATGGTCTAAAAGAGTATTATCACTTGTGTGTTTGATCTGAGACGGTGGAGGCGACTAATTCAAATAATTATGTCTGTGTGGCAACTTTACTTTCATTTTCACTTTAACTATATTAACGGCAATTTAATGAGATAGTGTTATTTCGCTCTTTATTTAAATGATGGCTTCTAATAAAATTAGAATGTAAAATTTTAAAAAAATATTGAAATGGGACACGCGGATCTTTTTGAGATTTAAAAAGTGGATGAAATATACTACAACAAATATTCCTGAGATTCTGTGTTCTTTTTAGAAAAGATAAATATAACAAATACGGGGACCTAACTTACGTAGTTTCATTAATATTCTATAGGTTTTGTGTAATTATTCGGAAAGAAAAAGAAAATTAAGAAGGGGTAATTAACGAAACCTTCATTGTTATTTTTCATCAACCTTAGAATACAATATCACCATTGGTGTCTAGTAATGTGTCGTCACCTATTGCACATTTTTTTATGGAGAGAGATTTGTTCAGGTGTACAAAAAGAAAAAAATATTTTCTCAAAACGTGTTCTTGGGATTTTTGTCCAATAAAAAAAATGAAGTTATGATAAGAACAAAGGAATAATGCACAAAATATTGGAAAAATAATTTAATGCTTTTTCTGCTGTCCAAAAAGATTCCCCTCTTTGTGGGTGGAGTTCAGTGGACCATTTAGTTGCCAAGTAGAGGGCATTGGCTCATGGAAATACAAGTGTCTCGTTACAGAGGGCTCAAAGCAGCACGGGGCGGCGGGCTACCCAAACGCCAGTAAAGTTATTAAAGGAACCACCTGGCGAGATGCGGGGCCGACCTACGTCGACTTGGGGAAATTTTCTCCAACCAGGTATCTTCCACTAGCGTCGCACCCAATTGGCCGAGACAAGCTCAAATATCCCGAATGGTCTCCCGATATGTGTAGTAGGGCAATGTATGTTAGTGTAAGTGTGTGTGTAAATAAGGGGTGAGGAAATGATGACGAATAGGATGGAAAGATCGCCCGCGGTATGTGGCCTGTCTTTTAGGGTACTTCCCCAGCATTCGCGTAGTGTTGATCGGAGAAACCACGGAAAATTACGGACCAGAGTAGCCAGCCGCTACAATTATCCTGTAGACAACGGCTGAATTCGACCCAGCTGACAAGCAAGTTGCGAAATTCCTGCCACCCCCGGGACTCGAGCATAGAGCCTCCCGATCAGAGACACTACAATCACAACAATGATGCCTTGAACCACCTTTACTACATACCCCACGTGAGTTGCAATCGATTTTACACATTCGTGATTTAAGCAAACTCGTCCTATGCCTCCTATGCATATCAAAATTCACTCTTACGTAAAAGGACTGTAGCAACCTTTTTGAATCATAAATCACTATTTTTTTGCGATATGTTGAATTAAAAAAGTGATAACATAGTCCTAGTTTTCTCTACGTTTTGTACCTTAACAAATACAATGAACAGTATAAACTATAACGAAATAATATTATATAATCAAAACAACTCGACTGATGCCAACTATTTAAAAGCCCATGTATTAATTTGTGTAATACATCAAGTTTTTGAGATTTCATATTACCCCAATCTGTCGATTTCCTAGAACCTTAAGAACCAACACCGAGAAACCAAAACCGATCACCCTAACAGCATCTTTTAACTTTCAACATTACAATACTTCTTATACTTGCCCATTTCGGTCCTTAAACAGATTTACAACTCACACACCACATTATTAAAGACACCGGCCGAGAAACATTTTTTTCACTTCCCCGAAACTAAAAAAATATAAGCAGAGCTACTCTACTGAAAAATACGCGAAGAAGGCCCCGTACGAGTCCGGAATAGCGCGAGATTTGCGTTTCAAAACAACTGCCGGACGTACCCCCACCCCCGCCCCCCACCGACTGCCAGCCAACATGCCCTCACTGCTTGCAGTCCGCTTCCACGAAAAGGTGTATTGTGGGATTTTATATCCAGAAAAAGAAAGAGGCAGAGAAACAGTGTAATTATTCTCGAAGGTATTGTACGTATAAGCACCAAACACTGTGTTGGAATAAAAGCCGTGTTCCCAACCGGCAAGGTAAAACGACGGCGGGCTGTTTCTTTCGCGTGATTTATTTGTTACGAGTGGGCGAGTATCTTATTTTTCTTCGGTAATGTTGGAAGTGAATTACGCAAAATGCACGCTCGGTTAAGGTTTGTGGTGGTGGTTGATCCTGGGGGAGTCAGATTGCGGAACTTCTTTTTATTCTTCTCCATTTTTTCCGTAAGTGTCAAATAGTAGAATAAAATTGGATAGGAATAATTCACTACATGTCAACTCGTATTGTATACCATATTAACACAATTCATATATAATATAGTGATTCTTTTTATTCTTCTCCATTTTTTCCGTAAGTGTCAAAGAGTAGAATAAAATTGGATAAGAATAATTCACTACATGTCAACTCGTATTTTATACCATATTAACACAATTCATATATTTATTCTTCTCCATTTTGTCCGTAAGTGTCAAAGAGTAGAATAAAATTGGATTGGAATAATTCACTACATGTCAACTCGTATTGTGTACCATATTAACACAATTCATATATAATATAGTGATTCTTTTTATTCTTCTCCATTTTTCCGTAAGTGTCAAAGAGTAGAATAAAATTGGATAGAATAATTCACTACATGTCAACTCGTATTGTATACCATATTAACACAATATAATATAGTGATTCTTTTTATTCTTCTCCATTTTTTCCGTAAGTGTCAAAGAGTAGAATAAAATTGGATAAGAATAATTCACTACATGTCAACTCGTATTATATACCACATTAACACAATTCATATATAATATAGTGATGTATAGTAACCAATGTAATTGGAACAATGTAACCAAAAAATGCTTATAGTAGGTGATGGATTTTGTTTCGAAAGTGGTAACGAATGCACAGAAGCTTCGAGTTTATGATCGAGGTTAAATCTGCCTCAGCCAGATTGGGCGACTTACTTTTCTTCATCTTAGACGTTTTCCGTAAGTGACTGCGTCATTGTCGAGTAAGAGCTTTCAGTGTAAATTCTATGACAACAATATGTTTCACTTTAATACATTAAGTACAAGCTTCAATTGATGTACACTGCTCAAAATACATGAATTACATTTTACTCACAAAGTTCCAAACTAAATTATAAGAAGTAAAAGTTACGATGAATATAATGAATAAACTATAAAAAAAACTATTTTTAAAAAGTGATAAAAAGACGTAAATATCAATATAAAGCAACGTTTCATGGATGCCATACATGCGCCATGCACTCATTTACTTTTCTGTAACGTTTAAACGTCGTAAATTGTAACAGAAAGGCGTGAGAAATTTTAGAGAAGATAATACTTTTAAAATCATTATTTTCATGACAGATATTCCGAATTATTTTTTAAATATTTTAGATGATACTAACAAGTAATTTTACCATCACGTGGAAACCTAAATAGCTTACATATCTGTAAGGCCAAAACACGAATATGGGAGGTACTCGTATTATTATTTAGATAGTTTTCATACCTATTTTTATTACAGTTTCTTCTAATATATGTTTTCATTCTTGTTTCAGACATGTTTTACAGTTAGTAAATAAATCATTGAAATAAAAAATATTAATGGCGTAACTGTAATGACTAAAAGTCACCAAAACTTCACCAGTTTGTAAACTAATGCCTTTTTGTTCTATAGTTCCATTATCTGACATTCTGAACAGACAGCAGCCTATTTACGCTCGTACCTGAAATGAGGCCTAGAGCTTAGTTCGATCACCCGCGTCGAAAATGCTGTCTGTGTCACGGTTACAAATCGATTGCAAAGAAGACTTTTTGGACAGCGTTGTCTCTTATAATTGAACGAAGACGTATTAGCTCTCAATTCTTTGGAATAAGAATGCAAAAATCACATTTAGTTAGTCTCTTCCATTAGACATGTAACACTATTACATAACCCCTGTTTAATCAGACACCGTAATTTCTAAAATTCTACATATCAGAAGATCAATTTCTACGGTAAGAATGTTCGGATCATTTAGTTAGAATTGCAAATATCACGAATAACATCCCGCATGGTTAATTGAAGTATTTTCATGTTCTGTATTAACGAAAAAGTGAAATAATAACTACCTGTGTTATGTATTTTCTAATATGACATCTATGTCCTGGTATTACAATACAAATTTATTTTAGCATTGTTTTATTTCAAAGAGTAATGAATTTTATTTTATTTTATTTTATTGTAGATTATGTAGACCACTACTTACTCGAATGGAATTGACGTAACATCTAGTGGATTCTACTACAAAATGTGATATGGTGCACAAGAGTTCCTGTGCAGGTTAATTATTATAAATATATAATGTATGAATGTGGTATAGAAAAACGTTGTAACAATAGAGTGTATAAAATTTTAATTGTAACGTGTGTTTAATTGCAGAATCTTCAAATGGAGAAAATTAATCTCCGAAACGTAATGTTAATGAAAAGATACGTAATTAATAAAACTATAAGGTGATTTTCAATAAATACTTTTGGGCCTTACCTGGATGTTATATTATTTAACAATTTCAGTGACAATCTCTACCGTAAGTATATAAAAAATTAGGCAGGATAAGTTGACCAAAACATCGTTATAATAGCCTTCGTCGCGGGGTCACGCTAAAGGCGAAAATAATTTGCTCGACAGAAAAAAAGGACTTAGAAATTTTACAGAAAACGAACTCAGGCAAGGTTATACTAGATGAAATATGCCTTGTCATTTCAAATACAAAAGAAAATCTCTAAATATAGCTTTTTCATACGAGACTGACTGTACACATCTCCTCTACAAGCAATACATTGTTCTGTAATGACATCAAACTAGATGACAACACAACTACTCGATAAACTAACGATGCTACAACTGTTCGATCTTCGTTTTAATTGAAATGGTTACGCAATATATATTATAATCTCTCTTACTAACACTTCATCCTTTTCTTGAAAAACTCCTCACAAACTCAAAACAACAAGACGTCCAAAAGTCTCAACAAAAGTTAGTATGTTTCAAAACAAAAAAATAATGAAAATGCCTCTTCTGCAATGAATTCAGAGCTCAAGACTCTTGAGCACTATACTCAACAAATGGTTTAAGAGTCCAAAAACTATAAGTCCAAACTATAAGCCCAAACTATAAAGTCCAAACTCTAGTTTGTGTCGGAATTTAAAAAACTGACGTCCAGCCCCTCAAGCAAACAGTTTTACCAACTGAGCAAGGACGCTTCCCCACGTTTTGGTACGTAAGAACTATTATCAATTTACCTGCGCCGTGACGCCAAAACATTCTCTCAAAAAAATATATATATAGCATGATTTATGGAGCTCTGCAGAATACTACATTTACAAATATGTGTACTTCGCCTTTTTATATCTATTCAACATGCTGTTGAATTTATTGTATTCTTTATAGTTTGAAAGTATTGCAATATGTTAAAAATTATTAACATAGCAAATATATTTCATTCTTTTGAACTATCATTGCAGATTTTTTATGTAACTATGTCTAAATAATTATTTAAAAGGTCAGTTTTCTTTTTTACCTTTTTTAAATTGGAAAAACTTAATTTTTTCCACTTTTAACTGAAACATTAAGAATATCTTTTTTCTTATGCGGCATTTGAAACATAAGTAATTACGGATAGGACATAAATAAAACGCTCAATATAGTGCAAAAATATGATGACTCATTCTCGCAGAAAAGGTGAATTTGTATGAAAGGACATTTTAAATAATGAAATTCCCTATTCCACTACACTCGGGCCTGCGACCTCAACTATATTAGGGAGTGGTACGTTACAATGTTTTGACAGCTAAAACGAAGAACGTGTTTGGGACGATACGTTCGTAAG
This sequence comes from Teleogryllus oceanicus, assembly GCA_964035755.1. NCBI lineage: Eukaryota > Metazoa > Arthropoda > Insecta > Orthoptera > Gryllidae > Teleogryllus > Teleogryllus oceanicus. Next base: position 79,424,406 of record CAXIVR010000010.1, on the reverse strand, counting down.
TTAAGCAAATCTGACAAAATGTGTTCTGATAATGTCAACTGTTAATATTCATCATCAGCATTGTCGACGATTTGAACAACAACACGTAGTACAATACTGAAATTATTCAAAGTGTTCAAATGCCTATATATCTCTTGTGAAATTTCAATAAGGACGTGGTTAATCTTTTGATACTTAATCCGCATAATAAATTACATTTCAATAATCCCTGTATTGATACTGTTGAATTTGTAATATTGTAATTAGGATATCAAAACAGGAGTAGCAGGAGAAAACTACCAAATAGGTTTCTGGCAGAATTGTTTATGTTGCGAATGACGTTAACACTTCAAATAATTCTTCTCATTCTTTACACCTTATTTGGCAATCGTGTAGGATTATTAGAGAGAAATTACTCAGTGTCTTCCTCTTTTCGAAATAAATACATTTTTTTCTCGAAAACATAAAGGTACGTTACCAATGTATTCAGTTTTATCACAATCTGTTTTGCTGTTCTGAACAACAGATACAAGAAACATCAGAAGCGATTCGAAGTGATCGAACGGGGTAATGCTCGTTGTCCGTGGCAATCCACGACGTACGGCGGGTCATCTACCTTCAGGGGCACAGGCCCTGTCCGCGGCGCTCGGGGGTTCATGGTGATTAGTGTACCAGGCTCGGCTGTGCCTCCGCGCAGCTCGGCTCGCGTGAGGCGGAATCTCTCTGCCTCCCCTCCTTTCCCCTCCCTTTCCCCCTCCCCTCCCCTCCCCGCCGCCGCGCCGCCTCGCTCATCAACCCGTCGCTGTTGCCGCCAAGGAAGAGGAGGAAAAAAATCAATACAAATAAAGGCAATTCCTTGCTTTGTTAATTGCGAAGTCTGACGAAGGCGGCGCTGGCGTCGCCCCCCTCCCCTCCGCATTCCCCTCCCCGGGCCTCCTTCGTCTCCTCCGCCGCCGCCGACGTCGTTGTCGTCCCACATGTGGGGAGGGGAAGAGGAGGAGGAGGAGGAGGAGACGACGGTAATGAAAGTCGTAAAAAAGAGGAGCTGAAGGCGGGTGGCGGCGGCGGTGGTGAACGAACGGCAGAGGGAGAGGGGGGGGGAATTATTTGCTAATCATAAAACGCGTGGCGGACGGATGGGCGCGGTCGGGCTCCGAATGCCTCAACGCGAGCTGAGGGCGCTGCTGTCGCCGGTAGGGGGCGCCGCGACCGCCGACGAGGACGCACCTTTTTACGGTTGCCAGCCGTCGTCTGATTGTGAGGACAGTCTTCCATTGTTATGAATTGTTATCCCGGGCTCCATTTTACTTTCTCGCTACGGAGTAGAGAGAACGTTATGTATTGCTGCGCGAATCAACGGTGGATTTTCGGCAGAAAAAAATTAATTGTCGGGCCCTGATAACGAAAAATGGATAAATCCAGTTGATAAATTTAGAAAAAATCTAACATATAGGGTAGCCACTACACACGTTTTGTTGGCTCTTGCTACTAAAAAAATATAATGAATGCAAAATATAATGAATGTCTGTCTCTCTGTCTGTCTGTCTTGTCTGTGCGACAGATCAGTCGGCCATTTGTTTACAACCCTAGGGGCTAAACCGTTCAACCAATGTTCTCCAAAAATGATATTCCCCAATCGATATGTCTAATGTCGCGGTCTCTTGAATTTGAAACCGACATTTTAATTTCGAAGGGTACTTTACATGAAACCCATTGAACATTGTCCAAATTTTCTAAAGAAAGGCTCCATCGTTTTTTTATTAAATTTTGTTGTTGGATAGTGTAAAGAACATTTAATAGAATACTGCTGGTCTCATTTTCGTTGAAAACTGAGTTTTTGAAAATTTAAACTATTCATTTTTTTTCGGCATTTTCCTTCAACTATATTTCTGAAGATATAGACTTTTCTCTTAATGAAATATGTTCCTTAAAGATAGATTTTGAAATAAGTTAATGTAAAATCTTTTGAAAATTTGAGTTTTTTCTGCTTAATTTGCGTGAAAATACGGACAAGAAAGTACATATTGTTTAAGCACATCTAGTTTAGGATTGCTAACCGACCTGTATTGGCGAAGAGATCACTCGATTGTTATGAATTGTCCTCCCGTGCCCCATTTATTTTGTAATCTCTTTCTTTACATACGTTCTATTTTTTTTCGTAAAGATCCAGAATACCACAGGTCTCTAAGAAATGTTTAACATTTTCAATACAAAATGTTACTAGAAATATATGTCTCCCTAGGACCGATTTTTACGACTTCATATCTCTACATACACGAACCAAATATTTACTGTTAATTTGTGAATATAATATGATACATAGTATAAAGATCGAGCAATATAAATGAATCTACCGTTTTGCTCTAAAAGGGTTTGTAATGTTTGGTGTGATAAACGAAAATGCTTCTTACGTAACATTTTTCAAAGTAAACTTTTGTAATCGCATTTCAACGCATATTTAAAGATTTCCACTTTCATATTTTTAGGTTGGTGTTATGATTCCCCATGTCTAGGTATCTCCGCCAGTGGGTCACCGCCACAGCCAGGACAAGTGATAAGCTCTCGGCATGTGCGATAAAGTAATGCATATCAACGGGTGATGGGAATGGGTGAGGACAGGACAAGAAAGAGGAAGTGAAGATAGCGCGCACCGGTAGCGGTAGCTCAGTGCATCAACTGATGTCACTGCAGCGCCTCTGACCGGGAGGTCCTAGATTCGAGTCCTGATTTTCGACACTAGCGTTTCAGCTAGGTCGAATTCAGTCGCTGTCTGGAGGAGAATTCTAGCGGACGGCTGCTCTGATCGGAAGTTTTCCGTGGTATCTCCGATAAACATCAGGCGAATGCCAGAGCAGTACCCTGCCAAACGGGCCACGGACCGCGCGCGATCTGTCCTTCCTCTTCCTTGTCCTATCCTCTCCCCTTACACACACACTTACACTAGCATGCACTACACTACCACATATCTCGGGAGACCGGTCGAGAGCTTAGAGCTTGTCCCGGCTGGGGCGGTGCCCCGCTGGTGGGAGAGTCCTGGTTAGGGGGAAACCCCACTAGCCGACGGTAGGTCGGCGCCGGATCTCGCCATCCAGTGGAGGAAGATCACCGCCATCTCAAAAACATGCACTACATTAACGGGGCTAATGACCGAAGCAATTGACGCGCCAGGAAACAGGAAAAAATCAATCAATGAAGATCGCGCGCGGTCACATATCCATATTCTTCATTAGCGCAAATTAACGCACTAACGCTGCGAGTTACTAAACAAATCATAATTTTTAATAGATGGTAATGTTACAATTCTTCATTCTGTATTGAACCGTGAGATCGCACCTTACTCGCAAAGTTTCTTGTCCGTATGTCGATCTAGTACGTGTGCGTCGGTACGTCTGTTGTAACTACCTGTCGGACTGTCCGACGGATCGTGTATTCGTCTGTGTGTGGACATCTTTAGCATCAAAATGACCTCAACTCTAGCACCAAAATTGTTCGTAAAATTTCACCCAAAACGGATATTCCTAGAAATATCTCATCGAGTAGTCATAGTCCCGCGAAGAACGTGACGATGAATCCGTTTCAAACGGATGTTTGAAAAATTGTTATTCATGAACCTCCTCAAATGTTTTTCGGAACTACCTTCAAATTATTTTATTCTTTGTTTGAGCAAATTTGCTAAAATGCGTTCTAAAATTGTTTACGTCGAATTTTCATAAAACCGTCTAAGCCTTCAAAAATCCAAATCTTTTTCGAAATGATCTTGTCTCGTCATGCCCCAAACAACTTGACTGAAGATAAACATTTTTCCTTAGTGAATTTTTTCTCAGACGTGAATCATTAAAAGATGTCATGCATAAAGTGTCAAAAATATTTGTTGTGGTCGCATAATTTTGATACGAATTGATGTCATTTTAAAAATATATTAATTCCCTTTTTTCTCGAAAATGACTTGTTAAGTGTTGTAAATATAAAAAAGTATAAAATAAAGTTTTTATTACAAGTGTCCTATTTTATTAAAACTTTATTTAAAAATTACTTCTTTTTCTAAATTCGCCCTTTTTGTTTGGTAATAAATGTTACAAGAGAACTTTTGGAACTTGCGTCCAGGTAAAATAAAAAAATCCTTACTCATCCTCGTATAAGTAATATCTGTATGTGACGTATTTGTGATGCGAGTTTCGTTTTTCTCGAATCTTTGAAAAACAGAAATGTATATGAAGCGAGATCACTTAAAAACATGTTGAAACGAAATCAAAAATATTTCATACGTACTACATGCACTTATGACTTAATGTAAAACTAGTTGTGCTACAACAGGATTGTATCCCGCATTATTTCTAAATTTGCCATTTTCGAAAGTTCGAAGAGTTCAACGAACATGAGATTCACGCCATTCGTATAAGCGTCCCTTCTCTATTGGTGGAAAAAGTTAAAAGAAAAAAATTGAGTAATTTTTTAGAAAATAATTTGTTTAGAAATTGCATAAAGTTCAAATGCGCAAATGCATAAATTTCAATTGTGCAAATTACGCAAAAACTACCCATATTTTTAAAATATTGTAACTGACCTTTTTTAAAGAGCAGGTTTTTTACTACAGATTTTGTTTGAAGCAAAACTATCTATCTTCAATTTTGTAGTTTTGAAATGTTATCAATTTAGTTTTTGGAAAACGGAGCATTAGCCGAAAATAAGACTAACACTATATTTTACCGTCTCTTATCATACATGAAGAAAAATGTTTCGAAAAAGCATTTTTCGAGAAAAAATTATTATATAATTTATAAATTATTTAATATTATATTTTATTATAAATTATTATATAATTTTTAACTTGCTTATACTCATATTTTCAAAGAATTGAACAGGAACTTATTTTAAGTTCTATCTTTAACGGAAAAATTTAGTATGGAAAAAATCTTTATTTTCAATATTATAGTTGTAGAAATTTCCAAATAAATTGCACTTCTGTAATTTTCAAAACAAAAACATATGATTCCGACGAACGTTAGACCATCATCGTTTTCTTAGGTCTTTGTCCGCTATCCGAAGTTTAATAAAACATAATGTAGTGCCGTTTTTGAGAAAATTTTGAAAATGGTTTTGAAGTTTCATGTAAAGTTCCCTCAAAAAACAAAGTAATGAAATTGAAATTCTCACAGCCGCGAGTTCGTTCAGATCGTTTATGGAACATCAGTTGTAGAGAAAACCCACTGACCGATTTAGGCGCTGTCGAGTTAAAAGAGGATCTTTGTATAAACTGTAAACACCATTACGAATAATATGAGAAAGTATGTCACGGTGTTGCACGGTTAGTTTGTTTTAATGTGCCCCATTAAATAAGTCTCCAGTTAACAGAAAAGATATTTGGAATTACGGAACGTATTAGATTTTACACTGAAGATTTGCATGTAACTATGTTGATCTACAAGAGGATACAAATTAGTACTTTTTTCAACTTGAGTAAATTGAATGTTGAATGTTGACTGAAAATTTACTGCACAATGTGCAGTTAAATAATTCGCACCGATAAAATGAAATAAAAGAAAGTAAAATGGAATTTATCTTATCACCTTATGCATCCAATTTTACTTTTCTAAAGTAATATATACCACAGGGTTTAAACTATTCTATTTAGTACTACTTTGATCTACTTTTTATTTTGTGGTTCTTTTTCTTTCCTTACTTGGATTTATTATGCACGCGATAAAAAGTTCAGTAAGTTTCAAAAGGCTACTTTCTTGAACGAGTATTTACTGTTACACCTGCATCTACTGTACGTAAATAACGGGAAATACTTATCTCAATTATTGTGTGATCAATAACTGCGTTTTATGGTTACAAAACCATAGTGCATGAGATCTTCCACTTATCTCGAACTAGAGCGATCTGATTATTTTCATCATCCTCTTCCTGGAGACTTACGCTCTTCTCCAAACCACAGGCAGTAAATTAAACACCAATCGAACGAAACAATCCTTTAATGACTATCGATACTTCACATGAGAGTTTGTAATGCAGACTCTATCGACCTCGTGATCCACAATGAAACAATGCAACCCAGGAATAAGATCAATGTTCATTAGAAGGCAATTAACTAACCGGTTCGAGACTCGATCAGTCGAGGTCAGAGGCGTCCGGGAAAACCCTACCAGTTCCGGGATGGAGCTTCTGTACACCCACACTAGACACTTTGACAGCTATTGTTATATGAATATAGATTAGCAAAATAAAAGCATGGGGTGTGATTGAGTCGATTCACCAGAGCAGGTCAATGACTAACTTTACCGGGCATCGAGCAACTTGTGTTAACCTAAGAAACTCATTTTAAAATGACATTTTTGGTGGTTTTCTTTGTTTTCGAAAAAAACGACAGTTCGTTATATTTTTTAGTGCTCCTAAACCTAAAATTAGTAGAAGACAGAAAGTATTATTAAGTGAATTGGTCATTCACAAATGCAACTTACATCGTTGAGCTGATGAGAAATAAGAACCCAATATATGTCAAAACACTATTCATCTGTGTCTACTTCCTATTTGACAACAAATTCCTTGAAAACCAAAATTGAGGGAAAAAATTAAAATGATTTTTTCTATTTTATTTCTGCTTCTGCGCTAATTGAACCATTTTTTTAATTTATAAAAACACACTATTAAAATATAATTAACATAACTAATGCATTTATAATAGGAATATTTAACTTCGGTTATTAATGTCCATGTAATTTTTAAGGGAGCTGAATTAAACAAAATAGTTACATTTACATTTTAACAACTGATTTGGTCACACAATTAAGAATATTTTTAGTTTTATTTATAAATTCAAAAATGAAGCAAAGTATTTGATTTATGTACACAGTATTCAAACAAAATAATGAAACTTAGAAATGCTCCTTTTAGAAAAAATAGGAACCGGCTAATTTATCTCAGAGTATCAGGAGTTGCCATTGTTGCCATTTTGATTTGGAGATCGAATTCGAGACCTTACAATGGAGGGTTTTGGACACTAGCTAGATAGCAAGGACAAAGTTAGCCGCTGTCTGGAAGAGAAATGAAGGGGCCGGCTGCTCTGATCGATGGTTTCCCAAAATTTCCAGGAGAATGTCAGACCAGTACCGTAACAAACGGGTCACGGACATCTCGCGATCTTTCCTTTCTCCTCTTTATTTTTACTTTCTTCCCTTATTTATGCATCCTACACCTGCATGCACTACACCACGACTCATGTTCCGAGACCTGTTGCGAGTGTAGAGCATGTCCCGGCTGGGGAAGTTCCCCGCTGGTAGAGATACCTTGAGAGGAACATTTCTCTGTAAGCTTTCGTTTAGGTCGGAGCCGGATCTGATGTTCTTATGCGTAAAAAACACCGCTACCTCCCGCTGTACAATATTCACCACACTAATTACCACAGAAGTTGATGTGTCCGTAAATATCATCAATCAAATAAAAACGCGAAGTAAAACTTTTATTCAAAGGCACATTACTGAAGGAGGTAGACACGATCAATAGACATGACGAAGGACGTTCCAAGAAAACATCGTATCTCTAGAAGCACCTAATTCCCATGTTCTATGACATCTCTAGTATTTTGTTCTTGAAGTGCCAGAGCAATGTTAGGCTTTATGGCAGACAGCGTCAGAACGAGTCGTTAAGTTATAATTTGAGTGAGACGGCGTCATCCAAAACCATTCTTCATTTTCACCGTGCCAACAACCAGCAAAAGGGCACCAACATTATTAGGACATGTAGGCAAACTTCCGGATGTCTTTACTACATTCGAGACAACCCTTATGTCTTTATCTTTTTTTAGATGTGTTTTATGAAACGATTTTTCTTGACGATAGGTCGTGAATGTAGTTAAATGTACTTTTTATATACCAAGTTTTAATGCTTTATTGTATCTTCTTCAGAAAAATATGAAACTTACATATTATTTCAAGAGTCATCATTTTCACTCATCATAACAAACATATCTCTTTACTTTATATAATATTAGTATTGCTATTAATTATTGAAAAATATATTACTGTGACTTAAGTAAGGATAATTATTGCTCTAATACGTGTGCTACATTACTGCATTGAAAAAGATACAATGCAGATCAAAATATTGGTATGTAAACATATGTTTCCAAATGTTTGTAAATCTTCTTTTGTGAAGAAAGGCTTATCGTGGAGAAAAATAGGTTTCTAAGTATTCTACACTATGTAGAAACAGGACAGGAGATAAAAAACTGTTCAAATAATTATGACAAATGTTTTATGAAAATAAAATTTCAACTGCTACCAAAGATATTATACCTAATCCAAAGTAATTATCTTGGAAGTCGTATTAGAGATGCACATGCGCATGAACAACATACCAACACAAAGAAGGGACTTATAGAAAAGAATGATCTTGATTTACAATTCTTTTTAGTAAATAAATTATTTTAAATCTTCGGGTGTTACGTCCTTTTTTGTATTTTTAAAAGAAATATCAAAGCAAAATGTTTTTTTTACAAATATACAATATATACGTGTATGAATAAAGTACATTCATATACGCAAGAGCGGATCCAGCCGAACATTTCTTTTGGGGAGAGGCGAATCATCAACTTTTGTTAAACAAAAAACCGTATTTGTTATTATATTGTAGTCATATAATTATTGTATAAATAATTACAAACTTTTAACATAAATAAATATTTGAATGAATTCCTTCTAATAAAGGAAGGTAACAAACGAAATCTCTAGGCCCTTTTGGAGGGGGTGCATGACCTCCATGTCCCTCCCCCTTCCCCCCCAGATCCGCCAATGAAAGTATGTAAGAAGGGCGCAAAAATGGTGATTCGTGCACGAGATGAGTTGGCGTATATGTTCAACTAACAAAAGACTCACATGCTGAGTTTCGCGCACGCATTGTAATGCTTTGCACACTCTCAGTTACAACGAAAAAATAAGATGTGTGACAAATGGAAAACAAATAGAAGAAATATGTTTAGCTCACGTGTTGTAAAAATGTTTTTAATCGTGTATGATTAATTTAATACATCTCTGTAAGTCATACTGAATACTATACGAATGTTAGTTACTTGTAATTTTGTTGCAAGTTAGCGATATTTCTCCGGAATAATTCTTGTACTCTACGTCCGTTGTAAATTAAATTGTTTTCTAACAATTTCTTCTAGAGTATTAGCGGAGAAAATTTAAATGTTACCTTCATCACTTGTATTGATGAAACATGCACTGGGAAGGTATGTCTCTTACATGCCACCGAATATTCATCATTCACATTAAAGTGTTTTTTTAAATTCATTTTTAAGTAGCAGATGACAAATAGCTCGTCTTGCTATATTTATTAGTTTCATCTAGCATAGCTGCCATACCATTTGAAAGCAGATGACGCAAAGTACATTATGTAACAGAATGGAACACATTGATCGTAGCTCCTACTTCTTAGAAAATGTTTTGTTCTATTATTTAATGAACAGTAGTATCAGGGTATTTTGTTTCGAAGTATCTAATACATTCACAGATGCTTTCGTTTATTTTCTTACATCAAAATCGGCCAAATATCAGTGGTTATAAAAATATTAAAAATTTTATTCATTAGAAGGTACAAGTAGTTCTTTTAACCTGGTAAAACATCAGTCGACTTTCTACCATTACCCCTGCCACTCACGCAATGGTGAGAGGTTTATAAAAGGAAGCAATTAAGAAAAGAACGAGAGAGAGAGAAGGGAGGGATGAGGAAAAAAGAAAAGAGGTAATTATATATAATAAATAAGAAGTAATGTTAAATGAGTAATGTGATGAGTAATGAGTATTGTAATAAGTAACGGGAAACATGGTGTATAATGCCAAATGTAATGTGTAATGAGTAATTCAATATGCAATGAATAATGTAACGTAACGTGAGATGGAGAGAGTAATGTGCAATAGAATAATACAAAACAAAATCCTCATCACTCCCTCCAAACTCTCTCTCCAACTAACTTTCTCCACCACCAAATCCTCACTATTTCCAACTCTCTCCACCACCAAATCCTCTCTAGTTCCAACTCTCTCCACCACCAAATCCTTCTCTCTTTCCAACTTTGTCCACCACCAAATCCTCTCTCTTTCCAACTCTCTCCACCACCAAATCCTCTCTAGTTCCAACTCTCTCCACCACCAAATTCTTCTCTCTTTCCAACTTTCTCCACTACCAAATCCTCTCTCTTTCCAACTCTCTCCACCACCAAATCCTCTTTCTTTCCAACTCTCTCCACCACCAAATCCTCTCTTTCCAACTCTCTCCACCACCAAATCCTCACTCTTTCCAAATCTCTCCACCACCAAATCCTCTCTCTTTCCAACTCTCTCCACCACCACTTTCCAACTTCTCCCCACCAAATCCTCTCTTTCCAACTCTCTCCACCACCAAATCCTCACTCTTTCCAACTCTCTCCACCACCAAATCCTCTCTCTCCACCACCTCAGCGATTTCCCTCACCGTCTTCCGGCACAGCGCGCTGTGCCCCCACCTTCCTCTCCACCTCTCTCGCTGCCGACACCCCTGCCGCCCGCGCCGCCCGCGCCACCACGCTTCAGCAATGGGCGTGCGCACACCCGAAACAGTCCTTTTTAAGATGGACGTTCTCGGCGGATGAGCCTCCATATCGATTGGCGGGCGCGGCCCGCGGCAGCGGCGGCATTAAGACAGCGAAGACAGCCGCACGCTGCTCCACACTCCCGAGCCCCGCCCCGCCACCCGCCCCGCCCCTGCTCCCCGCCACGCCCCGCCCGCCTGGCGCCCCGCCCCGCCCCGCCCCGCCCCCGCCACCGCCCCGCCCCAGCCCGCCCCGGCCCCGCCCCGCCCGCCCCGCCCGCCCCCGCCCCGCCCCCGTCCCCCGTCCGGCCCCGCCCCGCCCCAGCCCGCCCCGCCCCGCCTGGCGCCCTATCGCCCGTTCGCGCCCTCGCCCGCAGGGGCCAGGTGACGCTCGCCCTTCTTCGGAAGTTTCCCAGTTGACGATTTACGAGACGTAATATGTGATTTGTTTTACGAACGTTACTATCACTAATGAGAAATGAGTCTTGAAGACGAAGAAGGAGGAGGAGGAAAGAAGAAATCAATCGTATCGGCAGAGTTTTGCATCCTCCTGTTGTCTGCTGCCAAGCCTACAGGAGTGTGTTACTTATTAGGCTCAGGATCTTCGTGTTGAGTATCTTCTTTTGAGTATTATTTTGCTATGAAAAGGCTTCGTTTTCTTAATTACGCTCAGTTATTCCCGTTTAATATTTTTGAGTGGCATTACAAATTCCTTTATTTACTAATAGAAAATTTTATTGCAAAAACTTATTTAAAAAAGCAAAAGAACTTCTGGAAGTAATTGCTTTGTGCCCTGCAGTATTGAGGTTGGGACTTAAGAAATGAGGATCTTCCGAGTGTTCACCACGTACGCGAATTTCTTTTAGTAAAATTTATGAATATCTGATGAACTAAAATGTATACAAATACTGGCATTATAAGTGTGTTCAGTGTTGAACACAAAGCAAACAAAAGAATTCCCATAGACAGCAGATGAGGAAAGATAATTCATGAGTGTAATAAGACAAAGGAAATTATCGTATTTTTGTCGTATCTCAGGGACTAAAATAATATGTTCATCAGTTCATCCTACAATGAAAAATCTAGTTATCTCCAAAACATACCAAAAAGAGACTCTTGATTTCACATCAAGACATTGCGTAGCGGTATGCACTTAATTTACAACGTAATGATTCCTGTCTCAGGAAGAAATGTAAAAGAATCTAGTACACGTAACTGACTTTTACATATTGTGAATCATAAGAGGAGAAAGAAGTAGAAGAGGAGGAGGAAGAAGAAGAACACGAGGAGAAATAATGAAGAAAATGAATAAACGGTAGAAGTAGTAAATAAATTAAATATAAAAATCCGAAGTAGATTCGTGATATTTACAAATTTTGCTGTGAGAAAACTAAATCTAAGCAATGAAGATGGGCAACGAGGACGGATGGGAAGTCGCGTCAGGCATATTTTGAGCCTTAGAAGGGACAATCGGACTGTCGAAATGGTGAGGTTGGTGCATATTAATAACAGTGATCTTGAAACGCGAGATTGCACGTTAAGGGGAAGATAGTAGGGTTGAAGCAGAGATGACAGATCAAATGTGATGGCAGATGAGTAGGGGTTGATGGGAGGATTGATGCATACTGAGAGAGCCTGTGAGCAGGAGGAAGTTGGCGGTTTCGGTGAGGAAGACCATGGAGTGAGTGGGAGAGCAAGAGAGAGGGATAGTGGTGGACTACTTAGTTAGTGGAAGTCGAAGTTGTCGAATGGGGAATGAGGGCGAGTGGAGGGCGAATGAAGGACGAGTGGAGGGTGAGTGGAGAGCGAGAGAAGGGCGAGTGGATGGCGAGTGGAGGGCGAGTGGAGGCGAGTGGAGGGCGAGTGGAAGGCTTGTGGAGAACAAGTGGAGAGCAAGTGGAGGATGAGTGGGGGCGAGTGGAGGGCGAATGAAGGACGAAGGCGAGTGGGCGAGTGGAGGGCGAGTGGAGGGCGAGTGGAGGGCGAGTGGAGGGGAGTGGAGGGCGAGTGGAGGGCGAGTGGAGGGCGAGTGGAGGGCGAGTGGAGGGCGAGGGAGGGCGAGGGAGGGCGAGGGGGGCGAGAGGGCGAGTGGAAGGCTTGTGGAGGACGAGTGGAGAGCGAGTGGAGAATGAGTAGGGGCGAGTGGAGGGCGAATGGCACACCCACCGGAGTGCGCATTCCATATGTGTGAAGCCTTAAACGCTTCCGTTCCTGTCCCGCGGTTACGGAGTACGCCATGATGTTGATGGGGTCATGTTCATTTAGAATACCTACTGGTTTTAGCTATCCAGGTATAAGCGTTTTCATTTTAATCTCAAAAGAGCATCTTCATGCCCCCAGTTTTACCCGGACAAATTTCTTCGTTTCGTGCTTTCCGGAACATCTACTACACTCCCTTTTATCATTTCACACTTTGAACAACAGAATCTGTTCCAGGTCTGCGAGCAAGACGTTTATGTTGTGACAATACAAGGAACCGTTTTCTGACGGTCATGCGGAGTCGATCATTTTCGGTTTTTCAATAGCTTTATCCATAAATTGTTGGCCACAGCAGCTCAGGTTCACCCAGAAGGATGCACTTGTCTCATTTCCTGAACATTTATGACCGCTGAGGTATCTGAGGGAAAAACTGTTGCTAGGGCAATAACTCTGACCGAGGGGACCTGGGGTTTGAGTCCAGATGAAAATGTATTTTCTATTCTATCTAAATAACGATAGCTATTATTCAGACGCTGACTGAATGAGAATTCTCTGATTGGTAGTTTTCGGTGTATTTTTCGATCAATATTAGGCGAAAGCTGGAGCAGCACCTTAACAAACCGGCCACGGACCGCACGTGATCTTTCCTTCCTCATCCATGTCCCCATCTTTCCCTTACACACACACACACACATATATACACACAAACATATTAACACACACATTTACACGCACATTTACACGCACATTTACACACATTTACACACACATATTCACACACATTCACACACACATATTCACTACACTACCACACTACTCTCGAGTAGTTAGCTGTAGAGGAAACACCAGCTAGTCCGTCCAGATTGGTGCTGAATCTCATGTTGTTGTAGGGAGGTACACCACCACCTTCCAGCCATAACATGTATTACATTAACGTGTCTAGTGACTGCAGCAGTTGACCGGGAGCGCAATGAAATTCATTACAAATGATAATTTTAAAGATATCAAAAACGCATGTCGAATCTTACACATTTCTAACTATTGTCTTGCAAAGAAATAAGTAAAAGTAGTACAAATATGAAAGTAATATTATTGTTGGTAGGGATGATTGTTGTTTATATTTGAAAAGAAAAGAAACAAGAACGAACTCATCGAAACATAACGAACTTCATTACAAATTATCATCTTGAAAGTATCATAAACTACTTTAGAAACTCACACTTCTTAACAAATCCTTTCTAAAGGTAAGTAGTGATAGAGTAAAAAAGAGAAAAATTATTAAAATTGTTGGATCAGATATCGCATGCACACAAAACACTAAGTGTATATTTCAAATGTTCGTAGCAATAAATTACTATTATGCACCGCACAGGGTAAGAGGCGAAGTTGTAGTGACAAACTGATTTTCTGCGATAGTTCTTCCCAATGATGATGCATTACGTTATTGAGTTAAATAAGCATCTAGTCAAATTAATGTCCGGAATGCAAGTTGAATGTGTATAGGTAGAAAAAAAACACTTTGTTAAATATATCATAAATAACTTTTTTACTAAGACCTGTTATTATCGGCTTATTTAGCTCAGTATTTTCAGTTGTTCTTACAGATAGCACAACAATTAAGGAATAACAATGAAAACTTAATAATTATATCATAATTGATAAATAATGATAACTTCATAAAGTCTCACATTTTTACCTCCTGATTGCATATCTTATTCACACATGCTAAAGAAAATTAGTTTATCATCGCTACCATCTATAATAACGAAGTAATGTCCCGCAACCATTCGTATGGGGATTGTTTATCGTGCTGCACAATTCCTATTTGTTTTCGATTCCTTTTTATCCTTCTTAGATGATGTAGGAATGTGGATAACTTGTTATAGAAATCATGTTGGCAGGATGAATGCACCATATTAAATCTTTAAGATTCTTCCCCTTCATACACATAAGAAGTATTGACTCAGTACAGTGGTTGAATTTTTCTCCATTTGGTCACCTCTCTCTTTTCTTTCTTCTTAATCATATTATTTTTTAACGTAAAATTATCATATATAGCTACTATGACACAATAACAGGAAAGTAAACATTTTTTAATTGTTTTTGCTATAATGAATACGCTTGCTCTAATGATCAAGAAAAAACAACTGGAAACTTGTGTCACTTAAAACTTTTTTTCTAATAGTACTAAGTGTAGTAATAAAACATCTACACAGTGTTCTAATATTTTCTTAACTTCTTTTTACTCAAAATATCACTTAGCCTTTCACTGAGCCCCGCATTTATACACTTCTTTCTTTCGGTTTTGGGATGGATAATTGTGTTCAATGTTAATTTTTTGTGATCTTTTCAATCTTTTTTTATTTTTTCTGAAGACTACCGGTGGCGAACGCAGCCTCTGGTAATATTTAATCTACTGGACACTCAAAGTAGGTTTTGAGACTTTTGCATACAAAGAGGGTCTTTTCCTCTTCATGACACGAAACAACTAAGCATTATTTCTATGAATTGATATGCTGAAAAAAAATGAACAGGTTGACAACATATTCCAGTTTATCATGTAATAAAAGACACTCCGTATTTTAAGAAAACTTTTAATCTTACAATTCTGTATCACAATATCTATCTCTCAGTATTCAAAATTAATATTTTTTAAGACTCTCAAAGCTCTGCGCGTTTTTATTTCTATATTTAGAAGAGAAAAACCAGATTTACCATTATAGTTATTTCTACGTTCCCCTAGTTTTTCATAGGTAATGCCATGAGTGCTTTGAAAATCGTCGCGAAATTTTCGACTCGCGAAGCGAGGAGGAAATTTATCGGAGAATTTCCAAAGCAGGAGCGGTTTTTAATTGTACTATTATTCCACGAATTAAATTATGTCCAACAGAGTTCCAAAATGCGCCAAATATTGAAAATAACCGATAGCTATGTTACAATTAAAGAGGTTTGATTGAACATCGACATAGCGATCGATGAATACCACCTCCAAAGATAGCTGAGTCACAGTTGATGATTGGCCAGTAGGGAGAAGTAGTAGGAACAATTGGACAGAAAAAGCGATAAATTTATTGAGATACACCGCCCTGATATAGGTATTTTGTGTGTATAGTTAAACACCATTGGTTTTAACTTCTCGAATGGAATAGTCTTAAATATTGATCAATACATGAAATATTTTGTAATATATTTTTAATATTTGAGGTATAAGAGAGGCCAAAAGCTTAGTCAGTTCTACAAAATATAACTTATGTGGCATAAAATGTATAAGTAAGTAATGTAATAAATAAGCTATGTGGCATAAAATGGTTTTAAATTAAAATTTACAGAAAGTGATGAACAATAAACATATAAATTTTTAGAAGGGACTAGACTTTCAAAACTAAAATATAACCAAATTTATATGCGAAAACGTAATAAGCAACATATTTTAGTTCTTTCAATATTGATAGTCACTCCCTTTATAACTTGTGCAAAATATCAGCTTGAAATATGTGTCGAAGTGTGCAGAAGCTTCCAGAATCAGGGAAGAAGTGCATAGACATTGTTGGGGAACATCTGTAGTTTAATCTGTTTTTGTTCGTCTAGTAAGTGGTTGCTGTGTACACGAAATAATTGTAGTGGCCAATCATTTTTGAACGCCACTATTACATTTTAGAATCTACGAAATATGAACAATTGGTGTTGTAAAAATAAAAGAAAATAGGTTACCTAATAAACTTTTGGCAATTAACATCAGAAAGAAGAAAACGGGCTGCCCCAAACATTATTGGGTAATGAAAGTTCTACAAAACTTGAAAAAATAAATTACAGGATGCAAAAATGTGACCACATTCTCTTTTAAATAATGAAATTCTGGATACAGAACAGTTTCTATCTTGTACTTTCGAGCAAGTTAATTTATAACGTAGTATTTTAATTGTAATTTCCATTATTATTTTAATCTAACAAATATTGTCCAAATATGGAGAAATATATTTTTTGTTGATTTAAATACATGTTTTAAATTTATTAAACTTGTGATATGTATATTAAACCAATCATACCTGGAATGAGTAGTTTTTGAGATATTTTTAGATAGTTTCTGTGCCTGTGCGTAAATGCTGTGAGTTAATGTTATTCTGTGATTTAATAACTTTTATTGGATGATACCAAAAGGTCAACTCTCGAATAAAAATTGCTTTGTTGTGTAATTCTAACATAATAATGGAAATACAATGAAAAGTTTGCGAAATATTTTCTTACAAATTATTTACGCAAAAGATATAAAAAATGGTGCAAAATATACAAATATATAATATAAACTGCAATTTTTTAAAGTTAACGTGAAATTCAATTTGAAAAGTGTTATTCAAAATATTATTAGTTATTACGTGAGATTAAGATACGCCGGAAAAGTGAGAATATCAGAAAAAAATTTGTTTTAAAAACATTCATTTAAAGAAAACATGGTTGCTATTTTTGTGTCACTCATTATCGTTAGTATTAATATAAGTTTGTCATGAACAAATAAATAATAATAGGAATTTATTCCCATTGTATTGATTATCACATACGTAAACATCAACTGTACACACGAGTGCATACTCACAGTTCCTGTTATATTTTCCTTCCTATGATAAATAGCCTCTCAATGCCAAACATTTGTGCGGTGCTATTTCTATTTTCTACACATTTGGTACTTACAGAGAGGGCTAAAATCTAATAAAACCATGTAGGTGTGTTCAATTCAATTTTATGTTAAGTACTCGTATTTTCTCAAAACATTCGGTTATTTTCCTACTAGATTTACATAATCGAATGAAAGCCAACACAATTAATTTTGTCAGTTTCTTTTTCTCGGCGAATACTTGTAAAAGTAATACATTGATATCCTGCATAAAAATAAGAAAATTCTACATTATTTAACATTAATAACACAGGCATACAAAAACGTCAGTCCCAAAGACATGACACATGTTTCTCCACGTATTTTGACGCCGAATCTGAGGCCAATTGCCCACCACCCTCCAGTTTTCTAAAAAAAAAAAAAACCCTCAAAATTGCAATCTACAATTTCACGATGATTTTTCGCGATTAAAAAACTGGAGGGTGGTGACCAAATTCTCGCTTCAGATTCGGATCCATCGCATGAAAATACATAAAGAAACATGTGTCCAGTCTTTGGGTCGGACAACATTGTTTTTTGTGTGCCCTTGTAATCATCAAATGACTTCCCATCCATTCCTTGTCCTTCTCAAATTATTAGAATATCATTCACGTAAGTTGATGCTGGTTGATAATCCCTTTACAAGAAAAAATGTGTTGATGAAAAACAATTGGCTTTACCGCGAAATTCCGACAGATTCTCCGTAGCGAAATATACACCGAATCAACGGTCATGCATCTTGCATGGGGGCGCTTAAGAATGCATTGCCTCATCGCATCAGAAGAAGGCTCTTCCAATTGCACTCCGTCTCTTTTTTTGGTCGTTTTCCTCCGCGCAGTATTGACCGAGCGGTTATTACGTCCAAACAGAAGGACGCGCATGTCACTTCGATCGGTGGTGGGTCGTGGCGAAACGGATGTGAGGCAGAAGAATCAGCTCTTCAGCAGGAATGTAGATCGTTTAGGACCTGTCTAGTTGAAAATGGGAGGAGATAGAATTTATATATCCATACATATCTTACATAAATAGGTACTGAAAGAGTAACTTACTATGCAAAGCGAAGTATCTTTATATTGGATTGATTGATTTTTTCGTGTTTCCGGGCGTGAACTGCTTCGGTCATTAGTCCCGTTAGTGTAGTGCTTGTTTTTCTCGGAGATGGCGTGATCTTCCCACTGGATGGCGAGATCCGGCGCCGACCTATCGTCGGCTAGTGGGGTTTCCCTAACCAGGACTCTCCACCAGCGGGCACCGCCTGCCGGACAAGCTCTAAGCTCCAACCGGTCTCCCGGAATATGTGGTAGTGTAGTGCATGTTAGTGGGAGTGTGTAAGGGGTGAGGATAGGACAAGAAAGAGGAAGGAAATATGGCCTGCAGACTGTGGCCCGTTTCTTAGGGTACTGCTCCGGCGTTCGCCTGGGATTAATCGGAGAAACCACGGAAAACTACCCATCCGAGCAGCCGCCCTCTAGAGTTCTCCTCTAGTCAGCGACTGAATTCAACCTCGAAATATTCCCACCGACGGAACACGAACCGACATCCCCCGATCAGAGGCACTGCATCAGTTGATGCAGTGGAATCAGTTGATGCAGTGGAATCAGTTGATGCAGTGGCATCAGTTGATGCAGTGGCATCAGTTGATGCAGTGGAATCAGTTGATTCGGTGAGTCACGTCTCTAGGTAGGACATCTCGAACCGGAATCACATATCGTGGACGATGTTCATGTACTTCATACATTAATAATAATTTTTCAATGAAAAGTTCTGACCGACGAGAGTACGGAAATTAGGTTTGCACGACGTTGGTACTCTTCAGTTGTCAATGCCGTTCAGTAATTTTAAATTTCGTCGGCATATTTGTATTAAAAGTGAACTTGTATTTTATGAAAAAATCTCAATTCCATTGTAAGGAAGTCACCTTTAAAAACTCCTCACAATATAATTTATTCCATATTTTATGTTGCCAGTTAAAATATAACTATTCAAATGTGTAAGAATGATTCTCGGGGTTGCAAAAGTAAGAGAAATTAGTTTTATTGAATTTAATTGATTCAAATAGAGATAACTAGGACCGGTGGGAGATTTTGTCTAAATTTTTTCCTTAGATTTTTTAATTATTAATTGACCGTTACTACGTAAAACATCCTAGAATTTTTCAAAAATTATTTATGGTTTTTATAAATGTTTCTATTATTTATTGGCAATGTCTTCAAAAATAAACATTCTTTGCAAGAATAAAGGAAAATATATTTTTTGTTTACAGAATTTATACCGACTTTTCTGTAAATAAAACTCCTGGTTTCGCGATTTATAAATAAATTTCACGTCGAATTATTTTCTTGGTCAATGAATATAAAGAGAGAACTTCGTAAGGCGAGAACGTAATAAATGTGTTTTTAAGCTTTGTATATTTTCTATATATGTAATGACTTACATTCGAAATATGGCTATTGCTACAGGTAGCTGCTAATTTGTCATTAACCAAATGAGCTACATTAATGATATTGATGATTTTTAAATTCATTTGCTTGATAAGGTGTATTTAAAATATAATATATTTATACCTGCGAATTTGTAAGTTCTTAAATTTCAACTCCATTCTACTATTTTACACATAAACAATTCAGAATATATTCGCTTTTCTTGATGATGCCTTTATTTTGTAAATTCTTTTGGACTGAACGATTGTACAATTACATTTTTGCAAGTCATCAAAAATAATCACGGAAAACACTTTCATTTCACTTTGATGTATAAAAGTTGGACAACCTTGAATTGGATAAACAGTACAATCCTATTTTTGAATTTCTGTGACTATGTCATTTTAGTTGTAAATTTACGTACTTTGTTATTTGTATTATCTAGTCATACTTTTACTGTTATTTATCGCTTTCAACTGCGAAACCGTCGTTAATATAAAAATAATTTGTATTATCTATGAAGAATCTACTAACAGTAAGGAACTGCAATCCCTGACTACACAAGGCATGGTCCGTTTTTGTACCTGTTGGCGCATTCCTTTGGAATGACTCTCAGTTTGTCTCCCACGGTCAGAATGGAATGATCAAGGAGGAAGAGAAAGTTTCTAATGTGAAAGGTGCAGGTGTACAATTACTATTCTGCAAGTTTCTCAGGGTGGACGACAATAGCAGTTACTGGACAATTAAAGCGCCTTAGGTGGAATTGCTATAACAACCAAATCGTAAGGAGAGTCTTAAAGACATCGAAACACCAACGAGGTAAATGTTTCAAATGAAACCACGCCTTTCATTTTTCACATCAGTTTTGAATTATTCTGAATGATTTAATTCTTTTTTCAGAGAATTAACTTTCAGAATTATATGCGTAATCGGTTTGTACAACGTTATTCATCCAAAGAAAAAAGAGGCGAAATTTTTCACGTTCAAAATTCTGCACTTCAACGTTATTACATTATTCTCCACAATTGAAATTGTTTTTTGTTTCTATATATAGAAATGAATCTACTAGAAATAGTAGATAATTAGTTCTGAAAAAAATTGAGCACTGAAATAACATTCGTAGCAGTAAATTTCAGAATTTCAGAAGAGAAAAGTAGTAATGTTAACAAGAACATGGATAAGGAAAAAATACATTCACAATGTTTACTTCATGAAATTGTCTATTAAGAAGTTATAAGAGTTTTTTTGAGGATGTGATAGATTTTATTTCAATAAAATAAATTGTTTTAAAAACAATTTTTTTTCATTATAAAAAGTCAGTAATTTAGAAAATAAAAAGGATATATTTAAATTAAAATTTTTCTTGACGAAATGAGATTAAATTTCAAGATCCCATATAAAATACAGCGTTGCAATCTTGACAAATTAACTCTCTTGCGATAAATTTGCAATTTTCATGAATATGCCATTAAACTAGTAGAAAGAGCTCCAACACCGTATATCAGAAGAAAGAGTGCCACATCTGGAATACTGTCATGTGGCAGAAAAATGGGTCTCGAAAGAAGCCTTATTCCGCTCCCAGTGACAATTTATTGCCGGTTGTGTTGTCGACTGTCATTTATAACCTTTTCTTGGAAAAAGGAGACTATTGTCTAAACATATTAAGTCACTTTAATAAAAATTGCGAACCTTCGAGAGTGGTTGACTTCTCATGTACACCATATACAATTTCTGAGCGATATCTTCTAATTATACCAAGTGGGAATTGGCGAACCTGGTTGGCTGTTCCGTTTTACACGTTTTAGTGTTACGGTGACCCCTGAATTGTTATGCCTCATTGCTATTAGCTCGGACAACGAAGAAAAGGAAGAACTGAAGAGGTAAGAATAGAACATATAAGAGAAGGAGAAAAAGAAGAAGAGGAGAAGAAATAAGTGCAGGAGAAGGGGAGGAGAAAAGTAAGAGAAGGAAGGACTAGTAAGAGAAGTAAGAAGAAGAGAAAAAGAAGAAGTAAGAGGAGGAACTGGAGAAGAAGACAAAAATATTTAAGAAGACGAGAAGATATAAGAGGAGGAGAAGATTTAGAGGATGTGAGAGGAGGAGAAGAGAGGAAAAGAAAAATAATAATTCAGAGATGAAGAGTAGAAGGAGAAGAGAAGAAGAAAAATAAGAAGAAGGAGGAGGAGGAGGAGATGAGACGAAGAAAAGAAAAGAAAAACATAGAACTGTTAGGTTAATCCCGTGCGCTCCGTATTCACTTCACACATCACGTATTGGCCCATTTTATTCCCCCCTTGTGCAGCCCCAGTCCAGCAAAGCACCGCCCGCCCAACCGCCGCGTGGCCCCATTCACCGCCGGCCAGCGCAGCGGCTCCTCTCTCCGCGCCGCGCCGCGCCGGGCGAGGCCGGTCACTGGGCGTCCACCCGACGGTCAACTTTCCCCGGCGCCCGGCGCCGGCGCCGCCGCGCCCCGACCTACCCCAACCGACGGGCGACGTCGGCAGCGCCCCTCCCCCGCCCCCACCCGCCTCCCCGGGCCCGGAGATTTTTTTATCTCCCCCGTGTTTCTTTTTCGTCCTCTCTTTTTTTTTCGCTCGCCCGTCGCCAGCCGTTGCCGCCCCGCCGTGTTTTTCTCCTTTTATAGGTTTTCATTCATCCCTCGGATGTGTACAGATTGAGGGAGGTGGTGGCGGGGGTGGCGGAGAGAGCGGATTCGCACAACGTGTGGTCCCTGCGGGACTCCCCCTTTCCACGTCACCCCGCACGCCACCCGCCACGCGCCGTCGAGCTGGCTGTTCCGCCTGGCGCGTCCTAAACAACGCGGTCGGGCTGTGTGTGAGCGACTGACTGTATATGTGTGTGTGTGTGTGTGTGTGTGTATGTGAGAACGAAGGAAAAGGGATGGCACAGGCCGTTGCACACTCACCGTCACACACACACACACGCCTCCTCGCTCTCTTCCTGTCCTTCTGTCCCTGTCCCTCTGTCCCTGTCCCTCTGTCCCTGTCCCTCTGTCCCTGTCCCTCTGTCCCTGTCCCTCTGTCCCTCTCCCTCTGTCCCTCTCCCTCTGTCCCTCTCCCTCTGTCCCTCTCCCTCTGTCCCTCTCCCTCTGTCCCTCTCCCTCTGTCCCTCTCCCTCTGTCCCTCTCCCTCTGTCCCTCTCCCTCTGTCCCTCTCCCTCTGTCCCTCTCCCTCTGTCCCTCTCCCTCTGTCCCTCTCCCTCTGTCCCTCTCCCTCTGTCCCTCTCCTCTGTCCCTCTCCTCTGCCCTCTCCCTCTGTCACTCTGTCACTCTCTCTGTCACTCTCCTCTGTCACTCTCTCTGTCACTCTCTCTGTCACTCTCTCTGTCCTCTCTCTGTCACTCTCTGTCACCTCTCTGTAACTCTCTGTCACTCTCTCTGTCACTCTCTCTGTCCCTCTTGTCCTCTGTGTGCGCGTCTCTCTCTCTCTCTCTCTTCTCTTTCTCACACACACTGTGTATGTGACGGTGAGTGTAAAATGGCCCCTGCTCACCCTTTTGCTCCGCTTTCACACACACGCACACACACTGCCGAGGACCAACTGCCAAGCGCAGCAGTAGTATATAGGGAAGTTTCGTATTCATGGCGACAAAATATGCGAATAAATTTGTGAGTTCTCGGGGAAATCGTGTTGTAAAAGGTCTGTTGAACGTAGCCCGGTCATTTTTATGGCTGATACGAGAAGCTAAACGTTTTTTTTTTAAATAACTGGGAAAGTGGCACAGAGCATATGTTGAAGCTGGAGTGCGTTTGGGGTTATCGTTGAGTGAAAGGAAAAGGACAATACGGTATGAATGTTAAATTGACTTGCAAGAGCGTGAATTAACGTATTGGATCCTAAAAGTAAGTTTGTCAGCTACCCTGTGTTTTCTTTTTTTACTCAATCACACCTCCGGCAGTGGATTGAAAGCTTCCGTTGCACCGATGTACCTTTTTTAAATAAATACTTTATTTATTCTAATGATATTAACTCCCCCTTGAGTTTCTCAAATGAAGTAAATATATGCAAGTTAAATAAAGGGATTTCTTTTATTTCTTGTGCAGTGTATATTCCTTTCTATTATTATATTTGTAAGTACGTGATGTTAAAATTGATTTAATATGTTTTTTCATCCCTTCCTTTTTTGTTTTCAATTTCTTACTATTCTTACATTTTCATTCTTCTTAGTTTTTATTGCCTGATTTATGCTTTCATATTTTACTGAAGATATTCTGTTCCTAAACTTTAAAATAAAAAGACCAAATTCTCAGTTTGTGAGTGAATACACTCACAATTTCTGATCCAATCTGTAATGACATGAAAAACGTATTCAAGTTTCATAATAAAACCTGATTTTAAAATTCCTTCTACGAGTGGCAATATTCCATATAACTCGATGTTTAAAATTTTCTCTTTATATTTTAACATCGCATCACACATAATACCACAATTTTTCCGTGAACGAGCGATTGCTTTTTCGGTTTATTACTCGAAAATGTCTTCAGGGTAATAAAATAGATCTCGACGCAACACAGCCATAAAACCTCTTATTAATATTTGAGATCCAAACTTCATTTCGTCCTTCAGGCTACATTCAAGGGAGTTCATTCAGTCTCTAATGATAGTAAGTCAAAGGGGCTCAGAAAAAAAATCAATCTCAGAAATTTTCACAAGAAAAATCAATTAAAACATTAGTTTTATAATTTTTCGTGACTTAATGGATATGGAAATACTGCATAAGATTCCATCGAGCATGGGCCTAATCAGAAACAAGAAAGACGACTCAAGAAACATCGATTACTCTGGACCGCGATATTTCTTCCTTGTAGATCACATCATACCTTTTTGTAATGTACCTCTACACCTGTAGAATAAAAAGAGACTTATTAATTAAATAACTTTTCATGTATTTCAATATAGTTGTCACTCCCGACGTCACTGGATATAAATGCCGGCTGCCTTTATTGGTCCTCTCAGTGAGTTGCTCCATTAAATACCTGTTGGGAATTACAAGAAATGGTACACGCGCCCAATTATTTATTGAATAACTGCGCTCGAAATGCAGTCTTGCTGATGTTGACAATAGTTATTAGTGACAATCCTTATTTTATTCTACTAATAATATTTGGAGCATTCGCTCTTATATATTTGATTAATCTTCATTAGTCAGATATTCTGCAGCATATTTCTTTCACTTTCTTATTACACTGGGCGCATTGTTTTCCCAGAAATTAATGAATACTACAATGACAGAACCCAAAATATACAACCCGGCAAATTAAAGATGCATATCACCCATTCATAACGTATCCACCTCAATCAGTAGCAGAGCACCTGAAATTACACAACTCTTAAATGTCTTTCAAATGAAACCCACCCAGAAAAAAAACAAACTCATCAGGCTTCTTATGCCACAGTGAACACTACGCTCGTATCCCACGATGGCCCCCACAAAGAGAGAAAATCCTCCGGCGCGGATTTTTCGGTTTGGTTTTCTTTCTCATCGGGCGCGTTCTAGAAGGAGGAGATTTTTAATGCGGAGCTCTCCGCCGCCACGCAGATCGCTGCGATTAGGGCACGTGAGCGGCCGCGTTTGAGAAGAAACGCGCGTAGCTTAACAAGCGGGCGGGCGGGCGGGCGGCTGGCGCGCAAGAAACCGGCTTCATTGTCTGTATGCTAATGAGCCTCAATGACACTGCGGCCGCGAGTGGAACTGCACAGTGCTGCAGGTGCGGCCGCGCGCGCTCGGTTGTTTCTTGCTGCGCGATGTGAGGGGATGGGGGTAGGGTGGGAGGGGGATGGCTGTGGAGGAGGCTGGAGGCGTAGATGCCCTTCGGTGCGGACGTTGTGCCCATGATTTCTGTGCTGGATGGTGGTGGTGGTGATGGTGGTGGTGGTAGTGGTAGTGGGTGGTGGTGGTTCGGGTGAGGTTGCTGCTCAGTTTCGTGGGCAGTAGGGTGTTGTAGCCTGTATCTCAAGGCGGGTGACCTGTGTCCTTTCCTGCGTCATGTGATCTTGGGCTTGTGGGATTATCTATGGTTCCCCGGCCTTTGCCCCTGAAATATGTGAATTTGGCTGACCTTGACATGTCCCCTGTGCTTAGCCTTGCCTGACTGTGCCTGACCCTGGCCTGACCCTGAGGCTTGAGCCTTGTTCTGATCCTTTGACCTAAGTCCTGTCTTCAGCCCTGTGACCTGAGTCATGTGACCTGACCCCTGCGACCGCTTGAGCTGGACTGGTCTGCCTTGTGCTAAGCCTGTATTTTCCCGAGTCCTGTGACCTGACCCTTGTGATCTGAGCCCTGAGGCTTGAGCCTTGATCTGAGCCCTGAGGTCTGTCCTTGTGCTAAGCCCTGTAGCTTGAACCCTTGAGGCTTGAGCCTTGTGGTCTGAATCTTTCACTTGAGCCCTGAGACTTGAGCCCTGTGCCTTGAGTCCTGTGATCTGAGCTCTGTGACCTCCGTCCTGTGCCTTGTGATCTGCGGTTGGTGGCATGGGACCAGAATCTTATATCCAGTGACCATTTTCACGTGCTCGGTGCTCACTGTCCTGTGCTATGTGCCCCGTTCTCAATCCTATGTTTTGCCTGTGCAATTCGTCCTCTACACTCTATCCTGTGCCTTGCGTTCAGTCCACATATCCTATACCAAGTGTTCTGTCCCATTAATTCTGTTACCGATGGACGCTCTTCATTCTATGTCATGTTGTCTGTGCCCTATTTCTTGAATGCTATGTCCTTTATCTCGTCACCGGTGTCCTCTCTTCTGCGTCCGTCTTGTTTACCCGTGTCCCTCCACATACTGTGACATACCAGATTGTCACATAATATTTTGATGGAAATTGGGGACAAAAATTTATTAAATTCTTCGTAAAAAGTGTAAATATTGAGGGCATAGGCATGCAGGCAGGGCGTTCCTTAGCAACCAGGGAAGCGGAAGTAAATAAACATAGCGCGGCAAGTAACGGACAGAATGTTGAGATATAAGGGCGTGTAGGATTGGTGGTAAAGTAGTAATAGGGTATGACGTAGAAGGAAACTGGAGATTGTTTTGGTAAAACAAGAGACAAGAAGGTATGAAAGTTATGGAAGGTTGAACTGTGTAATATTGGAGGAGAAGAGCATTAGACCGCGTACCGTGCAGGTCATTGCAAATGATAGATGCGGGACTCGGTGGAATTTTGCGGGAAATAATTGAGCAGTGAGGACTTATATTTTGTGTGCGTAATTCTATTTGGAACTTTGAATAATTCTGGCACTGGGAGTCGTAAGTGAAACAATAAGTTGAGGAGGACATTGACCGACTGCGGACCGAGAACAAGATACAAGAGAGAAGATTGGTCGGAACAGTGGATTCTTCCTGGCCTCATCGTCCAAGAGCGCATGGATATATAAATAGTAAGAATAATAGCGCTATTTACAATTTTTACTACAGGCCATGACCAAGGTGACATTTTATGTTACAAATCGATAATAAATTCAACGTTCTCATTTTGAAAAAGAAAAGCTGATTATCATTTCTTCAGCATAATGTGCAATCCATAGTTTAATAATTTCTTTCCAGAAACAAATTTAAAATTAGACACGGTCCGACTATGCGATGCTGTAGATGGTAGCATTTGAGTGCCGCACGAGGCACACGAATTTTCACAAGGGAGTTGTGACGTGGTTGGCTTCTTGTACTACAAAATAACAGATCTGAACAGACATCTTTTCAAATCTTTCATCTTTCATCATCATCAATCACTCCCTGCAATCAGCCCTGTTCTTCTTCATAAAGGAGGTTACCACAGCAAACCGCAACGGTGTCAACGTGTCTAGGATAGAGGTTACAAAGGAACAATCCTGCTCCTTGTGCGTATTACAATAATGACTTCAGTTCTGGAGAGGCTCTGGCTGCAGAATCTGTTGTTCCGCCTAACCAGTTAAATACCTTTACATTTTCAAAATTGCAATTGAGGCTTTATGACGTAAATAATAATAGGACATCCTCCTCAACATTTTTTGAACTGAAATGATGACGAAGACAAAGACACATAAATGTTTGACTAAGTCACATAGGCGGACAATTTCAGTACAGATGATGTAAGTTAATCAGTAGATAATAAAATCAAGAAGAAGAACAAAATTTTAAAAAATGTGAGAATGCAAAATAATGAGAAAATAAAAGTAAAGCATAAAATAAAAATTAAAGAATTGCACATTGACGATTTCTGTCATCTAATGGCATACTATAACATTCTTCTCAACGTCTTTTCAACTATAATGCTGATGAAGACGAAGTCTTTTAAAAGTCTGAAAAAGCCCAGAACAATTAGAGTATCGATGATGTAGTGGATGTAAGCAGTGGATAATAAAATCAAAACGATAGAGAAATTGTGAAAACACAAAAATAAGGGAACACAAATTAGTAGGACTAGAAAACCACAGAATAAAAATTAAACGAATTGCAAATTGGCTAGAATCGGATAGAAGTAAATCAGCGTTTTTACCAGCCTCATCAGTTACAAGTCGAAATGGCATTGCAGCAAATACTGACAATCGGAGAGGATTAATTCCGAGTCGAAGATAATTATAACGTTCCCTAGAATCATTCTGGATCGCTCAGTAACAGCTCGTTCATATTTTTTCTATCAACATTGGATAGAGTTCTGAGAAGAGGGAATAATCATTACAGTGAGTTAAAAGTCAAAAAGTTGTGAATTATCTACTACATAGAAATATGAAAAGTTGTATACTTCAACTACAATTCAACAATACTCCAACGAACTTTTCATTCAATGAATAATGGAGGGGTCTAAGTTATTATAATATACACACGTTATTAATATGTTATATTGAAAATTCGCTGAAAATCAATAGAGCAAATCGTTTTTAGATATTTTTAAATAATTCAAGACAAATGGAGAGTTCTTATCAATTCTTTCAAGGAAGAGAAAATTTTAAAAATTTTTTTTAATTTTTTTTTCTAGTTTTAATTAAAATATTACGGAACATATTATAAAATGTTAGAATACAATCAATGGGCGATATCTGAATAATAATTAAAACCTACACTTTTTTAACAGCCTCTGGGTCGTGGAGCAATATATACTGTAGCAGCTCGTTGCTCTGATCGGTGATTTTTCGTGGTTTCTCTCGTCAACCCCAGTCGAATGCGGGAGCAGTATCTTAACAAACGGGCCATGGACCGCACGCGAGCTTTCCGTCCTCGTCCTAGCCCTATCCTCACTATTACACATATTTTTGCTTAAATGCACAACACTTGAACAGATGTAGAGAGACCAGTCGGTAGCTTAGGGTTTGTGGCGGCTGGGGCCCTCCTGAGGGAGATACCTGTTCGGGAAAAGCCGACGTGAAGGTCGGCGCTGGATCTCGCCATCTAGTGAGGGAAGAACATTCACACTTCTCGTGACACACTTACGGGAATAATACCAGTAGAAGTTAACGCGCCTGTAAATTCGAAATAAACAAATGCTTGTATTCTTCAGTCTTTGCCGTAATAATAATTGATAAAGTAGTTATTTATCGCCACACTTCTTTTATAACTAATTTTACGAACCACTTGTATCACTTCACAAATATTTCGTTCCATAACTGCATTTGCATTACTTCATGAACTGACGTAAACACAAGAATCTTTAGGCTTTAAATAAAGAGGTCATGACAGTCAAAATGCATACTCAGAATATAGTCCTATAAATATTACAGATTACCCTCGCGGCGTATGCATCGTTTTCCCCATTAAATCTCGTAAACACATACGTCACGTACATTAAAAAAAAAAAACACGACGCCACCGCACTCACTTTACTCCCGACAAATCCAATTCCAGACGTTCTCATAAAGTTCCAATCCACTTTTTCCGCGGCCACTTACAAAGTAGATGTATGTGTGTGTCTCGGCGAGAGGCTCTCAATGCTACAGTCCCCCACTCTTCCTCCCCCTCCTCGTCCTGCGCTGCCACCGTCCTCGTCCTCCTCCCAAATCACGATTTACGACGCGGGGGATTCCCCGCGGGGCTAGGAAATTGCACTTCGCTTAAGCGCCTCACACGTCCCACGGTCCGAGAGCCAGCGAGCGCCGACTCGCTTACACACGACCGCATTGCCGCGAGACCGCATCTGGTTTCGACACCTCACTTTTACTCGGCCTTTAATTCATTTACTGGATTTGAGAGAGAACTTTAAATGTGTGTGCTGAGAGGAAATATATTCTTCGGTTGGCGACAGATAAAAAAGGTTCAGCGTGTGTTGTGGAGATGAAAAAAAATCTAATTGCTCTTTTATTTGCGAATGAAAAATGTATTAATTCTAGTAACAAGATTTTTTTCGTTTTTATGTAGATTGTCCTTTTTCTGATACACGTGCGTTTTTTCAAAATATGAGAGGACTTCATTTTACCGCGTGGAGTTCTTATTTCAAGTTCATTAGCTCATATTCATAGTGTGAGGTTTCTGGTTGAGTGGTAGTCCTCGATTATAATCTTAAGGAATATCCTCCTTGTAGTTACGATCTACATTTTTACAATTGTTTGTCGAGGAAGGTAATTTATTTCTATAAAATAATATTTTGCGTGAAAGTCAAAAAGACAATTCAAACTTTTCTCCGAATATAGTTTTGTGGCTATTAGAGTTTTGGCCACAATCCATGATTTCCTGCGAAAAATATTATTTCATCTCCTTTGTATTTTAAAATATTTTTCTTTTTGTCACAATATTACAATCACAATCAAGTCACAATATCACAATCAAGGGAAGAACGTACTCATGTGACCGAAGGGTTCAGATAAATTGGTATATGGCATTTGTTTAACCTAGCAGTTCACTATAAAATTGTACGACTATTTTTCTGATAAATGTATACTATTAAAGGAAAGCACTTTGAGAAAGCTTGAAAAGTTCTAATTCGAAAAACTTTTAACGTGTCTCAGTATACTTTCAATTTTCTAAACTAATGGTGTTAAAATGTCTCTCATGTGATAAACTGCCTGAAAGACACTGTCATTTAAAGATGGAATATTTAATCAGAAAGTATTTTCATACAAAGATGGTTAGTTGTAACCATGTGTTGCTATATTTCCATAAAACATTTGGCCTAAAACCTATCTGGCTATGTCTTGACTGGTGTTATTACTGAACCATCTCATACGGCCATCTAAAGAGATCGTTGATTAATTATTAATGACAGGTTCGCTTAACATACATAATTCTCAAAAGAATATAGTAAACACTAAACTTACGTAGCATAACTCCCTCTTACTGCGTTATACAATAGTTGCCAGTCAATCTTACCACACATTCCTTTACTATCTCAGAAAACATCAACTTTCAATTATACCAAGAATTCAATTTCTAAAAATGTTATTTCTTCGATAATCTCACTCACGGAAAGAAGAGATATACACTTCGTTATCAACGGAAAGGACATTTATATTACTGTGTATATAACTGAGACATATATTTGGCGAACAAACAAGTTTGCATCTCGAAATGGATTACTCAGCGACGAAGCGATTTCCATTCTTCTGATAAACGACACGACACATCCTATAGCGGTAAACGTTGGTGCAATCTGAAAAACATTGGAATTTTGGGGTGTGTGAAAGTGAATTTGCTGGAGTAGGCTGAAGAAATCTGCACCAAGATATGGAATTTGACAACACGAACGAGGGCTTAGATAAATGTTTTCACGAAGTAGTTAATCTCTCGAAAGATCAACGACCTATCATGTAATCTTCAGTCGTATGGGTGAATTTTGGTTGGGTTTCCTTTCATTTCTTTTTGATTTTCTTATTTGTTGCATTTTTATTGCTCAAGAGTTGTCACCTTCAAAATCCTACTTTTCTGCAGATTTGTTGTTGGATTTTTTGTTTTGAAATCCCGTTATTTTTCTTCTTCTTCTTGATCCTCTCTCACAAAATAAATATTCAATTTCTTGTAGTTGAGAACTACCATTATTGCTTTCTCGTCTTATTTTATTCCATGCTTAATCCAATTCTTTCCTTTACACACATTTAGACTCATTCTCTTTCTTGGTGGTTTAAGGGAAGCAAACTTAAAATTAACTGGAAGGTATTATATTTAAGGGGTCACTATACAAATGTTTACATGTAATATCCCATTTCCTCATTTAACCCATACGGCGATGTTAACTAGGAAGTTCTTGTATAAAAATATTAAACAAATAATAATAACAATAATAATAAAATTGAAAATAGAACAAAGAATAAAATGTTACACTAAAGAGCGAATATATAAAGATGGGCCGTGTTCGGAAAATAAAAGGGATCACCCAACCTACAAGAGACACATTAATATTAACGTTCTATTGGCAGAATCTTAACCATTAAAGTAAATTTCTTTTTAATAGAATAGTTTTTTTGGAACTAATTTTAGAGTAAAGTCGAATTTTCAAAAATCCAAGAATATTGCACTTTTTTCTACTACACACAAAATAAACAAACACATGAGGCATGTGTCTAAATCTGAACATGAGACGTTCTTTAATTTATCGCTACATAATTTCAGCATTAAATTGTATTGCCTCGCATAATGTAAACTGCCAGTGATAAGTAGTGAAGACGTATAGACAGAAATAGAGATGCGGGAGTGAAAGAAGTAAATATAAAACTCATAAAATTAAAAATAGAGGTAGACAGAACGACTTATGAAGCCTGCCCAAGTAGAGGAGGAGCAAGTGTGACGTACTGGAAATAAATAACACAGACGACTGTTTCTAACAGAAATATATAACTATATTTACACAATAATTTACAAAATAAAACATCCGGCAACCTTTCCAATCCCTTAGCTGCGAACCCCCGCGACCGTCCCTAGGCCCAGCCCAGTACCACTGCTTTAAAGCAGGCTAGCAACGCGTGGTGCGAAGCTGTCGGACACAGAATCCCGTAACTATCGTTACAACATGACCTGACGCCAAACCGGTCTTCGCCTCGAAGACCGCGTGCTAGGATAGCAGTGGAGATATCACCCGGCCTTTCGACCTCTACATATCCCGCGTGGGCGCTCTTGATGCAGCCTTAAGTACCGGAGGCTCGCCCCTCCCTCGGCGCTCCCATGCCGGCGGGCGTCAGGAAGGCTCGACGGCCAGCCTTCTCTAGGAGTCTTGCGACATAGTCCACGACTCGCAGTAACCTTCTCTATAGTTATATTTGGAGAGTTTCCGCCCCATCCCCTGGCCTATTCAGCGCGTCTTCAGCTCGGCGCGCGTCAGCGTGCACAGCGCATGCCACCCGCCCCAATCCCGCATCCGACTCAAGCATGGGGAGGACGGTTTTCCGGCACGGGAAAGGAAACTATGCGCGACGCCACACAAGAATGGACCGAGGGATAGTGTCTGAGGCAATGATTATTTACGAACTGATATGGCCATTAGTACGTTAGTTTAGGAAATTTTTTATCCCCGCAGGAGTAGGTCTTCCTCTCTCCCAGGAGACCTACTTATCTGCTTGCTCGGATATCTCTTCACAAAGGGGCCCCATCAGACGGAACTAGTTCTGGTCTCTTGACAAATATTGTAGTGGAGGTATGTGTGTAAGTAAGGGGTGAAGATAAAACAACGAAGAAGAAGAAAAGGTCCGTGAGCCGTTCGTTAGGGTACTGCTTGGGCATTCACTTGCTATTGATTGAAGAAACTACAGAAAACTACCGATCAGAGCATTCTGACGATAGAATCCTCCTCCAGACAGCAACTGAATTCAACGTAGTCCGAGACAATGAGAGATGGAGTGCGAAACGGAACGAGACAGCTAGAAAAAAGAGAGAAACAAAAGCCACAGGCACAGAGACAGATGAAGGCAGATAGAGAGGGGAGGGCGGGCGGCGGGCGAAGTGCTCGGGCGAGTGACCAGCGAGGGGAGCCCTGACCTTGTCCAGGGGGAGCCCAGGCGGCGGCGCGGCGGCCGAGCCAGGGGCGGTCCTCACGGGGGCAGAAGGCGGGGCAGAAGGCGGGGCAGAAGGCGGGGCAGAAGGCGGGGCAGAAGGCGGGGCAGAAGGCGGGGCAGAAGGCGGGGCAGAAGGCGGGGGCAGAAGGCGGGGCAGAGGGCGGGGGCAGAAGGCGGGGGCAGAAGGCGGGGGCAAAAGGTGGAGGGCAGAAGGTGGAGGGCAGAAGGCGGAGGGCAGAAGGCGGGGGAAAGGCGGGGGCAGAAGGCGAGGGCAGAAGGCAGGGGCAGGGCGGTGGCGGGGCGGGGGCGGAGCGGGGCAAGGCTGCGTCGGGCAGGGGACAGGGCGGGTGCGGCAGAGTGGGGACGGGCCATGGCGGGGCGGGGCGGGGCGGGAGGGGCCGGGCTAGGGCGGGGTGGTGGCGGGCGGCACGGGGCAGGGGCAGGGCGGAGGTGGCGGCCCTCACGGGGCAGCGGCGAGATGGCGGGGCGGACGGGGCAGAGGCGGGGCTAGAATGGCCTCACGAGAGGGGCGAGGGGGAGGACGGGGCGAGGTGGGTGGGAGGGCGGGGGTGCGGGGTGAAACGGCAGGAGTGTCGAGGACAGTGTGGTGGTGAGGAGGGTCAAGCCAGTGTGGACCACGGGCGGTAGGACAGGCCGGCGTGGATAGAGGATAAGGTAGTGAAGATGAGTCAGTGAGAAGAAGCTGGTGGAGCTGGGATGGGCCGATTTGAAAGGTTTGTCGTGAATTGGAGTAGGAACAGTGGTGATGGAAGAGGCAAAGCATGGGGTGATGATAGCGGTGGGGGCGGTGTCGATGGTAAGGTGTAGCGAGGTTAGGATTGACCAGCGGGGAGAGGTAGGTGAGTCTTGGGCGGTTAGGATGGGCCGATTTTAATGGAGCACTGGGGACGATTAATAAGCATTTTCATATCATTATCACATCACGATTTATAACAATTATCATATCATATCATTATCACATCACCCTTTCATATATTTTATTCATGTGGCATTTGGCCTTCATTTTAGACAACCCCGTATGCATTTGTACATAGAGTACATGTCGCTAGAACTGCAGCAGAAGGTGAGCCGCCCAACATGTCTATAAGTTATCTAAAAATAATTAGAGAATGTCGAAAGTTAACTCCGTGTTATAAAATTTCGCACTGCGATTTCATTGGCAAAAATGTAAACTTTGTAACATTTAGCCTGTTACACTCTTTAGCTAATTACAGACACCTGTCAGGAACCGAACCGGCGACCTCCCAGCCATTGCAAAGCGTAGCCTTTACTCTCGCCGCTACCATTCCCGGAGCAACGAAGTTAGAGGCGGTTTAAGGACGACGGGTCGGAAACCGTCGCTATGTTGGAATATCATCCCCACCCCCGGCCTCACCCACCCTCGGCGCCTCTGCCGCCCCCGCGCCGGCACAAATTGGTCTCGGCGCTCACGCTGCTCGCTGCGACGCCGGCACCCTTCCCCGCCTCTGCCCACGCCCCACCCTGTCCCTCCCCGCACCCGCCTAGGCCATCATCTCCCGCCTCTACCCGCGCCTCCCCGCCCCTTCCCACCCTCCGCCCCGCCCCGCTACCGCCCCGCCCCAGGACCGCCCACACCCTCCCCGACCCGCCACCGACCCGCTCCTCCCCGCCTCCGACCCGCCCCGACCCGCCCCGACCCGCCCCGACCCGCCCTGATCCGCTCCCACCCCACCCCGACCCGCTTCCGACCCGCCCCGAACCGGCCCCGCCCCTCCTCCGACCCGCCACCGACCAGCTCCCGCCCCGCCTCAGACCCGCCCCCGCACCGCCCTCGACCCGCTCCCGCCCCGCCCCGCCCCGCCCTCCCCGCCCTCCCCGTCCCGTCCCCGCCCGCCCCGCCCGCCCTTCTCCCGACGCCTCCTCCCCGCCCTCGAGGAAGCAGGGTCCTCGCACGCTGATGCAGCAAAGTGTTTCCCGGACCGAGATCTTGAAAATCTCCGCTGTGATACGCTCGGAAGTGAACTTCAAACGCGCGCCGACACTACGATGAAAAGCGAGAGCGTGACCATGTGGGAATACAGCCTGAATTTACGGAGTGTGAAAAAATATGTTTTTTGCTCGATTTATCACTGAAAGTCTTCCGTGTCGATTTGAAGGATTATAAAATGAATATATTTACGTCTGTTATATTGTTGTAATGGTTTTATGACTCAGTATTTTTATAACAATTTTTTTCTTGTTATACAATCATGATGTTTCGATCCTATTTGAGTTGTTTTTTTTTCAAAAATTAAAAAAGTAATGAAATAAGTGTTCACATGATGGTGCATTTTCAATAGAATGGTCTTCAACTAATTACAGCCTACATATATAATACCGCGATGCATTAGGAACATTAATAGAACATGATTGTATAACAAGAAATAAATAGTTATAAAAATACTGAGTCTGATTATGAAGGTCAAGAAACCATTACAATAAAGTTTTAGGATTGTACATTTAAATATTTGAATGTTGGTAGAATTGAATTTACTTTTAAGTGATTTAGTTAGTAGATTACATATTTGTTTTTCCCGAATATTTTTAACAATATGATTTCACTGGTATTCTTGAGTGGAAACTCATGTATTTTAATAGAGTAGACTATAAGATATTTGCCCAACTCATCGCAATAAATGTATAGTTCTTGTTTACAGTAACTATCCCTTTTCAGAAAAAGTATTTATTTTTAATCATTTCATCAATGGACAATCTAATTAACTTTCTTATTTTGGGTCAACAAACGTCTTTTTGTTCATACCCGATATAAAATGCATTGATATAAGTTAGGTAATATCTGGGTTAGTGTAATTGTACGTTAGCTAACTAAATTTTTATAAGGAGATCATTAAATTTCTCGGCGTCTAACATCACATAGGGAGGATAAACATTTTCACTAGTCTTATGAAACCTTATTTAATTTTTCTGAACTGAATATTACAATTAATTAATTTTATAACTTAATTTATATTTATTTTATTCATTCTAAGAACAATTTTAACAAATCCTGATTCTCTCTTTCAGATAATGTTTCCGAAATAAGAAAGGCAATGAGATATCCAACGGTCTACATTCACAACGTCATAGATCTGTAAAAGCCTGAGGTATCACCACCGTAGCATGATGTTTGCATTCTTATTTGATAAAAATTGGGAAATTTTTATTCCACAATAATGAACAAATTACAGCAATCGATCTGTAACAAATCTTGAAGACATTGTACTTAAATGTAGGAATGCTTACTTGACACCAATGCAAACGCTCTTTCTTTACAAACAAGTTGTTTGTTTTTTATGTCACCCATAGAGTTAATACCCTCACTACTTACTCGTCATATTTAAGACGATTGTTTCACTGACGAAATATTTTTTGTGGTTGAAATTAACCTTTCATTAGTTCAAAATAACCCTCTTATTAGTTTCCAACTTAGAACGTATGTCGTTAAAAATATTGCTCACTAACGTGTCAAGTCAGCTCATCTACATTTTAACTGTACTTTTTTCGAGTTTCTTTGTAGGTCAAACTTTTATGCGGTTGATATTAATCATTACCAAGGTTTTAATTCTGATGACCTAAAAAATCTTTGAGAATTGCTTATATAATTACTTAAAAATAAAAGGAGTTGGCCTAGAATATTACTTGAAAATATGAGGAAAATTTACTAATTTTTTAAAAGGATTTCAAAAATTTGAATGAAAATTTGTATGTATTTAATGAAATTTACAATTTTAAATAAAATGTATTTATATAAATATATATTTAATATAAAGTCTGTATTTTAGAAAGAAATGTAAACCTCAGCTCCGTTCTTCCAACCGTCAATTTTGAAAGGTCCAGGAAGTTACCGAAGATCTGTGTAATTTTGAAAGTCCACTGCAATAGTGAATTTCGTCATATACTGATGATACTATAAAAATTTAGTTTTAGTGTGTCATCGTAAATTCATGAAATATTCTCTAACGAAAAACACGAAAAAGAAACAAATGCGCAAAAATGAAACAAAAGTTTGCCACTTCCTGTAATATAAAAAATGCCACTTCCCGTAATATACTTACGGGAAAAATGCCAATAGTAGTTAACGCACCTGAAAACTTGAAGTAATTAAAGGCTTGTATTATTCAGTCTTTGTCTTATAACCAAGACACCGATTCTGATGATCAAAGGTTTATTTGAAAATGACCAATAAAATAACTTAAAAATAAGGGGAAAATGAGTTTTTTTTAATAAATACTAAAATATTTCTGTAAAAAGTACTTATACAAAAAATGTCAATTTGTCATTGTAAATTCAGGATACATTCACTAACAAAAACCAAGAAAAGGAAACCAAAAGCGTAAAAATGACAAATATGACACAAAAGTCCACAAAAAATCCTTAAAAATTGAAAATTGGCAAAAAATAATTAAATATTTTCCAATAACTATACATTCCCTCCATTTCATTACCTATATCCTATTCCATTCCATTACTTATACGTCGTGGTAAACTTTCATTTGCAAGTTAAGCTAGGTGTAGAATAGAAAGGATGGAATGTCATCAGAATCCTAGCCCAGATCTCATTTGCCTCATAATTATGGAACAAAATTATTTAGAATTCAAATAAAATAGGGGCGCAACTTTACCACCATCCTAAGGCGCCTGTTTTGGGCAAACCTGCAGCCAGGTATTCATGAAGTCCGCCCTCCGCCACTCGCGCTATCGCCGTCTCCAGGCCGAGCCCTCTTTGTCGCGCGCCGCCTCGCATCACCTGGCGGAGGGGCGGGGCTGGGAAGGGGCGTTGATGGGCGAGGCACAGGGGCGCTTTACGACGCTGTAAACGCATGACAATATGACGACACGGGCCTCGCCCCTCCCCACCCCTCTCCACCGGCGCGGCGGAGGCGCCTGGGCTTAGGGGAAGCCCTGATACAAATGCAGCCACGCAGCGGGTGTTGCCACCGGAGGAGAAGTTTTACGAGTTCTTTGGCGTTCCGGAGGAGAGGAAATCGAAAGTGTTGCAGGCAATCGATAAAGGTTTGACGTGCTGTATGAAGGTATGAAAAATAAGACGGTGTTCCGAAAAGGGACGATTGACGCATTTGATTTTTGGAAGAGTTTCCATGATTAATTTATAATAATTATCGTTGTTGTGATTGAAAATCGGGTTAAGGATATGTTCTTTTTACGAGTATACAATACTTTAAATAAACTATTTACTTAATTTTCATGATAAAGCACGTTCGAGTTAGCTTTCATAAATCTTTATTTATTATAACATAAGTATTAAAATGGATTCAGACGAACCAATTATTAAAAATTTATAACCACCATCAGTTCCCAAAGATCGCACATTCATCGGCGATTAGAAAAACTGTGAATTGTTGTAATATATTGTAAATATGACAAAACATACTGCAAAATCAGAAGTTCCAATGGCTTCAGAGCACAGGGCAATCAATGACTGATATAAATGCAGCCACACAGTAGGTGTAATTGCCGAATGAGAAGTTCAACGAATTCTTAGGTGTTCGGGACGAGACGAAATCGAAAGTGTTGCAGTCAATCGATAAAGGTTTGACATAGTACACTAAGATATAAATTATTTTACGGTGTTTGAAATATTAACTAAATGATGACTAATTTTCAGTGTGAACTTCCATAATTTATTATTATTGAAACTAATGGATTTTATATCAATATGACTGATTCATTTCTAGTTTTTCCCTGAACTCACTTACCATTTAAAACACACAAAAAAACATTAAATTGACAATGATGCTGTGTTGTTATTGTAATTGAAAATATGGTTCAGGTGTTCACGACACAAAAGAGTAAAATATTTTATTTACATAATTTATATATTTTGACCGATCTAACTGACTCAAGAAAGATTTGAAAAACGTAATTTCTGCGAATATGTGCATAGGAATTGTCTAAGCAAATGAAAGTTACAATTTCATTGCCTTAATGAATAAATCCCTAAACTGTTAAAATTATATGTATACATCTAACTCCACTCCGAGGTCCACCTCTGCCCGCCCTCACCGGGAGGTTGGTCAGATATCAACTGATGTCAATGCAGTGCCTCTAACCAGGAGGTCCTAGGTTCGAGTCCCGACGGCGGCAGCAGGATTTCCGACACTAGCTTGACAGCTAGGTCAGATTCAGTCGCCGTCGGGAGGAGAATTCTAGCGGCCGGCTGCTCTGATCTGTAGTTTTCCGTGGTTTCTCCGATCAACACCAGGCGAATGCCGAAGCAATACCCTACCCAAACGGGACTGCGCACGATCTTTCCTTCCTCTTCCTTGTCCTATCCTCTCCTCTTACACACACAGTTACACTAGCATGCACCACACTACCACATATTTCAGGTCGGGGTTAGAGCTATTTCCGGCTGGGGCGGTGCCCCAGCGCTGGTGGAGATACCCGGTTGGGGAAACTCCGCTAGCCAACGGTAGGTTGGCGCCGTATCTCACCACCCAGCGGAGGAAGATCTCCGCCATCTCCCGAGGAAAAATATGCACTACACTTACGGACTAATGACGCTAAGATCCTTCTCTCAATCCTTTGGCCATCCCCCCTGACCGTCACTCGGTCCTCTTAAACGTCTCGCACTTCTGAGAAACCACAGAATTTTGATTTCTGCTCAGAAGCTTCAAGATACATCAGTTTGCTTACGCACCTGTCATAGTACTCTATATTCTATTTTAGTAATAATTTCTTCTGGAAGAGCAAAACTCACCTGGAAGGAAGAAATAATTCAAATTTTAAAGGAGAAAAATTGCAAGAGAAAGACTGGAAAGGTAGAGATAGATGTAAAAATAATATTAAAAAGGTCCTTAAATAGATGTCGATATTTTAGAAATATTCAAAAGTGGATGTATTTGGAAAAATAGGTACAGAAAAATGTATTTTGTACATAAAACCTGCGAATAAAAAATTATTCTACACGTTTTCAGCTTTCTTGATTATTGCTATGTAATCGAAAAGATTTTAAGTATTAAATATATTTATACCTACACAATACTTTTTTCTCAATTTTTACAATTTCATGTTATAGATTTGTAATAACAATATAATGTTGTAAAGTAAGGACAATATGACAAAACCAACTCTAAAAGCAGAGGTGTCAACTGTTTTGGAACACAGAACAAGCCTTGTTTCAAGTGTAGCCACGTTACGAATGTAGCTACCGTAGAAAACGTTTTACGAGCTTTTGATGTTCAATAGAGAGCAAGAACGAAATTAAAATTGCTGCCATCCGGGTGGAATAAATCAGTCGTTTAAGGATAGAAAAAATATGGGGTTCGGGGGAATGGATCTTATCCATTATGGATTATCACTGATTTTCTGATTTTTTGGTTTCATTATCGATTGTTGATTATTTGCAATAGAAATCTAGCAATAATGTCTATAATGTTTCTTTCGTGTCCCATATTGCTTAAAAGCATTTCATGCACATATTTCAATGCACACTACCTCTAAATAATGCCCCTTCCGTGTCTATCAATCAGACCATCCACAGCATGCTTTACATCACTAAATATTTCTCTCTTGAGTCTATCAATCAAAGTATCCACTGCATTCTCATTAACCACCCAAGAACAAGTGCCTACTTCATATTTACACTTCAGTCAAGGCCGCAGCGATGCCTTCTCAGTGTTTTCTGTACTCCCCATGCACACTACCTCTAAATAATGCCCTCTTCCGTGTCTGTCAAACAGACTATCCACAGCATGCTTTATATCACTAAATAATTGTCTCTTGTGAGTCTATCAATCAAACTATCCACAGCATCCTTATAGAGCCCCAAGAACAAGATCCGCTTCATATTTACACTCCATTCAAGGCCGCGCGATGTCTTCTCAGTGAATGCTGTACTCCTCATGCACACTACCTGTAAATCATGCCGTCTTCCGTGTCTGTCAAACAGACTATCCACAGCATACGCTACATCACTAAATAATTGTCTCTTGTGAGTCTATCAATCAAACTATACACAGCATCCTTATTGAGCCCCAAGAACAAGATCCCGCTTCATATTTACATTCCATTCAAGGCCGCGGCGATGCCTTCTCAGTGAATGCTGTACTCCTCACGCACACTACCTGTAAATCATGCCGTCTTCCGTGTCTGTCAAACAGACTATCCACAGCATACTCTACATCACTAAATAATTGTCTCTTGTGAGTCTATCAATCAAACTATCCACAGCATCCTTATAGAGCCCCAAGAACAAGATCCGCTTCATATTTACACTCCATTCAAGGCCGCGGCGATGTCTTCTCAGTGAATGCTGTACTCCTCATGCACACTACCTGTAAATCATGCCGTCTTCCGTGTCTGTCAAACAGACTATCCACAGCATGCTCTACATCACTAAATAATTGTCTCTTGTGAGTCTATCAATCAAACTATACACAGCATCCTTATTGAGCCCCAAGAACAAGATCCCGCTTCATATTTACATTCCATTCAAGGCCGCGGCGATGCCTTCTCAGTGTATGCTGTACTCCTCATGCACACTACCTCTAAACAATGCCCTCTTCCGTGTCTGTCAAACAGACTATCCACAGCATGCTCTACATCACTACATAATTGTCTCTTGTGAGTCTATCAATCAAACTATCCACAGCATCCTTATAGAGCCCCCAAGAACAAGATCCCGCTTCATATTTACACTCCATTCAAGGCCGCGGCGATGCCTTCTCAGTGTATGCTGTACTCCTCATGCACACTACCTCTAAACAATGCCCTCTTCCGTGTCTGTCAAACAGACTATCCACAGCATGCTCTACATCACTACATAATTGTCTCTTGTGAGTCTATCAATCAAACTATCCACAGCATCCTTATAGAGCCCCCAAGAACAAGATCCCGCTTCATATTTACACTCCATTCAAGGTGGCCTTGGCGCCTGCAACCCGCTTCGCCGCCTCGACCCTAAGGCCCCGCGCCCCGCTTGTCGGCGCGCTCCCTTCGCGACCAATAACACACAAAAGCCCTGAAAGAATAGAGAACACTTAAGGGCCCAAACCTACTCTCCGCGCGCCGCATAAAAAGGGCTTCCCTCCGAGATTATCGCGGGCGGAAGAGCGCGCGCCGGCGATCGGTGATTCTTCCGGCGGCAGACGCCGCTCCGCGCTCGCCCCTCGCACGAGGGCGGCCCTCCCCTGGATAGGGACAAGGGAGGCAGAGAGACGGCGGGAAGAGATGGATAAAGGAGCAGGGAAAGGATGGTAACAAGGGAGGAAGATAGACGACTGACGGGGTATTGGAAGAAGAGAGACGACAGACAGGGAAAGAGGAACAGGGAAAGGATGGGGCCAAGAAAGAAATATAGACTATGGATTGGGGTATTGGAAGAAGAGAGACGACGGACGGGGAAGGTTAAAGGAGAAAGAAAG
Source organism: Teleogryllus oceanicus (assembly GCA_964035755.1). Lineage (NCBI taxonomy): Eukaryota > Metazoa > Arthropoda > Insecta > Orthoptera > Gryllidae > Teleogryllus > Teleogryllus oceanicus. The sequence goes on along the minus strand of CAXIVR010000010.1, from coordinate 79,381,286 downwards.
GGATGGAGACAAGGGAGGAAGATAGATGACGAGCAGGGAAGGATAAAGGAGCAGGGTAAAGATGGGGACAAGGGAAGAATGGAAATGTCGGAGAGGGAAGGATGAAGAAGCATGGTAAAAATGGGAACATGGAAGGAAAAGAGACGACGAACGGGAAGAATAAAGGAGCATAGTAAAGGATAGAGACAAAGGAGGCAGAAAGACGGCGGACGGGGAAGGGTACCGGAGCGGAACAAAGGATGGGGATGTGGGGAGCATAAAAGAGAACGGACAGGGAAGGATAGAGGAACACGATAAAGGAGGGGAGCAAGAAAGAAAGATATACGATGGGCAGGGACATTGAAGGAAGAGAGACGACGGAGAGGGAAGGATAACGAATCAGGGTAAAGATGGGAAAATGGGAGGAAGGGAATCAACGGACAGAGACGGTTAAAGGAACAGAGTGAAGGATACGGACAAGGCACGAAGAGAGACGGCGGGCAGAGACGGGTAAAGGAGCAGGAACGGGCAAGGATGGGAACAAGAAAGAAAGATAGACGATGGACTGGGATATTGGAGGAAGAGAGGCGGCGGACAGGAAAAGGTAAAAAGGGAGACGTCACGCAGGGAAGGTTGAAGGAGAAGGAAAAGGGATGGGCACAAGGGAGGAGAGTCGATGGACAGGAAAGGATAATGAAGTAGGGTAAGAGATGTAGCCAAAGGACGAAGAAGAGACGACGGACAGGGAAGAATAAAGAAAAATGACAAAGTATGGGAGACAAGGGAGAAGATGAGACGACGAGCAGGGAAGGATAAATAGGTAGGAGGATAACAGGTAGGAGCAAGGTAGAGAACGGAGACAAATATGAAAGAGAGACGACGGATAGAGAAGAATAAATAATAAGGGTAAAGGATGAGGACAAGGGAAGAAGAGTAGATGGACAGGAAAGGATAAAGAAGTAGGTTAAGAGATGTAGCCAAAGAAGAGACGACGGACAGGGAAGAATAAATTCAGTTTGTTAATAAGTAAGGCGCTTCATGAGCTTCCTTATCCTAAGTAGTTCGTTTTAGAATTAAGTTAATTTTAAGGTTAATTTAAGCCACGAAAATGCATGTGTAAAAGTACTATAGTACTGATCTATGTAAATTCAAGACCAATAAAAAGAAAATGAAAATGAAAAAAGGGAAGAATAAAGGAATATGACGAAGTATGGGAGACAAGGAGAAGATGAGCAGGGAAGGATAAAGGAGCAAGGTAGAGAACGGAGACAAATATGAAAGAGAGACGACGGATAGGGAACGATTAAAACGTCTAAATATCGGGCGTGTCGCTGTGATGAGAGTTCAACATGAGGATCAGGAACTTTGAAAGGCGTTGGAATTGTGGAGAGTGTTAGGAAAAAGTACGTGCAGATGGGCAAAGATGAGAAGACAGACCAAGCCCATCAAAAGGGAAGAGGAGACTGTAGGTTCCGCATGTGCGACTGACGTTAAATGGTGGTAGAAGAGGAGGACTAAGATGACTAAGAAGAAGCGAGTGTGAATAGAAAGAGCACGAAGAAAAGGTGTCGATTGCAAAATTATAACTCAGTTCAGAAATTTCGAAGTTGACGATTCCTTAACTGGAGTGCAGAACCCTATCAGATGAAGGGGAGAAGGAAGGCTGGAGGGACGGAGAAAAACGGTCGTGGGGAGTAAAGTATCGGAACAGGAAGTATGGGAGACGGAGTTAAATGGGAGATATAGTAATTAACAGATGCAAATACGGAAAAATGGCAAGTCTATAAAGAAATGTCGTAGGTGATGTGCATAATACACACGCATACATACACACACACACACACACACACACACACACACACACATATATATATATATATATATATATATATATATATATATATATTTGTTTTGGGGAACCAGCAATAGACAACAGTAGGAAAAGAGTGATAGTAGAGAGGAACGGAAGTGAATGGGTGTAGATGGATGAAGAACGGAAGAGAGTTCAGAAATATCAATCGTTATGTAAATTTCTCGGTTTTAGGTACCGGGTGCGCCACTGACGTAAAGGAAAGAGTAGGAAAAGGGGACAATAAAGGATGAACCTCATTGGTGGTCAGCGGATAGTACGATCACCCTACGGGTCGTACGGAGAGCTGGGAAAGGTTACCTGCGGATGGGCAGAGATTGGATCGGGTAGATCCAGGGGAATTTGTTTTTTAAATACCTGACCCTAGTCAGATCGAAGAGGACTTTTATAGATACCTGACCCTAGGAATATCGAAGGGGCTTTGTTTTATAGATACCTGATTCTAGGCAGATCGAAGGGGACTTTGTTTTATAGAGACCGGAGATGACCCTGACGTGTGATGTTAAAAGAAGGTGACCAATAACATTAAGAGACTTTTAGAGTATCTAACGTCTGTTTATGTCCTTACAAATGTTTCACATTGCGAAGAAATGAAATTTGCTTTTAATTAAATTGGTTCCATCGATTAAAAAAAATTGATAATTGGTAAAAAAAATTAATATGTGATTTTTATTTGGTATGATTACATTTACAATACGAGACAATCAGAAAATTTAAATATGGCTAACAGAATCATGAGTCAAAAACTGTGAAAGCTCAGACACAAATATATAATTCCAACTTGGTTTCGAAAATCCATATAATTAAGACTTTAACTCGCAAATGATCAAAAAAAGAAAGCAGTGTTACATCTCATTAATACTAAAATTGACGGTAAGAGAAATGCAACTACAAGAAGAGCACTTCAACAAATACAGGTCAAAACGAGTAAAAGTCTGTAACAGGTCGCTATAGCACAAGCAAAATTCAGTCCGACCAGCAGTTTTGTCCGAGAGGGTAACGTAAATTACTCTTATTATTTTAGGAATGGCCACTCGCAGGAATTTTACGCGTTTTGAGCAGGGTTTCCAATTCTTTTACTAGCGCTGAAGCGTTTCAAAAACGAAAAAAAGTGTAAAAAATCAAAAGGGAGATTGAATTTTCTTAGCCACTCCCATGAATGTTTGCATTCAATATTTGACGCATTTATTTAGTGAGCAAGAATTGATTATTATTTATTGCAATGTCGTCCAAAATTTTAAAACGTATTACAGGTCTCCTAATGGTCCATCTGATAATTTTTAAACATTTACAATCGAGTCTTGAAAGAAAATCAAAACGTGTTTCCACATTCAAATGTCCTTAAGTTGATCTTTCTCCTATATATTTTTTATATGCCTCATATTTTGAAATGTCATCACTTATTGTTAAAACAGCATCGTGAAAAAATTGCCGTAACACTTGGCAACACAGATTTGCTTAATAATTACGAGAAAATTCGGATATCAAAGGAAGAGTCTATTCAAGATCTGCTGTATTGGACAAACATTAGCGACGTCATACTCATTCGCCTACTCGACTTCAAATATATATTAGTTTTGTTATTACGAGGATGTAAATATTCCTGAAAATGTAATAAGTGCAATAAATGGAGATTTTTAGTACATGTGGAATTCAGTACTCGGATTATCATTATCGTCGGGTATCAATCGTGCGTATGTATTGTGATATACCAAAAATTACGGATATTTGATTTAGGCAAAATAGAGGTTAAAATGTTGTAGATATTGCAAAAGACGGGGGTTTCTATGGTGCAGATACGCAGATGACACCGTAGCAACGCGGGTTCGTGCGGAAGGACACCGTAGTAACCGGGAGAGCTGTCAAGTAAACACGATAGGTGCACCGTAGCAACGCGGAAAAAACAATAGAGGGAAAACACAGCGAGCTTTGAAGGGTGGATCAGATTGGGAATTAGGGCATTCCGACTCGTGTCGTGGTAGTGTGCGGATCGCTTGTGCGGTTTTTCTTGAGGTTAATTATCAAATCGGGACTTGTGATATTTCGTGAGAGTGAAGATTGAACTTGAACATAGAATATTTCCGCAGTAGTGGTGCAACTGGGAACTTGTAAAAGTTACGTGTTGTAGCATTGCAAACTCGGACGTGTAATATTTTCATGAGTGAACTGGAAAGTGTTCTTAGAATATTTTCGCGGTGGAGTTACAAGATTTGACTTAGAAATTTTACCAGTAAATTGTGAATTGCCAGCTTAGGCGATAGAAAATAATATAAGAGGATATTATATTCTGACCTGGGAAAGTAATCAGTTTGAAATAGGCGCCCACCTGAGGCGCAATATAAAGAGTATATGCAGTGTTTGAGAAGTGGTTGGAGAAAGTTTCGACTTGGTCGCAGATCATCGTGGACTTCGATAAGAAGGAAGATTGGTTTACTCTACATGGCGACATCGAGTGACGTTCGCGCGAAGAGGCAAGAAAGGATAAAAGATTCTATAACAGAAAAATGGTCATGACCTAATGATAAATTGTAATTATCAATGATAGTTCATAACTTTGGCATGCACAATAAATTATAATTCATAGTTTGAAGAAAAGCTGATTCTCATTTGCCATTACATGCAATCCTTGAGTAGACATTTTAGAATTATTTTCAGATTCGTCGTCACTCCGTATGGATGGCAGATTGAGTAATTGGTTGCGAAGTAAGTAGAAAAAAATATTGCATAAGAACCCGTCGAACGAGCTAGCGATATTGACATTTATTTGTAATATATCCGAAGACAGTAATAGATAATCAGGAATTCAAGTGTAACCCTTTTCCTGGCGCCCAAATTATTTATAAATTCGGAAATTGGTTACGATTTACAGTTGCATTTATTAGTAAATAATAACGTTTCAGTGTGTAACTGCCAAAACTCCAAAGCGCTTCCACCACAATCTGATCTAACTTTCAAGCGAAGCCTGACTTGTTATGAATTCTCACAATATTCAGGTAGAAAAAACGTATCTTTGTGGCTTGCATGTTGAGTGTGCGAGCATTACTAACACGAGGGAAATCCCCTTGCACATTCTCCATCACAGTACGAGAACGCCTGCCCCCTCGCATTGCGAACACGAAGAGCAGATCTACGCGTCGTAATTAGTCATAATTATTTCAGGAACTCTCACTCGTGTTCTCAGTTCGTTTTGTGTTTTCCCCAATTGCCCTTCCTTTTGCCGTTTCCCATATTCCTTACCTATGTTATTCACAACCTAAGTGAGCTTATTTCTCAGCTTTCTCTCCTTATCTCCCTCATTCGTCGCACTTTATTTCTCGATTCCCCTGTATCCCCATGAGTTTCACTATCCCAATATATTTTTCTACTTTTTAGCTCACCTTCCTCCAATTTATATTATTTCATAAATCTCCACGTTTCATAAATCGTCCACATATTTCTCCATTTTTCAGTTTTATGTTGTGTCTATTAAGTCACAAAATGCCTCAATTTCTCTTCACTTTCTTTTCTCTTACTCCACTTTGATTTTTTTTTTCCATATTCTATTCTTTGACCCTCTTCCGCATTTGTCGGCGATAAAAATTCCTTTCATTCTCTACTCTTCTCTTATTCGTAGTCTCTCATTACGCTTAATCGCTTTTCACTTACATTTTCCTACTATTTCTCCTTCGTCACTTTCCATTTGCTTTCACTACAGGTTTCTTGTTCTTATTGCTGTCTCCTCGTTTCAGCCCTCTTATTCTTATTCTCCTTGGCTCTCCTCTCAACCGTTTTTTTTGTGACTAAACAATCTCTCCATTTTTCATCTGCCTCTGTACTCGTCCGTCCCTCATTTCTCCTTATCTCCTATCACCTTTCTCCCTCTCTTGACTTACCCCCTGTGTTAGCCACCCTTTCCTGCTCGGCTGTCCCTCCGCTGCGTTTTCTAATCCTTTTACTCCACTGCGCGTAAAAATATCCCGCGGCCACCTCAGCCTCCTCCTCGCGAGAGCCAGGGAGAGCAGCAAGGAGGGGGGGAGGGTGGAAGCGAGGGAGGGGTGGAAACATCCCCTTCGGCTCGTCAGCAGCCGCGCGCAACCCCTACGGACGCGGACGTCGCACTGTGGACCAAATTGGTAGGAAAGCGGGCAAAAATAGCTTCCGATAAAAAGAGCGGTAGCTCAGTGAGATGTCACTGCAACGCCTCTGACCGGGAGCTCCTAGGTTCCCACTCCCTACGGCTGCAGGAGTTTCTACACTAGCTTTTCAGCTAGGTCGAATTCAGTCGCTGTCTGGAGGAGAATTCTAGCGGCCGGCTGCTCTGATCGGTAGTTTTCCGTGGTTTCTCCGATCAACACCTGGCGAATGCCGGAGCAGTACCCTACCAAACGGGTCACGGACCGCGCGCGATCTGTCCTTCCTCTTCCCTGTCCTATCCTCTCACCTCACACTAACATGAACTACACTACCACATATTCCGGGAGACCGGTTGGAGCTTAGAGCTTGTCCCGGCTGGGGCGGTGCCCCGCTGGTGGGAGAGTCCTGGTTAGGGGGAAACCCCACTAGCCGACGGTAGGTCGACGCCGGATCTCGTCATCCAGCGGGGAAAGATCACCGCCATCTCCGTAGAAAAAATATGCACTACACTCACGGGACTAATGACCACAGCTGCTGACGCGCCCTGAAACACGAAAAATCAATCAATCAATCTTCCGATAAAGAAAGATCGTTATTAAGCAGCCACTAGTGAAATAGGTTACTCTTTGGGCATGCACAGCATGCTAAAAAAAGAATAGTTAGCACTAAGAGAAAGAGATGTGATGCTCAAATGTTGATCCCAAACATGCAACAAGGAACGAAGAAAAAATGCGTATGGCATCATCAGCTACTACTGACTAAATAAGTGAGGAATTAACAGATTTGTATACTTGAATTAAAATGTAAAGAAGGTCATTAAGGCTCTCTAAACAATTGTGAAAGACACACGTGGTTTAAAGTAAATTTATTTTTCTCATTTTCTGCTTGCAAAATAAAACGCATCTTTTACTACCAGAGTCATAAATAATTATTTAGTAATTTAATTTACTTCTTGGATGTGGACTTTAAACAGCCCAAAATTACTCTTAATGATCGGCGATTATTAAGGTTTTAACAGTTCGCCGTCCATTTAAAACAATCGAAACTAATGAACTGTGGCTAAATATTGTGGATACTCCTACTCCAAGAATAGGTATTTCTTGCTCATATGATTTATTTCTTGTACGAATACGGTATTATAAACATTGAACTACACGAAACCGAAAACACAAGTATCAGAGTTCTTTATTTTTTATTTATCGGCCAAATGACGTCGATGCCACTCGGGTACCCGAAGAAAACAAATAAGGGAGGACGATGGACCCCAGGAGAGTTTTAGTTATATGTGAAAGTCAATATATTTTATTTGTAGTTCCTTTCCGCGGTAACAGAAATAGTGAAGTTTGTTTAGAATTACTTTAATATTAACTGAATGCGAAACACGATAATTTTAATTCCAATGTAATACAATAAAATCAATATCCACCAACAACTGGTGCCTATCAAACTCTCTCTTCAAGATCTAAATATTTAAAACTATTTCTTTATCTGAACTATACTTACGAGTTGTGGAGTCCATGTACAATTGCGTACATTTTTATGTAAGTTAAACGTAGGTGGAAATGTTATTCCTAGCAAGCTAAACTTAATATTGGCTACAAATATCAAGTAATGAATGAAGGTTTAGGTTGACTCTTAGTAACTTAAAACTACTAATTGCAAAATATAATTTTTTATCAATTACTGAGAAAAGCAAATGTTCAACCTGGCCTGCTTCTTACACAAAAATATATGCAAAAACAAAAAGCACTTGATATTCATCCGTTAGATATGAGCTTAAATCATTTAAACTGGACAGTTTCAAAAAGAGTTATTTTCTTAATTAGTATGGAAAGTGTCTTCGGCGAACGAATGAAATGTTTCCGAACAAGATGGCTCCAAAAATCGACTCCGCAATTTTGAAATCAGAATGCAAAAGGGAGCAGCATGCTAAATGCAGAATGCGGAGGCTTTCGTACGAGATGTATATATAATTTTTAGTATGAATTTTGAGACACTTTCAAGTATTCTTAAGACAATTCACAAGATGCACAACCACAGGCATCTTGATTTGCGGCGCCGTAGTGTTTTCCTTTATAAGGTTGTATTATATAACTACCACTACCTTGCGTTGCTCGTCCCGTAAGGAAGTGTTTTGCCGGGACTCTTTACGGGCCGCAAAGTTCGACTTTGCCGTACGTATCCCGCAAAGTCCGACTTTGCCGTATAGATCCCGCAAAGTCCACCTTTGCCGTACGGATCCCGTAAAGTCCACCTTTGCCGTACGGATCCCGCAAAGTGCAACATTGCCATACGGATCCCGCAAAGTCCAACTTTACCGTACGGATCCCGCAAAGTCCAACATTACCGTACGGATCCCGCAAAGTCCAACTTCACCGTACGGATCCCGCAAAGTCCAACTTTACCGTACGGATCCCGCAAAAACCACCTTTGCCGCACGGATCCCGCAAAGTGCAATTTTGCCATATGGATCCCGCAAAGTCCACCTGTGCCGTACGGATCCCGCAAAGTGCAACATTGCCGTACGGATCCCGCAAAGTGCGACTTCGCCGTACGGTTCCGGCAAAGTGCGACTTTCAACTTTCCAATCAATAAACAAAAGTGGCGGTTTTGAAGCACGAGCGCTGAAAAATGAATTGTGTGCGCTGTTGGCGTCTTTGAGGCGAACGCGAGCGCCGCCGCCGTCTGAGACGCGAGTCACCCCTACGAGGGGACGCGCCCGCGAGGCGGCGGCGGCGGCGCCGAGACGTCGAGGCAGGGGCGGGGGCGGGGGCGGGGCGCGCAGAGCGGCTGGTGATTAAAACAAGAGTTAAGCTCGCGGGGAGAGTGAGCACAGTGGAAATGCGAAGAGGTTTGAGTGGGCATACGAAAAAATAACCAAGCCAAGTGGTTGAGGACGTAGCGCGCTGCCTTCGCATTCGGAAGTCCCGGGTTCAATCCCTGTGCCGGCCATTCTGACCTAGGTTTTCTTGGTTGCCCTCGGTCATCCAGGTGAGTGCTGGGATAGTTCTACTGAAAGGTCACGACCGCGAAACCAGCGTCGCTAGCCGAATTCGATAACTACGTGAAGTCAGGAAGGTCAAGCAAATTCGAGGCATCGCGGTTTCCTGGTTGGGTGACCGACTAGGAACCCCGGGATCCAACGGCGCCGAGGCAAATTGCCCTTTACGAGACATAAATGACTAAATACGAATACAAATACGAAAAAATATTCATAATAAAAATAGTAAAAAGGAGAACAACTAGATAAAAATAGTAATAATATAAATGATGTTTGTTCAAATGATAGACTGCCCCAGCCGGGCATCGATCCCGAATTTCCAACTATACGCTCAATTGCTCTTTCTACTTGAGCCCCAGAAGCAGTCACCGCTCCAAATAGCCTTAACGAAATAGGAGCCCTTGCGGCGGTTAGACTTGACATTCGACAATTATGTCACAGTTGTAAGTTTTAACAATTACCAGGGAATATATTTCTCGTTTACCAATTGTCACTACTCAATAGCTACTTGGTAGGAAGTAATTGGTCTAAATGTTATTTGACTGTTCAAAGACTTCCAACTGCGCCCAGGTAGTAAAATGTTAGTAATAATAATAATAATTATAATAATAATAATTATAATAATAATTATTATAATAATAATAATAATATCAGGTGGATGTGGGACGCCAACCCGAAGGTCGTATCGAAAGACAGTGCTAACATTTGTTATGCAAAATGTATGTAAGACAAAAAGCTTAGAACGCTGGTTGCAACCTAAGAAGAATCGCTTAGAAAGCTGGTTGCTACCTAAATAAGATTTTAGATTTAGCCGATATCTAATATTTTTAGTAGTTAAGTTTAGGGTTTGGTTTAAGGGATATTAATAATATTATTAATAATTATTGGCTTGCAACAGCACGACTGCTGATGAACAAAACCACTCAAACTGATTTCCCAAAAAGTATCAGACACACTACGTATTTAAGAACAACAAATAAAATAGAACTATTGAATAACGTTACATAGGAAATAAGTAATATAGATTTTTACTTTATCACCCTTAATTTGTACCAAGAGAACGTATTGTACTTGTGCGCCGGAAAACTGCGAATTTTTGGTACAAAAATCTTACTGCAGGGCCCTGTTAACAAAAAAATGGATAAAACGTGTTCTTCTACAGTTAATAACTTCCTTTAACACGTTTTGTAGTAAGAATCTTGATACAAAAAATCCGATTGTCACTAAACGTCCGTTCTTACGTTTTTTGTGCATCTGTCCATCCGTCCGTCAATACGGCGATCCGTCCTTCTGCCAGTCCCACCGACCGTCAACGCTAAATATGCCTAAACCGTTCAGCCAATTTCTCCAAACTTTGTAATCTCCAAACAATTTAACTCAAGGCCCTCTGAGTTTGAACGGTACTTTACATCAATCCTCAATACCATTTTCAAAATTCTCACAACAATAGCTCCTTCGTTATTTTTTACTTTGTCCTGGGATAGTGCAGAAGATGCTTAAGTGAATGGTGCAAGTTTCATTTTCATTGAGATTCTTGGTTTGTAGAAAATTGAGGAAATAACTAAAATCATCTTCGCCGACTTACTAGACTTATTCAGATACCCGGCTTTCGATGGCTTTGCCTCTCATCATCAGTCTCGCTGTATGTGGCGATAATGCACTGTCGGCTGCTCTAATACGCAGTTTTCCGTCGTTTCTCCGATTAATATTAGACGGAGTGTCGGAGCAGTAACTTAACAAATGGGTCATGGACCGCACGCGATCTTTTCTTACGCAACTTTGGACTATCCACTCCCCTTACACATATATTCTTACATTTACAAGGACCACACTACCACACATGTTGGGAGATCAGTTGGGAGCTTACTGCTTGTTCCGGCTGGGCGGTGCCTCGCCTACGGGAAATACGTGGAGAATGAATTCCTTCGCAAGCCGATGAGTAGAACGGCTTGAAGCTCACCATCTAATGAGGGAAGAACACCGCCAACTTCCGGGATAAAACATTCACTTTGGGATACACTATGGGAACTAATAGCCCGTGCATGTGCCAGTAAACAAACCAATCAATCAATCAAGAAATCAAGCAATCAGTCAAGAAATCAATCAAGAAATCGATCAAGAAATCGATCAAGAAATCGATCAAGAAATCGATCAAGAAATCAAACAATAAATCAAATAATAATCCAGACAGTGCATTCCTAGAATAGAATAGACAGAATAGACAAACATGTCCTATTCTCTTCCAAATTTCCAAAAACAGTGTGATGTGTTCTTTGATTCATTGATTGATTATTTCGTGTGTCCGGGCGCGTCAACTGCTTTGGTAATTAGTCCCGTTAGTGTAGTACATGTTTTTCTCAGGAGATGGCGATGATCCTCCCCGCTGGATGGCGACATCCGGCGCCGACCTACCGTCGGCTAGTGGAGTTTCTCCTAACCAGAGCTCTCCCACCAGCGGGGCATGCCCCAGCCGGACAAGCTCTAAGCCCCGACCGGTCTCCCGGAATATGTAGTAGTGTAGTGCATGTTAGTGTAAGTGTGTGTAAGGAGGAGAGGATAGCGCTGAAATCGACCTAGTTGAAGAGCTAGTGTCGAAAATCCTGGCGCCGTCAGGACTCCCTTTTAGGGACGCTCCGGCATTCGCCTGGTGTTGACGGAGAAACCACGGAAAACTATCGATCAGAGCAGCCAACCGCTAGAATTCTCCTCCAGACAGCGACTGAAATCGACCTAGTTGAAGAGCTAGTGTCGAAAATCCTGGCGCCGTCAGGACTCGAACCTAGGACCTCCCAGACAGAGGCTTTGCAGTGACATTAGTGGATGCACTGAGCTACCGCTCCCAGTTGGCTTCTGAATATGTCATTCATGACAACATGCAACCTCACAGTGCTTCTGTAACCAATGTCTGGAGCAGATGGGATGTGTTTGATCGCTCTGGATTAGCGGTGAGTGATTTTCACTTTTTTCATGAATTGAAGAACTGTTAGGGGGTCAAAGCTTCGAGATCAATGAGAAGCTTCAAAGCGAAGTTGAGGCTCATCTCATATCCTATGTTGAACAAGATGGAATCAAAAAGCTTATTCACTGGTAAGACATATGCCTGAATCTTCACGAAGGTTATGTAGAAAAATAATTATGTTTGTATAAAACTTTTGGTAATAAATTCACCTTTTCTTTACTCTTGTCTTTTTTTATATATATAATTTATCGGAGTGTGAATAAAACTGCTCTATTATTATGCGCGGTTTTCATACTTGGTCTCTTTTGCAAATTTCTGAAGTTTTTAAATTGAACTCAAATGGAGTAAATATCTTTTAACACCACATGTTTAGCAAAATATATTGTCCAAACACCCAAATCAACACCATGAATACCGTCTCTACGATTGGTCTGGGGGCTTTACAATCCATACTAGCAAACTCTAGTGTCACCTCTACCTCTACCTCGTGCTAGGAGGAGGAGGTTCAATTTAAAGACTGACCGGCTCCCCAATTTTTTTTAACGAGCCCTAAATAATCTCTGGAGCTGATTTGCAACTTCACATATTTCATTACCGAGCAAGACGTGATTATAAAGCATTGGAAGGCTTTCACGGCCGGCATCAATATACATGTTTTCTTCCGGGCTTGTGGGCCGTGGTCCAATTGGCGTTGAACTGCCAAACGTTTCGCCCACGACTGCGGCGGGCATCTTCAGTGGCGAGATCTCGGGCGAAGTGTCCGGGACGGCGGCTGACTGGCGACTGTTACCGCGATGGTCTCGGCCGCGGCATTTATAGGCTGCGGGTGGGGTGATTAGCGGGAAGACGTGATTATCTCTTTCTCCATTAAGATTTCTACAAAATTTTTAACGTGTCCACAATTCGAACGCTACATTTCCTTAATTTTATTCTTTTATAAATCGTTCGCTTGTGAATTAAAATGGCTATTTGAACAATCTGGGCATATTAAAATATCTTGAAAAGCTGCACCCATAAAAATTCCAATGTCATGGTTTTAGATTACATCACCTCCTTGGCAACAATTCATGTTCTTTAATTACTATTCAAAATGCCTGTAAAATTTAGGCATCTCTACTTCCTTCGTCAATTTCCTAGTGTCGTAACTTTACTTCCAACGATTTATCAGGAATAATTTACGGGTGCGTGACTTCAAAATATTCAGGTCATTGAAACATCGGGTGTTTTTCGAGATCATATCATTCTGAGCTTCAATATCTAATTTCCATTTTCTTTTTTATTACTACTATTACCCCTTCTTTTATCGCGTAAATTCATTGACCCTTATTACTTGTGAAGTAGCCTCCGGATTTGGAAACGGGAAGTAAACAAAGCATTTCAGCTCTTAAAACAGTTTTTTTAAATTTGAGAAATAAATTTTTGAAATACATTCTTTTGAAATATTACTCATAACTTGTAATTTTAGTACTTGCAATGGCTCAGACGTCTCTGCTTTTGATGTATCTTTGAACGTAATTCAATAGGAGTTTGAAAGGACCAACACGACTTTGTTTCAAATAGTTGAATGCTGTCCCTGGAGAGTATTTTGACATATTAGCATCTCATAATTTTAGCGTTTGTGTTTGCAAGGTAAATAATAAATCTATTGATACTTTCTGTATTCATTATTGCACAAAAAGCTAATGCCCGACGTCTTGTCTGCCGCGCCACAGAACATGTAGATTTCATTTTTTCCCTCCCTGTCGGATTCATCATTAATTTCATTTTAAGTACTAACATATATAACATTCAATACCATTTTCCCCAATTGCTCATCTTTATTATTATTATTATTTTATTTTAATCAAATAATTTTTTTTTTTTTTTTGGTTTTTTAAAAATACATTTTTTGGAGTCACCGAAACAATGTTCACGAAGAAAATCTTGAATTTAGGATATTGTATTTATAACCCATTTTTTCTCGTTATTAAATATTCTTCCTTCTTCATATTTCGCCCAAAGTTGTATTGGTTGTAGTCATTCATCTTATTTGCTCTTAAGACTTTCCGTTCATTAATTCGTGCGTTACATGTAACATAATTCGTTCGTTAGAATTTCCTCAAAATATTTCTCAAATCTTCCCTGCAAAATCCCCCTCTCCCCTCATATTTATGTATTTGGCATTTTAAGGTCATAATAATCCAATCTTTGCCTAAGTAGTGGTGTTCCCAGATATGAGCCGGAGTAAGGAAGACCGGTGTTTACCATGTCGCATTCCCATCAACGATATCTAGCTTTTCTGGTCACATAGACAAACTCAGACGATTTGCTTTAGAAAGATACAGCTTAATGTTTGTCTCGCCCATGGATCGAACCCGGAACCACGACATAGAAATCTAGCTCGCTGTCTATGGACCCTCCTGTAAACGATCCGCTTCCTATTAAGTGTCAAAGCGAAGCAAGAAATTGACTTTCGTCAGCGAACCGGTTAAATACTTGGGAGTTTTAATGAACAACATACTTCATTGGAGAAATAACATAACTAACATAATTTCCTTAGCAAAAAAATGGCCTCAATTACTTTTTCTTGTAAAAAACTCTTCTTGACTAAACATTTCCACTAGAATAAATTTATATAAGGAGACGTATATTTACGTATACGTACTAATAATACGTATTAGACGTATTATTACTTATGGCAGTCCAATTTGGGAATCTGCCACTAAAACCAACATGAATTCAAACTTTTCAAAATATCTGCCTCCGAACTATTGCTAAAGCTCCATGGTTTACTTATAAAAAGACACAAATTTTTAATGTGTTAGATAAGCATTCAATTTTTTTCTGCAAATTTCGCCAATCGTCTATCACAAAATTACAATATTTCATCTGCAATGCATTTCCAACTAGTCAAACACAACCCACGTCCCAATCAACTCAAACGTAAATTACCCAAACCATTCTTGGACCCTCCGTAATCTCTTCATAACATTTCGAACTACTGTCGTCTTCTACTAACACGGCTAACATTCAGTCATTTAAAAGTCTTTTAAAAGTACACATCTTATAAATCTACAATCTACATATGACATCTGCTGCCAAGGGCCTAACTGGCCAACGGCAATGTAAATATTCAATTAAAAAACATTGTATTATTAAGCGCAAAAATGCACCTCACACACAACACTTTATCTAGCCATTATGAAGCAGAGTCCTGAGTGGTGGTTATGTCCGCCTGAAACCGCCTCCGCGGCCACAGTACGCGAGGGGAGGGGGCGGGAGGGGGGCGGAAGCTGCGGGGGAGACGGCGAGGGCGGCGAGGGCGGCGAGGGCGGCGAGGGCGGCGAGGGACGGCGAGGGCGGCGAGGGCGGCGAGGGCGGCGAGGGCGGCGGCGAGGGGAGCACACCCGTAAGAAGCGCATTGTGATACAAAATGTATGAGCGAAACTTGTTTTCTCCACCGACGGTCGAGGATGCGCCGCATAACGAATTTTCCAGAACGAACAATGGCGCAACGCGGGGCGTGAGGGCGTTTCGCGCCCCGGCCCTGCCCCACCCGGCCGCACCGGTAGGCCGTCTTCCTCCAGCGCTCCGCCAGGGGAGACTCTACCACGCCCCTTGCCGGCCGCACGTGAGGACGCCCGCGCTGAGCGCAGAGGGCGTTGGGTGTTTCGTTATCGGGAGCCGACTTAGAAATCCGTCCCTATGACCTGACCTCTCTGCCCCATTTAAATGTCACTCCTTGATTTGATTCCCCGCACCTGACTCCCCGCACCTGACTCCCCGCACCTGACTCCCCGGACCTGACTCCCCGGACCTGACTCCCCGGACCTACTCCCCGGACCACTCCCGGACCATCACTCCGCGGACCTTACTTCCCAACCTTACTTTACTACTTTGTTTCCCGACCTAACTACTCCCGGACCATACTCTCCGGACCATACTCCCAGGACCTAACTCCCAGGACCTTACTCCCAGGACCTTATTCCCAGGATCTTACTCCCAGGACCTTACTTCCAACCTTACTTTACTACTTTGTTTCCCGACCTCACTACCTTACCTTACTCCCCGATCTTACTTCCCAACGTTAGTTCCCGATCTCACAGCGTAATGTCATAGCCCTACGTCAATGCCCGACTTTCCCATTGGCTATTCGGTGACTCTCCGCCCTCTTGCTCTCACATGAGGGCCCTCCCTCCTAAAGAGGAAAACGAGCGGCAGGACGCGCAGGTGTGTTGTGGGTTGCATAAGCCGCAGGCGGCGGGTCGGAGATGACTGCCCCTCGATTATTTATGGGCGATCGGTTGCCGCATGAACCTGCCACGGTGGTGCCTCTTCCTGAGGCAGACCGCACGAAACATTGTGGAATGTCTCAATGTGGAAACAACGTCTAAAATGAGGAACGTTACAAACCCAACATAAAACGAAAGCAGTTGTTTAGGCATGCGAAATAAATATGTTCTCGTTTAAATCTTTTCTCTATTTTTATTTTTCTTGTTTAGTTTCTGGCCCACATGATTCTTGTTATATCTCTCTTATATGATACGTTTTGATAAAATTAAGAGAAAAATGTTATGTTAATTTAAAGGGACATCAATCAATCATCTACTTTTCTTAGATCTGCTTGAATATTTTTTGGCCAATATTATCACGACCATTTGTCATTTTTCTAGCACACATCTACAATTTTCATTCGTTAAAAATAACCCATTTACCGAGAACGTTTAAACTGATCTGTTTTAAAAAAAGTTTGAAGTATATTGCATCACATATTTCACTGGATATTTTTTTACTATCATTTCTTATTGTTTGAAAAATGTCTTCGTTCTAAACTAATGAACCTGTACATTTGGTTTTGATAGTTAGACCGACGCATTTAAAACTTATAAATCTGAAACACATTTTTCCCCAGTAAACGCAAATACTGCAACGTTTCAGTAGTCATTCTATCAATAAGAAAGGTTGAAAACGGAAACTTCACATTTTCCTTTCAGCACGTTGTTATTTAATGAAAAGGGAAGAGATTTTAAATGGACTAAACAATGTGAGCAACCAGAAATATACCAAATGGGCTAAATGGACTAAACAATACGAGATAACCAGAACCATCCCCGTGTTCTGACTGTAGGCCTCTGCCCTTCAGGGATTCAATGGGCCTCATCATCATCATCATCAAACAATGCAAAATTATATTGAGATATATTTCTTGATCAACAGAAACTTCTGCCACACAAATTTTGATGGCTTACAATTAGTTTTATTTCTACAGAAACCCCATTACAATTTTACAGGTTAAAGTAAAATGTTCTTTTTTAAAAAGTTTCTACTTCGTCACCGCTGCAGACAGCATCATACGAACCCTTGTGACGCGTCGAGACAATGCGCACATTAGTTAGGCACCCACGAGGGAGCAACAGCCGGTGGACGAATTTAGCGAGTAGTCACTGACTCATCATCCGTTTTTTCCCCTCCGCCTCATCCCACACTTCTTTCTCCTTGAGCTCCAGGAATCTTAAATAGCAGCCGATGGCCTCCCACCCCAGCCCTGGATGCTCGCCCTGCGTTCACCAACTCACCACGTGGGCGATTTCGCTACACGCGTCAAGAACCAGGGGCCACTAAGCCATGCGCATCTTCCATAAATGCCGGGCAAGAAAGGTGCGGGGTTTTCAGCAGCCCACGACGGAACAAAAATTAAAAAATAAAATTCCTTGAGCATTAGACCACGCCACACTCAGTGTCTTTTCAGTGTACGCATGTATGTAAAGATATTAAAAATTCCGTGCGCTGGAAGGAACGTGGGATATGAAGGGAAAATGTAAAGAAGACATCATATAAAGCGTAATGAATAACCTGAAATAGACGTTTGAAGGGGATGGCAAGAAGTGTTCAGGGATAGTTTCGCTTGAGTGGTTTTCTAGGAGGACAAAGAAATTACGAGACGCCAGATCTTAAATATAGTTATCTTGATAGTTATTCTATAGTTAATCTATATAAAGTAATCTTATAGTTAATCTATATAAAGTAATCTTATAGTTAATAATCTTAAAATAAATTACAATGTTCTGTAAAGAAGTGATCGATTTGTACCAAAAATATCTGTAATAGGGATTAAAAAAGTTTTTAATGTATTAATTCTGGGAGTACATACCGTTTTATTAATTTTATTACACAAGGAAAGCATTTGGTCCAAATACTCTTATCTGTCCGATATGATACTTATGAGAGCATCATTACGTGTTTCCGAGAATGATGGAGATTGTCGCTTTATCGCAAAACCTATGTAATTACTTCTAGTGATGTCATTGCACAAGTTTAGGAGGTTATTCTGTAGGTAACCCCAAAACACATCTTAGCTACGGTTTTTGGGAACTTGCATTCAGCACTGATATTACAGAATGTGCAAATTTGGCACGGATCTATCTTGCCTTTTTTAGTGAACTTTCTGTAATACGTTTAATTCATATTGCTCAAGTAATGGTTTGAAATTCTCACTTGCACTTATAATTAAGAAATCTGCCTTATCACAGGCATATTTACACTACAGGACAACGATCTGGGCAATGATATTTCGTAAACATTTCAAAAGTTGTTAAAAAACAACAACTACACCAGCCTAATGAGAGGCATGAATTGGTTGAGAATCATAGAAATGTTGATAGAAAAATGGGAAAATATTCATGTGTACATTTTAAAGAATAAGAGCAATAAAGTTAAAAAATACCCACTGGTGTACAAACTTTGCTTAGTATTCTACATGGTAATAAAATTTTCGAAGCGATACCCTCTCCAAAAACCGTTTCTCCAACAAGAGGCCTTGAAACAACATTTGCGCTACCCGAAAATCCTTCTTTAAGCAAATCTTCCTGAGCCACAGAGCTCCTACTCAGGCACAGAGAAAACGGATACTATTCACCATAAAAAAATCGATTCCGAGATTTTGCAGCCTTCTTCTCAGGGGACCAGCACCCTCCAAGCCCTCTCGGCAGCACGGGCCGTCCCCCCTCAGCCCCCCTCCTCAGCCCGGCCTGCGGGCAAACTTACTTGTCTCCCGTCAAAGGGTTGAAGGGGTGCACGGGGGTTGCGAAAGAAAGGGTGGGAGGGCTCTTGCACCAAAGCAGCCCTGGAAAGGAGAAATCTCTTTCCGTAGGTTTATTAATTTTTCGTGCGACGCCGCGCCGATGGTGGGGTGGTGGCGATGGCGATGGTCACGCTGCCTGGAGGTGTCTCGCGGAGAAGGAAATTGCCCTCAGGTGATCATGGAATACACATTGATACAAAAGTCCAACAAGCCAAAGCCAAAATAATACAGCTAAAATCACTTATAAATAACAGTAAACTATCACTAAATAACGGTATCACCTTATACAAAACCATATTAGACCTCTTCTCCTGTACGCTTGTCCAATTTGGACAAATGCTGCTAAGTATAATATCAACAAAATTCAGGTTATTCAGAACAAATACCTAAGAACTATCACCCACGCCCCCTGGTTCATTTCCAATAAGCAATTACACCACGAACTTAACCTAAAACCCATCGCACATCACATAGCCTTTATTCCAATCTAACACTCATCAATCATGATAGACATATAAATTTAGGAAAATATAATGAAACCCCAACTAGAATAAAAACCGATATCCAGTTCAGTCTTTTCTCAACATTTTTCAAACCTCAGTAATTTTTAGAGGTGCTCGGTGAGTCCCCTCGTCAATTGTAGTTTAGAGTGGTTTAGAATTAGATATAAGTCACCTATACAAATGAAGAGCTTCTTGTAAACTAAACTTTGTAAGTCAATCCTATACAAAATAAAAATAAAAAGGTGATCGTGGGAAACCCTACGTATTATTATAGTGAACAAAATGAATTAACAGTAATTATGCAAATGAACACATTAAGATGTTGTTCATGATTTAAAATGTTGATCAATATAGGTCTGTTGTTATTGTTGAGTAAAAAATGAAGGATATGTAAAGATTGAACTTTAACTTTCATCCTCATTCATTCTTGTGGTGCTGCGATATCGCAACACATTATCTCGTATTGACTACGTAAGATTATAATACTGGCTAAACATATTCGACAATGTTGTGTATTTCAACTCCATTGCGCATGCTTTTTGCTGCACGCGTTAGTTCTCTTGGGGGTTGAGCTTGTAGGGCTTGTTTGAGCTTATAGGTCACGATGGGGAAAGATATTAATAGTTGTTTGCAAACATTCATAACTTTTAATGGAAATCGTAACAATTAAAATCTTTATAAGTTGGCTCTATTCGAGTAAAAATTAAGAACAAACATGGGGCGAATTTTGAGATTTTTAAATTACCTAATGGTCATAGTAAAGTACCTCGATAAAATTTGCGGGGCCTTCAGTTTGGCTAAATATCGTAAAATATGAATTAATAGGAAATGTGTTAACAGTAAGAGGCTACTGCTGTTCACAGAGAAAGAGACGTACACATGGGAAAACTACAGGCAGAAGGTTTGATATAAATTATATAAATCCCCCCCAAGTGTGTTTTCGTCAAAATATCCACTTAGATTGCAGCATTACATTACTTGCGTTATACTCCGTGTATATTAGTAGAGTAGAAAGAAATTAAAAAGAAATAATCCATAAATAGCCTCGAATGCTTGTTTTGCCGTTGAAAATCACGTGGCATGGTCAATCTACAGGCAGCATGTATCAGAAATGGTTACCGTCCATTATTTTAGGTTCGTTTTCATTCTGTAACAACTATTACGGTCGAAAGCTCTTACACTTCTCGCAAGACGCACTTCCCCATTGACGGATCTTCTCAAAACTGAAAATGTTTTCTATCATGAAATACACGAGTTCACAATCATATTGGGTCAGTTTCCTTTTTAACATATAAAGAAGAAAATCGTACAATTGGAAATAACTGGCCCGGACTGCTTCCAGGTAAGTAAATTGTCCTCATTGGTTTAAATGAACTAATTAAAGGGCCGGTAGATGCCTTCAACATAAGTAAAGGGAATGATAAACTTTCTGAAATTAATTGTTGTAATAAAATTATTAAGTGGTGATAATCCTTTTAAACAAATTCGTACAAATATATACATCATACACATAATGAGATTTTTTCACCAAAATGGAAACCAGATTACCGATCGTCCGTATTTTTGGCACCGCAATTACTGTCGGTCAACTTTATTGATAAATATTATTTCTAACTAATTCATTAACAATATTTACTGTGAGCGAAACTGTCGACATTTTATAAGTAGTTTCAACTATGAAAGAAATTATTTTAGTACACGAGTGCATCTTGTAGACTATTGAAGATTTTATATATATATATATATATATATATATATATATATATATATATATATATATATATATATTTATTTTTTTATTTAATAGGTAATTATTACAGCCAAATTAGAAACTTGATCCAATGTGGCTAGGCCGAAGGCCTTTAAGCCATTACAATACCTACATTCTACCGAGTTCTAACCTTTCGCCTTCTGGTATTCACCCCAATGGTCTCTCCATCGCCTCAAAGCCGCGAAACGAGACCATAAGGTACGCTGAGGAAAAACCCTGAAGGGGAAAAACCTGCCGTCAGAAGCCGAGTACATGCTACTCTATCCGGTTTTAGACTATTTATTTATTTGGCGCGGGCGTCAGGCATTCTCCTTCCAGTGTTTGGCCTCCACCGCACCTGAAAACAAACAGCACCACAGAAAATCGTCCGCACCAACGCCTCTGCCCTAACATTTCCGATTCCCACTTCCCTTCGCCCCCTAATGTGCTTTATTTTAGCCGTTTCCTTTTATTTTATTTTAATTTAATTTATTTTTAATTTATTTAACTTATTTTAATTAATTTAATTATAATTTATTTAACTTATTTTGATTAATTTAATTTTAATTTATTTAACTTATTTTAATTTATTTAACTTTTTTAATTATTTATTTATTTATTTAACTTGTTTTAAATTAATTTAATTTTAATTTATTTAACTTATTTTAATTATTTTAAGTTTATATATATATATATATATATATATATATATATATATATTTTTATTGACTTATTTATCTACTTATACTTAACAATTGACTACAATTTATAACTTTTATTTTTTTTTTTATTTTTTTTTTTGTACTGTTTACTAACCTAACATAACTTACTGACTAACTTAATTATTGTTAGTTTATTGATTTATTACATATTTCTCCAGTCTAGGCTCTGCTCGTACTAACCACTGCTGTTTTCCCACTCCTTAATTTCCGTTTCTCTAGTGGTCCGAACCTTTCCGAGAAATGTTCCTAATTCTTTCATGAAGTTAGCTCTTTTATCCCCTAGAATGTTTTGGGCGAGCGTTACGTTCCTATGTTGGAAGAAGTAATTTCCATTCCCATCCATTTTCCTCTCAAGTTTCGGTCGCACTGCAAATTAAAAGGATATGGATCCAGTCTTCCCTATCACCGCAAAGCACACAGATGCCATTACCATTGGAGTCCTTTAATCTACGTTGCATCCACCCCCGACCCTGAACAAGCGTATCCCTCTTGCGTCCTTTTGCAGTGTGTTTACGTAACGTTCGCAACCCATAACGGACTCGCGTGAATTTGCGCAACTAGCGAACGTTTTCGGCCGTTGCTGCCAGGATCTCTTGCCTTTTAATATCCGCAAGTCTATCCGAAATTAACCGTTCTATGTCACGTGTTCCCCTATCTCCCACCATTTCCGGAGAAACGTCTCCCAGACCTGAACGTTCCCGTAGCAGTTTAATTTTATACGACCAGTAGCGTTGGTTGCTTCCTGTAACTGCACCGAAAACATCTATTTATAAGTGAGTCAGTCTGTTCACCTGCTAATTTAATCCAAAGTTTAATGGGTTTCATTTTAAAATCTTTCCAAATTCCTACACTATATATATATATATATATATATATATATATATTCGTTCTCTCATTGTCACAGTCACTATCTCCACTGTTCCTTCCTTTGCCGCAGTTTACTATCACATCTTTAGTTGGCCTTCTAGATATAAGTTTCTTAAGCATCGATTTAAGATTAAAGTTCCTCCAGTATCACCTCATTTGTCACTACTGGTAGAAATTTTAAAAAACTAACGGAGTTGTTTGGTATTTTAGTTTACTAACCAAATCATAATTTTCAAAAATAAATATTGTAAGGCAGGCCTACGCCATTGTTATTGATGCATCTAATTAATTTCAAAAGCGTTTAACTTTATTTCTGGTACGCACCAATGATGGTGATGTATTCAGAAAACGATCAAGTTTTACTTTCCAATTATTTTTATGTATATTTCTTGTCATTTTTTTATTACCATCTCAACTATCACAAAGGTAGGCCTACAATATATGAATAAAAATGTTGCATTATTGCTCTGTAAGAGCTTCATTGATTCACATCATTAATATAGGGTAAATTTTGAAACACTATTGAACGTAATTTATTTAATAATTAAAATCATTTGTACACATTAATAGTAATGTTGACACCACTAATGGATTCTAAATTTCCA
Source organism: Teleogryllus oceanicus (assembly GCA_964035755.1). Classification (NCBI taxonomy): domain Eukaryota; kingdom Metazoa; phylum Arthropoda; class Insecta; order Orthoptera; family Gryllidae; genus Teleogryllus; species Teleogryllus oceanicus. The sequence goes on along the minus strand of CAXIVR010000010.1, from coordinate 79,357,857 downwards.
TTTACATGTCGCGAGTCGTAAACTTACGTAAAATTTCCAATGAGTCCCTCTATAATACGTAGTATAATTATCGTAGTATGACACTTTGATATTTCTGACATTCGTAAAGGAAGAAATCTGCATTGGATGGATACATATTCAATTATTGTTAAGAAACAAAATCATTTAATATTTCTGTATTATATAAAATTCTTCACGAAACTTTTCGCTTCTAACCGATGTTCACAAATGAGATGACAAAAGAGGAAGAGTTTTACACAGAAGTGATAATTTTTATTTTTCACTACAAAAATACTACAATTTCCTAAAAAAAGATGTTTAAATTCGCTTGTCGTAAACGATAATCAGCTCTAATCACCGCGGATCCCTGGGTTGGTCACCGTATGGGATCGCCGGATATTAACGGCACTGATACCCAGATCGATAGAAATAAAAGAAAATGCGTTGTGACTTGATTTGATGTAGGTAAGTAAGTAAGTAAGAATTACGCGAAGTTCATTGTCAAAAATGTTTAGAACGTTTTCAACTAGACTCTCCGAAAGATCCCGCGTCCTAGGCACAGATGCGAACATTTCGGTCGTCATGCCGACACCTTCCTCAGGACGAGGTGTCCTAAGATGCGGCGTCTCCCATGCAACCAAGAGGGCACTGACTCAGGCCGCGGAAGACTAAGCTTTGTTTGGAACGTAGGTACCCTAGTAACAGAATAAAAGAAAAAAATTACTGCACACACATCGATAAAGGTCTATATCCTTCAAATTCGTTGAGCATAACTCGAAAACTGTGCGTCCTAGGACTTGAAAACCTGATTTATGAACGATGAAACAATGAAAGGCCCAATAATGTTTTAAAAAATTATTACATTTTTTAAATTTTTTATGTTGATTTCAAGACTGACGATGATGATAGTAAAGCCGATAAAAGCCGCCTCTCTTAATAAATTGAAGTTCAAAATGATGATTTCCGTTATTTTATTCTTTACCCACAGCATTTCCACAATTACTGGTTTACGAAACTTGCTTGGTATGAGACTGTGAGTCATAAGTTCGTGTTCCTTAATCTACAATTGCATTTTCAATTCCCTTGGGGAGTTTGGCTCTTTTGAGTGCTTCGTAGTAAAGGAGGTAAAAGACCTGCGAAATCTCGAATTCTATGCAATCGCCAAAGCAATGTCATTCGGGTACCTAGAGAACATCAGTAGAGGAAGAGCCAAAGGTGGTATATAAATAATGATACGTGTATGTAGCAAAATAATTCAATCATTTTTTGAATGTTTGCATTAAAATACTGTCAGATTTTGAGATCTGAAAGAAGCATATCAAACTAAAGTTTTAAAATTTGTTGTACTTGTGGTCCATTCCTGAAGGGTAGATACAGATTTCCTAGTATTTTTTGCAGAACTAGTTCATCATTCGGTACAATACTTAGTATGCACAATTCTTCTTTACATTACCAGGCACCAAAAAATTATTTTGACGTGCTTCTGGGCAGATACGGCTGTACGATAACGGCGGAGTTTTCGGAAATGTATTCGCACAGCCACGGTTTTGAATTGTTATCATCCCATACGTTACAAAAAAAACTATCACTTACGGTCATAAAGATTCCTATAATAAATATTGTTAACAATTACACAAATGCGTTACCTCTGCAAAGAGAAAAAACTACGCTGGCATGTGACTTAAATATAACAGACTCTTATAATTCTACTGACACCGACAGTGCCCGTTCGTCTTCCTCGCCCGCAGGTCTGCCGTCATCATCCCCCGGTCGCCATCCGCCATCCGCCGCCGCCGCCGCCGCCGCCGCCGCCGCCGCCGCCGCCGCCGCCGCCGCCGCCGCCGCCGCCGCCGCCGCCGCCGCCGCCGCCGCCGCCGCCGCCGCCGCCGCCGCCGCCGCCACTGGGGCCGGGCAGCCGCGTCGCGATTCTACTTAGGCGCCGCGACGCCCTACGGGAACGCGAGACGGCGCGCGGCGTCGTGACGAAGAACCGGCGGAGGCGGCGGCGGCGGCGGCGAGACGAGGCGAAGAGGGGCGGGGCGGGGCTGCCTTCCTTAAGACGAATTTCTCATCCATCCCCAAGTCGTCTTCCTTTTTTGTTTCTTTTATACCCCTTTCCTCTGTCTCTCTCTCTTCCGGGCCTCCCCCCCCCCTCCCTCTTCCTCCTCCTTAGCCCTTTTCCCCCCTCCTCGTGGTCTCCGCTTTTCTTTGCATACCTCTTCTCCATCGCCTTTGCATCCTTCTCCTCCACTTCCTCCTCCGCATCCTTCTCCTCCACCTTCTCCGCGCCCCTTTTCTTCGCTTGCCTCTTCATCTCTCACTTCCTCATCCCTCACCTCCTCCTTTCTCGACTTCTTCTGCAACACTTTCTTGTTCTCCTCTCTCGCCTGCTCCTCACTCTTCTCTTCCCTCCTCCCTCATCTCCTCCTCTCTTCATCTCCTCCACCTCCTCCCTCATCTCCTTCACCTCCTCCCTCATCTCCTCCTCCTCCTCCATCATCGCCTCCTCCTCCTCCCCCATCTCCTCCTCCTCCTCATCTCCTCCTCGTCCCTCATTTCCTCCTCGTCCCTCATCTCCTCCTCCTCCCTCATCTCCTCCTCCTCCCTCATCTCCTCTTCCTCCTCCCTCATCTTCCATCGCCATCTCCTCCCTCCCTCCCCATTCCCCCTCGCCGTCTCCACCTCCTGTTTCACCCCCGCATCCGCAATAAGACATTCGGTGCAGCCGCTCATGAAGCCGGGGCGGGACGCGGGCGGGCCGACGGGCCGGCCGGACGGCCGTTCGGCGGAGGCGTGCAAGGCGCATGAATATTCCCGCGAGGAGCCGAGCGCGGCGCTAGCAGCCGGGACCGCGTCGGCGCCGGCTTCTTCCCGTCTTTTTTTTCTCTTCTTTCCGTCTTCCTCCCTCAGTTTCCGTCTCTGTCTCTCGCCCTCACACCACTACCACCGCCGCCGCCTTCGCCGCCGTCACCCCCTCGCGACTTCAACCCCCGTCGCCTTTCTTTCTCCTTGCACCGCCGCCGCCACCACTCACGCATCGCCCGCCCCGCGCCGCTGCTTCTCCTCATCCACCCCTTTTGCTTCATTTCATCCCCTAAGTTTCTTTCCTCCCCCTTGCTTAGCGTTTTGCTGCTTTTTTTAACTTTTTCCCTTCCCTCGCCCGCCCGTGCGCCCCGCCGCCGCTGTGTGCGGGCCTCCCTTCCCCTCTTTTAAAACACCCCTTTTTCCCTCGCCGCCGCCGCCGCCGTGCGCCCCCCCCCCCTTTCTCCGGTCCCGGCTCATTAACCGACGGATCGATGAACAGCCCGCCCGCCTCCGGCCGTGCGTGCGCCGCGAGGAGAAGCCCCCCCCCCTTTTGGCCCCGGAACCAAGGCGAAGCGCTTCGCGGGCCCGCGCCGTCTTCGGAGATGTGAGCACGCCGCCGCCGCCGCGCCCGCTCGTGGGGTCACTCAAGGTCCACTTTCGTGGCCGTTTTGCTAGAAGTGGCAGATTGCGGCTAGAGAAGCGAGATGTAATTTACTTTTATCTTAGGATCCGTACGGTTATGTAAACGGGAAAGAAATGCGTAATACAAGTGTTTCTTAGTGTTCTCGTACAGTCGTGGGGGTCACTGAACGTCTATTTTGGTGGCCCTTGTACTGGAGGTCGCAGATTGCTACTATAATCGCGTGATGTAATTTATTATCTTAGAATCCGTACGGTTAAGTAAACGTAAATAAAAGGAATTCTACAAATGTTTATTAATAAACAAATTATTTTCGGTCCAGAAACGTGGAGCGCACGTAGGGTCACTCAAGGTCTATTTTGTTGACCTTTTCTCTAGAGGCCACAGATTGTTCTGACCGCGTGATAATGTATTTTTACCTTAGTATCCGTATGGTTAATGAAACAGAAAAGAAGTATTACGTAATATAGATTTTCCTTAATGTTTTAAACAGTCGTGGGTTCATTCAAGGTCTAATTGTTTGACCCTTTTCATACAGATCGCAGATTTGTAATTTATTATTATTTTAGTATCCGTACGGTTACATAATCGCAGAAGAAAGAAATTCTACAAATGTTCATTAATAAACAAATTACTTTCGAAAGAGGACAGTACATACGGCGTGGAATGCACAAGGAGTCACTCAAGGTCCATTTTATTGGCCTTTTTACTAGAAGACGCAGATCGTCCTCGGCGCTTGTTGTAATGTATTTTACCTTAGTATCAATACGGTTAAGTAAACGAAAAATAAATAAGTAATATAAATGTTCCCTAATGTTCTCGTACAATCATGGGGGTCATTCGAGGTCCACTTTGGTGCCCCTTTATTAGAAAACGCACATTGCAGCTATAGTCGCAGGATGTAATTTAATTTTACTTTAGTACGTGTTCAGTTAAATAAAAGGAAAAGAAATGAACACTACATATGTTCATTAATAAAGAAATGACATTTGACAGACGACAGTGCAAACGGCACGGGGCGTTCGAGAGGTCTTCAAAGTCCTCATTGTTAGTCTTTTTACTAGAGATCGCAGATTGCAGATAAAGTCGCTGATAAACTTATTTCTACCTACATCGTATATAAAAATAAACCGAAAAAAGTGCATAACAGAAATGTTCCTTAATGATCTAGTAGAGTTGTGGTATCATTCAAAATCTACATATGTGGTCGTTTTACTAGAGCTCGCAGATTGTTGTTATAGTCGCATGGTGTAATTTATTTTACCTTAGTATCCGTACAGTGAAATATAAGGAAAATAATTAATGATATAAATATGTAGTTAAAAGAATATTTTGAACGCAGTAATGAACAGAAAAAACTGTACAGAAATCACGAGGGGTGACAGTATCGATCAATGTGGTAGTTATTTGACGAAATAAATTGAAGTTTCTTTACATGCTGACTTGCGAACGACGAAGACATCTTCACATAAAACACCCAAAACAGAATTTAAATGACAAAGTTGATTTGACAGTTTTATATTTGACACAAGTGTTAGAAAAACAGCACATAGTCACAGTAGAGCCATTTGGGGTTCATTTTAAAAGTGGCGACAGAAAGAAACCTTGGAGGTGCTACAATATGAGAATTGCCTCATTTGGATATAACGGTACGTTTTAAGCATGTAAATATGGACAAGAAGAAGAAGCAAAGGCCACGTTGGTCGAATTGATAATTTGAGAAAACCACGGAAATGACCAATAATTCTGACCCTTTCCGCAGTCTTCAACAAGGCAGTGCATCCAGTTGAGAATAATCGTCTCTGTCGAGAAAAGAACTCTGAACCACCTGGTTTATTCATAAGCACTTTCGTTCTCAATGAGGCCAATGAACCCTCATTAATATTAATGTTGTCACTAATTATTGTAATTTATCTAAAAATCAAGGAAAGATCAATTGTTTCGTAACTAAAAAAATCTTAAAACATGAAAGCTCAGTTTAAAGAATCTCTCAGAGCAAAATGTACTTTGAGGTAAGTGAACAATGTCTCACTGCAATTTCCAAGAAAACGTGTCCAATATACATATTTTGCAAAGACTACCTGAGAGTCTGTAATGAGAATAACACGATTTATATTTACGAAGATTTTCCTTTGAAGTGTAGGACTGAGACAAAACGAACTGTACACAATCTGTACCATCCTCTTTTACGTGGAAAAATTAAAGAGACTAATGAGGGAAAATCATAAGCCATACTATCGCAGCTATGAGACTACTTTTGTAAAGTTTAGAGAACACAAATATAAATCAATAAAGTGCCTAGAAATCTATTAACTAGTTATCTTTTCATATGACGATAAAATGGACAACTAGGTTGCTGAATGGTAAATGGTTTCTCAGAGATGGTTGTAGGCTCAGATCGAAAAACTCAGAATAATTTCTTTAGTTGACTCTTTTCATTAGTGGTTTTCTACATTTAGAAATTGCACTCTTAACTTTTTGCAAATTTCGTTCAATTATTTGTTGTTGTTTTTTTAATTTTAAGGTAATATTTTCAAAATTGATTGATTGATTTTTTGTGTTTCCGGGTGCGTCAACCAGGCGCGTCATCGTAAGTCTAGTGCATGTTTTTTCTCAGGAGATGGTGGTGATCTCCCGCTGGATGGCGAGAACCGGCGCCGACCTACCATCGGCTAGTGGGGTTTCCTCCTAACCAGGACTCTCCCACCAGCAGGGCACCGCCCCAGCCGATCTACCGATCAGAGCAGCCGGCCGCTATAATTCTCCTCCAGACAGCGACTGAATTCGACCTAGCTGTAAAGCTAGTGTCGAAAATGCTGCCGCCGTCAGGACTCGAACTTAGAACCGCCCGGTCAGAGGTGCTGCTGTGACATCACTTGATGCACTGAGCTACAGCTCCCAGTTTAATCAAAATGAAAAGTATATGAATGTGACTGGCAATATGGGTGACATGTATACTGAAATGTACAAAAAAAGTGTTTTGGCAATATTGTCACCACTACAAAGAACGTAAGATGTTTTTTTTTAAAAGAACCCTCGCCCATACAAAAAGCGAGTAATAGGCTCATCCGCAGATCTTTTCAGGTTAAATAGATTTCACTACAGACTTGCATAGTTATTTGTCGTAAAAAAATTTAAGGTTTAAGCTTGACATTTCCGCATCGTAATAAAAACCTTTATCGTGATGTTTTATGGAGATGAAATTCAGGGAGGACAGCAAGTAATTTCTGCTTTAATCGTTCTATAAGACGTCTTTTGAAGCAGGTCCATGCTTATAAGCAAACGTATTCCAAATTATTTTATTTTTATTCTCGCCCATACAAAATTAGAAAATTAGGTTAACCGTTTTATGTACTTTATTTTCAATAATCTTCTCTGTTTAATACATTAAGGAAAAATTACAGTTTTGTACCGTTTATAAGAATTGAAATGATTCAAGGCATTGTCATTGTCAAAAATAGTATTTATTTCACAAATAGCAGCTTTCGATGGCTTAGCCATCATCATCAATTTTCTGCTGTCTGGGAGTCACAAGTGGTTTTTTTGACTCCCAGACAGCCGAAAACTGATGATGATGGCTAAGCCATCGAAAGCTGCTCTTTTTGAAATAAATAGTATTGTTGACAATGACAACGGCTTCAATCATTTCAATTATGTAAATGTCAACTACACCTCACCACTGAATCAACGTTTATAAGAAACTATCGATACAAAATGCAGTAAGAATTCTACTTGAAAATATGAAATTACTCTTCAGTCTTCTTTGAAACAGGTATAAAACAAAAAGCACAGACATACACATATTACGATATAGTATGGATATCAGGCAGACGTCCGCAGCACATGATTCAATGCAACACATATTAGCATCGTAGATAATTAAGAAAGAATGCATATTTGGTCATTAAAATCTGGCTCTCGTTTCCTTTAAGGCAGGCAAGTTTTCTTTGTATGACGCAATGAGATATTTTGGACGTTCTATTTCTTTTTAGAGAGTACCTCCAATCCATAGTTCGTTTTGGCACTAACTTTCAAAGTAGGGTTCCAACATGAAGCTATTCACTATCAAAGCAAAATAATTAAAAAATTGGGGACCGGCTGGTATGTCATAGGGTATCAAATGATGTTACTACAGTGTCTCTGACCGTGAGGTCCTAGGGTTCGAGTCCTGACGGTGGCAGAATTCTCGACTCCAGATAGGTCGAATTCAGCTGTTGTCTGCAAGATAGTAATTCTAGCCCCGGGCCACTCTGGTCGATAGTTTCCCGTGGTATCTCCGATCAACAGAAGTGAATGCCGAAAAAGTACCCTATAAACGGGCCATAGACCGCGGGCAATCTATCCTTTCACTTAATTGTCCTATTCTGACCCCTTACTTACACACTTTACTATAAAACACATCTGGAGATCGGTCGGGAGCTTAGAGTTTGTCCCGGTCCTGGGCGGTGCCCCGCTGGTGGGAGAGTCCTGGTTAGGGGGATCCCCACTAGCGTACGGTAGGTCGGCGCCGGATCTCGTCAACTAGTGGGAGAAGATCACCGCCATCTCCTGAGAAAAACCTACACTACACTTACGGTGACGCGCCTGGTTGACGCGCTCGGAAACAAAAATCGATCAATCAATTTGGAAAATATCACCTTAAAATTAAAAAAACAAATAATTGAACGAAATTTGCAAAAAGTTAAGAGTGCAATTTCCAAATGTAGAAAAATACTAATGAAAGAGTCAATTAAAGAAATTATTCTGAGTTTTTCGATCTGAGCCTACTACCATCTCTGAGAAACCATTTACCATTCAGCAACCTAGTTGTCCATTTTATCGCCACATGAAAGATAACTAGTTAATAGGTTTCTAGGAACTGTATTGATTTATATTTTTGTTCTCTAAACTTTACAAAAGTAGTCTCATAGCTGCGATAGTATGGTTTATGATTTTCCCTTGTTAGTTTCTTTAATTTTTCCACGGATGGTACATTTGTGTACATTTTGTTTTGTCTCAGTCCTACACATCAAAGGAAAATATTCGTAAATATAAATCGTGTTATTCTCATTACCTGGGAGATACCAGTCGGGAAAAACTCGCAAGCCAACTTGTAGATTGGCGCTGGATATCGCTATCCAACAGGAAAACAACACCAGCACATACCGCGCTAATAACATTTACTACGCGTACGAAACTAATGACCTTAGAAGTTGCTTCACTCGAAATAAAGTGTAGAGTTTCCGCACAGGTCCAACTAGTTGATCATATTTCATTAAAATAAACTATTTTATCGAACGTTACTTAATAACGTTCACCATTTTAAAACTCAAAACTGTACGTTAACGTTCGTAGTTTCATGCCCTTCATTTATTTTGTATCCAGTTTCTTAGCATATATTTCTTAGTATCCACGATGATGTAACGGATGTTCAAATTGTGGTGTATTTTTGAGACCTGCTAAATAGCTGGGTCGACGCCGCCGCTTATTGGACAATAAATATTTGCGTCCGGTTGCTCTGATCGTTCCTTTCTCGTGATTTCTTTAAATGTTTTCCAGGCGAATGTCTGAGTCGCCGTTACCCGCCGTTATCCGCCGTTACCCGCCGTTACCCGCCGTTACCCGCCGTTACCCGCCGTTACCCGCCGTTACCCGCCGTTACCCGCCGTTACCCGCCGTTACCCGCCGTTACTTGCGCTCTAAGAAAAGAATCTGACAGTTCAGTATTTATTTCAATAGCATTAGCATTTTTCAACACACGGAGATAACGCTCAAGCAATGTCTTTTCGCACTATTCATCTCTGCTTCCATTCATCGTTCTTATCAGTTCTGCGAAGGGACAATCTGTGAAGGCGGTGATTGTTGCGGCGCGTCGCAACATGTTATGTTTTGACACTCGAGTAATCGCGTTATATTTTGGTACGATTATCGCCTCCACTCTCCTCCTAATTATTTACTGTTTTGTGCCTTGAGAATTTTGCGTGATAATCATGCGTGTCTCATCTTGATCGTGTTTTTTTATTCCTGATATAAAATATAAGATTCATAGATTTAGAAACAATATCATCCGCCATCCGTTTGTTGAAGTTTCTGTTACTTAGTTTTATATTCATTTTAGAGTAATAAGTTATGTCCAAGAACAACCGAGAGTTAAAATAAGAGTCGTTTATTGCCTCTGTAAAGAACACACAAGGAAAACTATTTGTTTAAATTAATGTAATTTTGAGGAAGCTTATTTTAGTTCATAAATCTCGCTGTATGTTTCAATGTGTTGTGTAATGCATTTAATTTTATTTCAGGATTTGCTTTTCCTAAATAAATTCACTTCACAACCGAGACATCATTTCATGACAATGATTTTGATTTGAGTGTTTATTATTAACAAAACGTATGAGCCTACAATTCATCTTTATAGATTATTACAACTATACAAGATATAACTCAATACCAAATACATCGTAATACTAATGCACGAGTTTGATTCATAATAAAACAATAAATACAACATGAGATTTCAGATAAAATCTAACACGCGAGTAATTGCGTAACAAAACTATGCACGAGTAATGTCGGGTTGAAGGGTAGGCAACGTATCACCTTCAATCACCCCGAAAGTTTCTCCATTCCTGCCTCTCCTGACTCATCCCCATTTTCATCCTAGAGGCGTACAATAGACTGATGTGACATTTTCATAAACACAATTTATCTTGAACAAAGACTACCATGTGCAAAGTACCTAACATCACTAATATGCGGGAGCCAAGTCAAACCAAAAACACGGCTTTACGCCGTAGAAACTCAAAGAAGATTACAGAATTCTCTAAAATAATACCAAGTACAATTTTTATTGTATGTGCGCTGTTACATGCACAAATTTTAAGAAGCGTATTTTCTAAACGAAGGTTGTAGTCAAATAAAAGTGCATAGAATTGTGTTGAAATTTTGAAATCATACTTCACCCTTCTTCGCAAATCAAAGATAAGTACTTGAAAAAATATTTTGCAGCAGAAGTAAGACGGTTCAATTTGGAAAATAAAAAAATAACTAATAATAATAATGATGATGACGATGATGATGATGATGATGATAATAATAATAATAATAATAATAATAATAATAATATCCTTTTAAAAGGACTAATGCAGTTCGTAGGTATTTTTTACCAACAACGAATGAACCATAGACCATACCATACAGAACCTACCATAAGGACCCTACCATAAGGACGAACCGTTGACCCTACCATGGGGACGAGTATGGAGGTGGTGGTGTTGGCGTTAGCAGGGGCGGTGTTGGCGAGGCGGTGGCGTTGAAGGGGGAAACGGTAGGAGAGGTAGTAATGTCGGTGGTGATTGCGGTGACAGGATGTTGGCGATGGCGGCGTTGTGGAGGTGACGGTGGCAGATTTCGTGTCGGCGGTGTTGATGATGCTGACGACGGTTGGGGTGGTATCGGTGGTGTTAGCGGAGCCGGCGTTGGTTTAGAGGTGTTGGCTGCCGCGATGTTGACTGAGGCGGTGTTGGTGGTTGTGGCGATGTTGATGTTGGCGGGACGTTCTTGACGGTGACGTTCTTGACGGTGACGTTCTTGACGGTGACGTTCTTGACGGTGACGTTCTTGACGGTGACGGGTGACACGTTGACAGTGACGTTGGACAGTGACGTTGATGACGGTGACGTTGTTATCGGTGACGTCGTTGGCGGAAGTAGGGTTTGCTACGGTGGTATTGACGGTGACGTTATTGACGGTGACGTTATTGACGGTGAGGTTATTGATGGTGACGTCGGTGACGGTAACGTTGACAGTGACGTTGGTGACAGTGACGTTGATGACGGTGACGTTGTTAGCGGTGACGTCGTTGGCGGAAGTGGGGTTTGCTACGGTGGTGGGGCGTTGTCAGTAGCGGTGGTGTCGGTAGCGATGTTGGCAGTGGCGGTGTTGTCGGTAGCGGTGTTGTCGGTAGCGGTGTTGTCGGTAGCGGTGTTGTCGGTAGCGGTGTTGTCGGTAGCGGTGTTGTCGGTAGCGGTGTTGTCGGTAGCGGTGTTGTCGGTAGCGGTGTTGTCGGTAGCGGTGTTGTCGGTAGCGGTGTTGTAGGTAGCGGTGTTGTCGGTGGTAGTGTTGGCGTTGGTGTCGGCGGTGTTGGCTGCGGCGGTGTTGGCGGTGGCGAGGAATCGGGCGGCGGCGGCACAGTGACCGTGGAGCGACGCTGCGTGTCCCCGGTGGGTCGGGGGGCGGGCGGGGCCGGCTGCAACTTCTCTGATTGCGGCGGCGCTCGTTAAGGGCGCAGGTGGGCTGATTAGGGCCGTCGCGTCCCCTCGCGCCTCGCGCTCACGTGCGCCGACGCTCCCCCACACGCCGCCCAGCTGCCTCTTCCACTGCAATGCGGACGCGCGCCCGCCTTCAGATGTCTCTACATCATTACCTTCATTTCTAATTTCCAATGCGCAAACAAATCGAAAGAAAATTACGCAGATTTCCGCCATATGAGAGGTGTATATGGTTTTAGTGCATACCCAGGAGTAACATGTAGGGATTGCAATCCAGCACTGGTGTCAATCCCGTGGGATTGTCACTGGATTGACTTCAGTCTTTCGGGAACCCGCGGGATCCCGCATAGGTTAAAGTTTTTTTTATTCAATTGAAAAAATGTATTTTCTTTGTAATAATCAAATATTTATTGAAAATTCCAAAAACAATAACAAATAAAAATATTTGATAGTACATATTTGTCATTTTTGTAATCTAGTTAGTGAATTAAAGAATAATTATATTTTAAAAAACCCTTCAACACAATAAAATGTGCTTGAATTAAGGATTAAAAACGGTTATTAGAGGCCAATATTATACTTACTTTGCGGATCGACTTCAAAAGAAAACCACGCAATAATTGTTGACGAGTAATTGAGTCGTGACCACGAGTCAAAAGACAACTGACATGTGGCACGGAGCAGGCTATGCTTGCTATTGTTATCTGCAAATAAACAATCGAAAAAAATGGACCGAGCTTTGCAGTGCTGAAAGAATACGAGAGGCATTCATTCTGACTGATGCCGTGGTCTTGAACGGATCGTGCTCCAATTGATGTTAGGATTTTTTTGGGGGCTTGTAAGCATCCACTAGGGAATAGATATTGACGTGTACGTGAAATGTAAGATGCTAAACAAACCACTGAACGGCAACGTCGCGCCGCGCCACGCCTTGCTGAGGGAATTAATGGCACATTTGAATGAATTTACGCGATTTGTTGCTTGCGGATCCACAATCTGTGGCGGGGTGCCGCAGGGTCTGAAATTACGCTGGATTGTGGCACCCCACTTTGCTGGATTGCAATCCCTACCTACAATACAAAAAAGAATAACTTTGGATTTAGACTTAAATTTCAAACATTGGTTTGTGTTCTTCCGGAGAATCGCATACTGTTCTTAATTCACTACGACCATGCTCACAACTCTTATGACGTAATGCAACATCAAGACTTCAAAGACGAGGCAGCTCACATTTGCTACTAAAATCCGGCGTTTTGAGCAGCTTTTTGCTTTCTTGCCTTTTAATATTCTTTGCAGCATTCTGTGAAGGCTGATGTATTAAAATATTTGATTTATTGTGCGTTAAACGAGAGCATCTTTTTTGATCATGAAGAGTATGTTATTCTTTTTGAAAATCCTTTTTGTGCGGTTTTATTAATCATTATTTTTGCTGCTGCATGATCCAAGTACTTTGAATTATGGAAATTTCAATTTGTCTGAGCGAGTTTTAAAAGACGGACTAGTAAATTTGGTACCCGGGTAATCTTGAAATTAAAAACAAAAACTGTTTCCCAGAACTCTGAAAACTTTAGGAAAAGGATGTATTGTTTCTAATAATTATTTAAATGAATTTTATGAAGTAATCTACAGACAGGTACAGTTAAGTTATAGAAAGTGGTTGCTTCAAGAACCTGTCTGGCAACGCCAAATAGAGACAAAGTGGCGCCCACTCAGTTACATTGTATGTATAAAAATGTTTGTATAAAATTGTTCAAAACATTTCACTCCCAAATGTGATTCTAAAATTCTATTCTCACCTCATGCTTTTGTAAAGCGTCTTCTTTGTCACGAACAGGGCGTTATAGAGACTTCTTAGTGTTTTATATTAGAAGATTTTCTAGATTCAATTTGCTAGAAGGACCCCGTAACTGAAAACCTTCAATTCATCTTGTTTTTACATTGTCTTGTAAATAATTACTTTGTGGAATAGCGAAAGATTTGATCTTCGATTAATCAGACATACAAATTTCAATATTTTAAGTGGTGCTTCTTTCCAAATTATATTTTAAGCAGTTTTCCGAGTTAATCGTTTATCTAAATACCACTTATTTAACACTCAATTTTCGCATTGTTTATTTCTCGTTTTTGTCTATTCTACGCAAACCCTCGCTCGCGCTCCGTTAACCAATGGCAGCAAGGAGAGCCATAATGTTCTTCTCTTTGGTTTTCTGGATGCAGTGATTTTTTTTATTTCGCGCTTACACTCTGCTCTCCTCCCCTCTTTCGCTGCTCCGCTGAGCACAAAGGCGAAGCGAGCCGCGCAGTAACTCCCAGGCGCTTCCGCTCCCAGTGCGCGCGACCTCCTCTTCATTCCAGACCTCCATGGCCACCGTGGTCCATGCATTCATTTATCGCTATGTACTATACAAGAATTCACGATAGGAGTGCACCGAGTGAGGTAGCTCAGAGTGTCAACTGATGTCACTGCAATGCCTGTGACCTGTTTTTGATTGATTGATTTTTTTCGTGTTTCAGGGCGCGTCAACTGCTTCGGTCATTAGTCCTGTCAGTGTAGTGCATGTTTTTTCTCGGGAGATGGCGGTGATTTTCCCCTCGCTGGATGGGGAGATCCGGCACCTACCTAACGTCGGCTAGTGGGGTTTCCCCCTAACCAAGACTCTCCCTCCAGCGGGCACCGCCCCAGTCGGGACAAGCTCTAAACTCTAGGTCGGTCTCCCGAAATATGCGGTAGTGTAGTGCATGTTAGCGTAAGTGTGTGGGTAAGAGGAGGATAGGACAAGGAAGAGGAAGGAAAGATCGCGCGCGGTCCGTGGCCCGTTTGGTAGGATACTGCTCCGGCATTCGCGTGGTGTTGATCGGAGAAATTACGGAAAACTATCGATCAGAGCAGCCGGTCGCTAGTATTCTCCTCCAGACAGCGACTGAATTCGACCTAGCTGAAAGCTAATGTCGAAAATCCTGTCGCCGTGAGGACTCGAACCTAGGACCTCCCGATCAGAGGCGCGGCAGTGACATCAGTTGATGCACTTAGCTACCGCTCCCGGTCCTCTGACCTGTAGGTCCTAGGTTCGAGACACCACAGTGGCAAGATTTTCGCAATAACGTGTGAACTAGGTCGAGTTCAGTCGCTGTCTGGAGGAGAATTCCGACAGACTGATGCTCTGATCGGTAGTTTTCCGTGTCTTGTCTGATCCACATCAGGCGAATGCCGGAGCAGTATCCTACCAAACGGGCCACAGACCGCGCACGATTTTCCCTCCCATTTCTGACCCTATCTTATCCCTTATACACACTTTCACTTACACTAACATGGACTACACTACCACTATTCTGGGAGACCGGTCGGAGCTTAGAGCGTGTCCTACGTGGGCGGGACCGTACTGGTAGGAGATATCTGGACCTCTCTAGCCGACAGTAGGTCAGCGCCGGATCTCGCCATCTAGCGGGAAAAGATCACTGCCATCTCACGAGGGAAAACATGCACTACACCTACGGACTAATGACATTGTCAGCTGACGCACCCAGAATCACTACCAATCAATCGATACGAGTGAAAGAGCGACATTTAATTTTGCGTGTGGTAAACGTTGCGATACGAGGCCGATAGGCCGAGAGACACAATTCTACAAGCCAAATAAAAATCACATTTACCACGTGTGTCATTCACTATATTTAGTCTCCCAGTACTTTATTTCATTTTAATTCAATATAAAATCACTTAATTTAAAAAGGATCAGATGAAAGTATTTTGTTTTCTTTGTTGCATTCACAGACTTATCTGAACTTTTGAGCATCATCTCACTTTTAGCTCTAGTGCTACAGTTAAATTTTTGGCACCTTATACTGGAAAAGACTCAATTTGACTAGTGGATGTTTCAAAGGTATATTATCTAATGGGTTATTTTGAGGTATCTCCTCATTGGTCGTAATTCCGCAATATTTGTTCCAGGTTTGCTTTGATGGCAACCCGGGCGCATGTCTACGGAACTTCTTGGAGCAGGCGGCCCCGTTGGCCTACATGTGATTCTCACGTTCTTTGCCACATGCCGGTCTCAATAACCGTGCTGTCTGGTTGGAACCGCGTGAGATTTCGTTAAGGTAGGAAATTTCTGGAGGGATTTAACCCACAAGTGCCCGCAATAGATAGACTCACGCCAGTTCCCGCAACGTATCTCTCACATATAGCGGCAACTTTTTGTCAATGTGAATGATCAGAAGGTCCGTTTACTGAAATAAGTAATTTTTTTAAGTTATACATGTCCCGCAATGCAACTGTTAATGAATCCAGAATTCTTGTCTGAATGAACTTATGGTCTAAATTAGGTATAAAATTGGCAAAGTACGCGCAAAGACCATTAAATATCTTATTATACTATTAATTAATATTAAATACAATTTCCACATTATTTTCGCTTCTTCTATACAAAGATAAATTTTACATTTTCACAAAATCATTTAGAAATTCTGTCTTTTTTCCATTTCGTAAGGTTCACATTTTTTTCCATTTCCCTACAGACGTCTTCTGCACATCATCTTTCTTTTTAGTAAGAAATTGTGACAGTCGATTGTAGATAAGGCCAATGATTACATTTTATGAATAGACACTAGTCATAGACACGGCTCAAAAAATTCCGTGATACGTACCGCTCAGGATATGACAGATATCGCCCAGCGCTGCGATCGTTTCAATATCCTCACGAGAAATGATTCAGTGAAAGGATAAAAATAAACGGTTAGGCGATCTCAGAAAAGTACAATGAAGGCATACATGAAGTATCAGACGAATAATGTATCGCAATAATTCAGGAACATAAAATTTCTGTGGCTTGGATTTCACAGATCTGTTGCGAGCATTCCAGGGTTAATTTTGCCGGGCCCCTGCCGAGTTATTTTCCAATCCACATGCCTGACATGTGGTCTCTGTGGAACTTTCCGCTCTTCGAAAATTCACGCATCACTTCCGTGATCAAACCCGCGCACTAGGTATTCAGAGATCACTCGCCCGAACGAGGTTCGCCCAAAAAGAATGAATTTTACCGATTATAGTAGTGTGACCCTATTAAGCCTTATGACCTTAAAATAAAAGTGTTCTAATTGCATTGAAGTAAATTTTACAGAAGAGGCATCCGAAATTGAAGCTTTAAGTCGTAAATTGCCAACGTAACTTTGTGGCGTTCTACCGATTTTCCCTTACTAGGAGGATCTTTCTTGAGAGTAAATTTGAGGGGAAAAATGTGCATAGGGAATATAGTAATTTGAAATAATTTTCGCAGATAGAACATTTTTAGACCGAAAACAGACTTTTGACTTATTGTAATAGAGATAGAACCTGCAGTTTGCTAAATGTGCTAGTAAGAAGGAAAATAACTTATTTTTATTGAAACCTTTCCGTCAAACGTTAGAAACAAACTGCTGAAATATGGAAATATCTATTGATTTCAATATTTAATTATCACTTCGGGATGCCTTTGTAATATGATTTATCTACAGCATGCATCCATTTCATCATTAACTTTACATTTGGTATTTTGTCTTTCGAAAGTGTCACCGAACTATTACTGATGCTGCACGCATAATTGTGCATTTTCATGCACGAACATCTCCTTCCGGACATCCCTTGCATTCAAATGCACGTGCATTTTCTTTCAGAAGTCTGAAGGTGTGTGGATTGATTGAATACTTGCAGAAATAGAAGAGATAGGATAAATGTTTATTTTATTTATTGCAGAATGAGGTTATACAACGCTCAGCCATATGGCCTATATAGATTGAACACGAACAGAGATATATGAGAGACAGAGAGAGAGAGAGAGACAGAGAGAGAGACAGAGAGAGACAGAGAGAGAGACAGAGAGAGACAGAGAGACAGACAGAGAGAGACAGAGACAGAGAGACAGGCAGAGAGAGAGAGACAGGCAGAGAGAGAGACAGAGACAGAGAGACAGGCAGAGAGACAGAGAGCAGAGACAGAGAGACAGAGAGAGAGACAGAGCAGAGACAGACAGACAGAGGACAGAGACAGAGACAGAGACAGAGACAGAGACAGAGACAGAGAGACAGAGACGAGAGACAGAGAGACAGAGAGACAGAGACAGAGAGACAGAGACAGAGACAGAACAGAGAGACAGAGGACAGAGACAGAACAGAGAGCAGAGACAGAGAGACACGAGAGAACAGAGAGCAGAGACACAGAGACAACAGAAGACACAGAGAGAAATTATTCACATTTTCAGGAGCAGGGACCTATAACACCACATCTGTGGCGAAAAATAAACGCTGTTTCCGCCGCAACATCACATATATTTCTCTAAGTCACGTAATTAAAAGCAAAATATTTTAAACAGAATCGTGTAAGTTTTGAGACTGGACATTACAAGTGGCGTGTAGGGCGAGGTCCGAGCCGGCTGCACCCACGGTGGCCAAAGCCGATGGCGGGGGCTGGCGGCGAGTGTGAGGAAAGCCAGGCCTTGGCCACAAAAGCCCCGCTGGCCATTGTCCGGCGCGGGCGGCGTGGGCGGCGCGGCGTGGGCGGGGCCTTTTTGTCGCCGTGAGATCGAGGGTCGCGCGCGCGATGTCGCTTCCGTCCGCAGACGCCGTCCCATCCCCTCCCTTCCACCCCCTTCATAACTCCCTTCCTCCGAGAGGACGCTAACGATGCTACCTCTTGAGATTTACTTTCCTCTTTATGAGGATGCAAAAGGACTTCGGGGTTTCCTGTTGTGGTCGTGCTCTGCCCGGAAACAAATGCTGCGGGTTCAGATTTCGTGTTGATTTAGCTTGTGATTGGATGAGGGTGGCTTTGGAGTAGTTTTGGTTGGATTTGATTGAATTCGATTGAAACACGTATGAGCTGCAGGTTGAGATTTCGAGCTGATTTATCTTGTGATTGGACGAGGTTGCTTGTGTTTGCACGATTGGATTGATTGAATTCGATTTGATCACGTATAAGCTGAATGAATAAACGAATGAATGAATGCCTTATGCTGGTCCAGGTTTTGTGTTGATTTACCTTATGATGAGGTTGTCTTGGGAATAGTTTTGATTGAATGCGACTGGATCGCGTAGATATGTTAGTAAATATTAGTATTGATTTGTAAATCATCAAAGTCGCCAACTTTAAACCTCTCGATTTACTTTCCTATTTATGAGAATGCAAGGTCACTTCGGTGATTCTAGAAGCAGTTGCGCTGCCCGTAAAAAAAAGGCAGAGGGTTCAGGTCTCGTGTTGATTCTGCTTGTGATTGGATGAGGTTGTCTTATGAGTAGTTTTGATTGAATTTGTCTGGATCACGTATATTTGATAGTGAACATTAATATTGATTTGCGAATCATCAAATCGCCCGCTTAATCCAAACTTGTTGATTTACTTTCCTATTTATGAGAATGCAAGGTCACTTCGGTGTTTCTAGAAGTAGTTGCACTGCCCGTAAAAAAAGGCAGAGGGTTCAGATCTTTTGTTGATTCGGGTTGTTATTGGATAAGGTCACCTTGTGAGTATATTCGATTGGATTTGATTGAATTCAACTAAATCACACAGATATATGTAAACGTTTGTATTGATTTGCAACTCCTCTAAATTGCCAGCTTCGTTCACATTTCCTTGCCATTATGAGATTTACTTATCCGGATACAAAAGTTCAGTTTTGGGCTTGAGTGCTTCCGACAGTGATCGTTCTTCTGGGATCCAAACTCTGCAGATTCAGATCTACAGTTGATTCTTCATGTGAATGGGTCAGGTCTCCTTGTGAGTGGTTAGGGTTGTATTCTATTTGATTACATAGAAATACTGTTACCTTTAGTATTGATTTGTAACTCATGAAAATCACCAACTTCATCCAAATCTCATGATTTACTTTCCTATTTATTAGAATGCAAAAGTTCTTCCTGCTGTTGTTGTTGTTGTTGTTTCCCGTAGTAGTCACATAGCCCAGAGACACACGCTGGGGTTTCAAATCTCCATCCTGTGATTGGATGAGGTCGTTCTGTGAGTGGTCTGGATTAGATACGATTGGATCACGTAGAAATATCGTGTAAATCTTAGTAATGATTTACATCTCATCGAAGTAGCCAGCTTTATCCACATCTTGGTCGATCCCAGACGACATAACTCCACTTACATATCAAAAATATTTCTGACCATCTCTTACGTATATACCATCGAGGGTGCAGCGCCTGTAGCTTATAATATTAACACAAATATTACTCACATAGCTTCCTCGTTAGTGTCATCAAAAACCCTTGTTATATTTCGAATCCTCCATTTCACTTTTATTAACTCTATTTCTCACACAAATACATATACTGCAAAACTCAGTAATTTTCAATCGAAAGCCGCTAACCTCATCCGCCTTACGCTTTGGTCTAGGCAACGATCTTTCACCCATGACCGGAAATAGCATGGTTAATTTTTGCTGGCCCGCAAACAGGCATTTTAACAACAATACTTGTAGGATCCCATTACTTGTATGGATCATACTCATACGTGAGCAGCTTTTCCACAGAAAGTATTTAGTGATGATATAATGAAGAATTGACTTGACATAAAATTCTTTCGCTCGCTCACTGAAAACTTCGAATTTCTCCTTAAAAGCCAATATTGCCATTGAGTGTCAAAGAAACGGCACGATTTAAGAAGGGGGATGGCGCAATTTTGGCTTCAGAATCGGATTCAACGCGTCGACATACATAGAGAAAATGGGGCACGACTTTGGCTGTGACAACAACCCCCGAAAACAAAAATTCAATGATACAGTGGTTGTGTGTGTGTTTTTTTTTTTGCAATTTTTAAAAAATGGTGGGTAGTAGCGCAATTATGTCTGCAGATTCCGATTCCGTGCGTCGACATACATAGACAAACATGAGTCAAATCATTGGATCTGACAATTTTTTTTATTGTGTGTGCCTGCGAAAAGAATAAAACATTGTTTATTGAATATTATTTAATTTTAGTAGCATTTACAAATGTTGACGACAATCAAATGGTTTTGATGTATTGTATATTTAGATGTCATTATATATTTTGGCAATTCACATAACTTGTGTTCTTGCAATATTAGGCAGCCGTTAAATGAACGAGAACACTCACTTATTCACAATTTTAAAAACATGACTGATAACATTGAACTAAACTTTTAAAAAGTTAATTCAACTTGAGTCAAGTGAATAAAACACAAGTAAAATAATCGCACATATCTTACCACTGCTTTCTAGTTGTTGCTTTATCCAAAATTCTGGACAATGAACATTGACAATTTGTGAATTAAAGTGTAGCATTACTAAATTAGCGTTAAAAACATTTCCTCATGCTTCTTGTATACACTTAACTGTTCTATGAACACGTTCATTCAGTGTTTGGAAGGAAAGAAAACAAATAACTTTGATTTTAATATTGCAAATGTCAGATGCTCCAACCCTCTTCAGTTCCACCACGCAAGCATCTCCTGTAAGCAAAGCCTTGTGGGATTTGCACCACTTCCTGTTTCCGCCTCGAGCCGCGCCGAGCTGCGAAGAGCTGCGTCCGCTCCTTGCGCAGTGGCGTTGCACTCTACATCGCAATTGCCGCGTAACGGTGCACTGTTCACGCTTCACTGGTGGACAGACGCTGCCGCGCCGCAGGGATGCCACGCAAATGCAACAAAGGCCGCGCGCGACGCGGGTACTGAATGTGGATTACTGTTATTTTGGTTTTGTTTCCGAGTTTTGGACTTTCATTAAAATGTTTTAGTCAAACTTTGTCCGATTGAGTTTACCCGGTCCGATTGAGATCGACAGGGAGGTCCGATTGAGATGACTCAGGGCAGGGATACCACGCTAATGGAACAAAGGCAATACGCGACGCGGGTATTGTAAGTGGATTATTGTTATTTTGGTTTTGTTCCCGAGTTTTGCATTTTCATTAAAATGTTTTAGTCAAACTTTGTCCGATTGGGATTACGGCTCCGATTGAGCACTCAACAGGGAGGTCCGATTGAGATGGCTCAGGGCAGGGATGCCACGCAAATGCAACAAAGGCCGCACGCGACGCGGGTACTGTATGTGGATTACGGTTATTTTGGTTTTGTTTCCGAGTTTTGGACTTTCATTAAAATGTTTTAGTCAAACTTTGTCCGATTGAGTTTACCCGGTCCGATTGAGATCGACAGGGAGGTCCGATTGAGATGACTCAGGGCAGGGATACCACGCTAATGGAACAAAGGCAATACGCGACGCGGGTATTGTAAGTGGATTATTGTTATTTTGGTTTTGTTCCCGAGTTTTGCATTTTCATTAAAATGTTTTAGTCAAACTTTGTCCGATTGAGATTACCCGGTCCGATTGAGATCAACAGGGAGGTCCGATTGAGATGGCTCAGGGCAGGGATGCCACGCAAATGCAACAAAGGCCGCACGCGACGCGGGTACTGTATGTGGATTACGGTTTTGTGTTTCTGTTCCCGAGTTTTGGATTTTCATTATAATATTTTAGTCCAACTGTGTCCGATTGAGTTTACCCGGTCCGATTGAGATCGACAGGAGGTCCGATTGAGATGGCTCAGAGCAAGAATGCCACGTAAATGCAACAAAGGCCGCACGCGACGCGGGTACTGAATGTGGATTATTGTTATTTTGGTTTTGATATTGCGTCTTGGGTTTTCATTAAGATGTTTTCGTCAAACTGCGTCCGATTGAGATGGCTCAGGGCGTCGACAGAGAGATCCGATTGGGATTACTCAGGTCAGAGATGTTAGGCAAATGGAACAAAGGCCGCGATACGTGTACTGTACTGTATGATTGGGTACGTCACGGGTACTGTATTGTACTGTATTGATGATTGTTATTTTGGTTATGTTATCGAGTTTTGAATTCACATTAAGATGTTTCGTCAAACTGTAGTATGTTGGTAAGAAGGTAGAAATTCATATAATAATTGAAATAATTACATATAATTTATTATTTAGCTGACGATTGAAGTAAATTTAGTAATTTTTTGAATAACCAATAACTAATACAACATCCATCATAGATAATAACATTTTGTTTACAGAGTTATGAAGTCATAAATAACTCAAACTTCTTATTAATATGCAAATTATTTTCTACATTACATTAAATTCAAACACCTCCGATGGCTCGCGGACAGCGTGCTATTTTTCTGTGAGGCCATCCTAGGTTCAAGTTCCAATCTGGCAAAAGTGATGCTCTAACTTTCTAGTATAAATAGTCTCATTTTCTTGAACGACGAAAATCTCAGCCAAGACAAGTGTGATATACGGTGAAGGGAATGTGTCATGTTCCCACATGTCTCCGTTACCCCCAAGCGTGGATAATAAAGAAAACAACTCCCAACCCTGGCAACATCGCTAGCTGGCAAAAGTCGTATTAATCCGACCGTAAAACGCCAAACACACACATAGATACACTCATACAATTAAATTCAATCTTTGGTATGTGTATTGTCAATCATTTTGTTAATACTATTTGTGCATTTTATATACATTTTGTTTTCGTAATCATAAGCTGAGATGGACACGTTTTGCCAATCCGAAACTTCGTAAAGAACTGAATTTGGTGTTGAAACTCCCGATTGGATAACCGCATCACAGCTGTATCTGTCTGAAGTCAGTATATTTTAATCGGAGTATACGCCTGGATAGCCTCCTCCCGACATGTGTGATATTATCCGGGCACGTTTTCTTGAGCCCTCGCTTCGCTTGTTGCGAGAGAAGCGGGCAGTTTGGTTATTTTCACAAAAAGAATTTTATATCAAATTCGTATTTCGTTTTTCGATGCAAAATATTTTCTATTACACGGAAACAAACATTTTTGGTTGTCAGATTTAGTCTACAACGCTCGCTGCTATAACTTATTCTTAAATCAAATAATGTTGGCAAAGGTGTGAGGGTATGTATTTCGTGACTCAAGTAAACGTGTGCGTATAATACTGTAGTACTTGGAAACATAACTGTTTGTATATAGAGATGCGGGACAATGAAAGAAATAGGAAGATCGCGAAAGATTTAAATCAGGATTTAGAGCTTGTCCTAGCGGGGTCCCGCAGGAGGAGATACCTGGATGCGAGACACCTGCAAGCCGATGTGTGCGCAAAAGCTTGCGTTATAACGGAGATGAACACCACCACCTAGAGGCAGGAGCCATTCACTACGCCATCGGGTCTAATGAGGGTCGTTCGTAAAACACAAAATAATTAATCAATCAGTGGAATATTTGTCGGCTAGGTGCCGGAGAAGTGGCACCCCTGTCGCCCGTCGGCGAGCGCGCGGCCACCGTGCGGACGCGGGGGCGGGGGCGGAGCGCTGCCGACGGCCGCGCGCCCACACGCTCGCCCCAAATGACGGCCCCCGCGCCGCCTCGCGCGCCTAATACGCGCGCGCCCTGTACTTTGGCTCCCACGTGCCTCCACCGCCCCCGCCTCGCACCCTCCCACTCGCCCCCCTTCCCGACGCCCTCCACGCCCCACACCACTCCTCCCGGTCGGTCCCATCCCGCTCACTCGCCCCATCCCAGCCCCTCCCGCCTTGTCCTGTCCCACTCGCCACGTACTGGCCTGACCCCGCCCGCTCCGGGCCGGCTCGCCCGTCTCGTCCCACGCTTCCCGCCCCTTCCCACTCGCCCTGTCACGCCCCTCCCGCCCCGACCCTCTCTGCCCGGACCCGTCTTTCCCGTCTTACCCGCGCCTCACTGCCCCGTCACGCTCCGTCCCGTCCTATCCTGCCCGTCCTCGTCACGCTCCGCCCTCCGCCCGCCCGCCCGTCCGCCCCGTCCGCCCTCCGCCCCCCGCCCCGTCCGCCCATCCGCCCCGTCCCCCGTCCGTCCCCATCCACCCGTCCGCCCGTCCGCCCATCCGCCCGTCCGCCCGTCCGCCCATCCGCCCATCCCCCCATCCACCCCATCCACCCCGATCCGCCCCATCCACCCCATCCGCCCCATCCCCCATCCACCCATCCCCCCGTCCCCCATCCACCCATCCACCCATCCACCCCGTCCACCCCATCCACCCCATCCACCCCATCCACCCATCCCCCGTCCACCCTCCACCCATCCACCCATCCACCCCATCCCCCATCCCCCATCCCCCGTCCACCCCATCCCCCATCCCCCTCCCCCCCATCCGCCCCGTCCCCCCATCCGCCCGTCCCCCGTCCGCCCTCCGCCCGTCCCCCTCCGCCCGTCCGCCCCTCCGCCCGTCCGCCCCGTCCGCCCCGTCCGCCCCGTCCGCCCGTCCGCCCGTCCGCCCCGTCCCCCGTCCGCCCCGTCCGCCCCGTCCGCCCCGTCCGCCCCGCCGCCCGTCCGCCCTCGCCCGCCCCGCCCGCCCGCCCGCCCGCCCGCCGCCCCGTCCGCCCGTCCCACCAACACCAGGCGAATGCCGGAGCAGTACCCTACCAAACGGGTCACGGACCGCCCGCGATCTGTCCTTCCTCTTCCTTGTCCTATCCTCTCCCTTACATACTCACACTTACACTAACATGCACTACACTACCACAAATTCGAGAGGTCGGTCAGGAGCTTAGCGCTTGTCCCGACTGGGGCGGTGCCCGCTGGTGGCAGAGTCCTGGTTAGGAAACCCCACCAGCACCAAGCATTTTCTGTGTTTTGTATCAATGTTAATACTTGATTTCTTAATATTTAAGAAGGCCTATGATTTAAATTTACGACGGTAGGTCGGCGCCGGATCTCGCCATCGAGCTGGGAAGACCGCCGTCAACTCCCGAGAAAAACATGCACTACACTAACGGGACTAATGACCAAAGATACGTTATTCCAAAATAAAAAATAAATTAAAAAGAATTGGAAGCGTTGACTTTCAAACAACACACATGACGAAATTAAAAATAAGAATCTGAAAATTGAATTATCAAGATACGAGTACGTTACACTGACTTAACTATTAAATTCAATTCGTTTCAATTCAGCTCTCTGAGATTTATTGCCCATTCACTATTCATTCAATGATCAGCTCAATCGCCAATTCAACGGTGAATCGGCTGCAAGTGCCTCATTCTTTCCGGATTTCATCTCATCACATCGCCTCCCGCATGGCTACCTGCCTCTGGGTTGAGGGGGCAGGGTGACCCACGCCTCACGCGCTCTGTAATGAAGGGGCGGACAGGAGATCGCCTCTGCGGCGGGGGCGGCGAGGGGGCGGCGACGGCCACAGACGCGGCGTCATGAGAGCTTCCATAGAAACGCGGCACGCCAGATCTCATTAGACGAACACCCATATGCCCCGTGTTGTCATTACCACTGAACACTGGTATTTATTGTGTCATTACCAGCGTAACCATTATGGTCACTCCTGTTCAGTAGAAGCCGCGTCGATGGACTCGCAACGGTGTGGACGAGGAGATATGCGATCGAGTGGGAGAACAAAGGAAGAAAAGTACGAGGGGAAGAGGGAATTGATACGATATGCTACTTACAGTGAATATATAAGTATTTGTGTATGTTCTGTTCAATGTGTCGTATGTTCGGTTCAATGTGATTGAGAAATCATTACTTTTTTTTTTCAGAGATAGGACACATTATTTTTTTTTTTAATTTTCCTTATATCTCCCTTTCATGGAGGTTTACAGTGTTCATATATCTCTGTATCTATTCAGAATGATCATGTAAAATAACTGCCTCATTTGTTAAAAGTAAGGATTTGAAATATTATCAAGTTTCTAGTGATGTTCAATAACATTAAATAAATGAAATTGATCTCTTTTGGCCACCTTGAAAATTAAAATGCATCATATAAAAAATTGTATTGTCGCATGGGCATATGTACTCACAAGCAACGTACAGAACAAAAATATCAGGATCTCACTGATCGGGTTCAAGAATTCTTGTTTGAAAATAGGAAGCGAGCTCTGTCGTGTTCAGTTCGGTATTAATTTTCTTTCTGTTGGGCCATTTCTGTTTTTATAATTGTTTGACTGATATTTGACATCGTTATAGCCATTTTCGTTTAGAATTGATTCGTTGCCTATTGTTTACATTTATTAAGCTTAATTTTAATACAATTTAGTTGCGAGAGTTGACTTTGGCACTACTATTTACACAATTTTAGCTTTAGTTGTTCGTTTTTCTTGTTTTATCAAATATTGCATAATATTTTCATCAGCGTAAGGTAAGAATAATTAATTAATAGTAAATTTTGGGCTTATATTTCTTTTAAAACTTTTTCTTCTATTGGGAATTTTAAACGTTTATTAACAATAAGAGATGTAATAAACAATTAAATGTATCTATCTCTAATCACAAATTGTGGTTTCACTGAATCGTACAGCCATAATTAATACACTTAGTAATAGGTCCATTTAGAAGTAGATTTATTAAAAATGCCACCACCTACTTTTGTCTTTATATATTTTTGAAACATTCAAAATTATTAACAGTAGAAATACACAAACATACTTAAAACTATCATTTGAAAATTATAATTCGCATAAGAGTCTGTCAAGAGATAACTTTTAAGGTTCTATTTTATTTGCACTAATAAATTCTTAATTTCTTAACTCGAAAACATAGAGGTAA
The DNA here is from genome assembly GCA_964035755.1 of Teleogryllus oceanicus. Lineage (NCBI taxonomy): Eukaryota > Metazoa > Arthropoda > Insecta > Orthoptera > Gryllidae > Teleogryllus > Teleogryllus oceanicus. Next base: position 79,330,651 of record CAXIVR010000010.1, on the reverse strand, counting down.
TAATTAAACTGACTTATTTTTATTCATTGTACACTGCGTTCACACATTTAACGGATGAGATGTTGAATTCTATCGAAAGTCAATGCAAAAGAGTTATCACATAACGAAATGTCTCACAAAGCAGAGAAAGATTGTGTTGTGAGGCAAATTATTATTGTATTAAGTTTAGTCTGTTCTAATTCTAGTTTTATATTTTTTCTGAGATGAAATAGCTTCTCAAGCCGTATTACAAATTAAGTGCACATTCTTATGAGTCTTGAGGCATCTCTGGTGACTGAATTATGAGACATGGATATCAGGAAAGAGCTGAAAGTGCTTACTTAGAGAGGGAAGTGTAACTGATTCAAGAGAACGATTTAAGGTGTCTTAAGGGAATACCTTTTACTTATTACTTTTCACCTTAAGTCAAATAAAATGTGTTTTTTCCCATTATTGTATTGGGTTAACTTTCAGAAACTATTACATTTATTAAACTTAGGCAATTTACAACATTTCTTCAAATTTGAAAAACGACATGTATCTAAGCATATGCATCAACTCTTCGATATATTTCCTTTTTTGTTGTTGTTGTTGTTGTTTTCAAAAGTTCGAGAGTGAGTATTAGTTTTGCTAGGCATTTTTTGTTATAGGAATTTAAACTATCGTTGACATTTCTTAATTTTTATTCATATTTGAAAAGGTACAAATTAACGTAAAAATTTGCTAGTTTTTGGAAGTTTACATTAAATGATGACTGCATACGAAACTGCAAATTTAAATACACTACTCAAAACTGTCCGCTCCCATTAAAAAATGCATCATCAGAAAGTTGTCACTAGTCATCGAGTATTAGAGTATAAGAGAAAACAGAGTACCACAAAAAGCGAATGGGTCTTCGTCGAATGACTTTTTGGGATATACTCGTGATGCGGCCGTCCCACTTTTTTATCGTTTCCAGCTTTGGACATCGTCTTCAATCGCTAACTTTTCTTTTTTTAGGATAAAAGGTGAAACTTCCCTTCTATCAATCGCCGAAAGTTTTCTGGAAGAATAAACAAAGTCGTGAAGCGCGAAAAATCCAGCAACCTACTTACTTCCGCCTAAGGAGGAAGTCTTCTGAGGACCCTGACCTTCTCATGGGAGTGCATCACATTTTTTCTCCTGCACCTTCTCCCCGTTCTTCTTTTGCGACTTTTCTTTTTCTCTATTTTTTTTCCCTTCCCTTTCTCCTCTCTTCCCTTCTACTCTTCTTCTTTCTCATTCCTCCTCCCGTTTTTTCATTCTCTTTTCTTTCGATTCCTTCCCATCAAGTTGATATTTTCCTTCTTCCCTTTTTTTTTTCATTCATCTTACCCTCTTTTTCCTTCTCTTCCATCTCCTGCCGTTCTCATTCTCCCTTTCTTTTCCTCATTCTTCTCCTCCTTGCCACCATTCCTTTTTTTCCTTCTTCATCATCATCCCTCTCCTATTCCTTTTCCAATTCCGCCTTCCACTCCTCCTTATCTTTTGTTACTCCTTCCCCTTTTCCCTCTAGTCTGATCCACCTTTTCATCCTCTTTCCTATTTTTCTCGTTCTGTTTCCTATTTTTCTCGTTCTGTTTCTTTTCTTTCTTCTATTTCTCCTCTTCTCCGATTTCGGTTGCGGGGTCGGGGACAGGGTCGGGGACAGGGTCGGGGACAGGGTCGGGGACAGGGTCGGGGACAGGGTCGGGGACAGGGTCGGGGACAGGGTCGGGGACAGGGTCGGGGACAGGGTCGGGGACAGGGTCGGGGACAGGGGCGGGGACAGGGGCGGGGACAGGGGCGGGGACAGGATCGGGGACAGGATCAGGGGACAGGGGCGGGGACAGGGCGGGACAGGGTCGGGGACAGGGTCGGGACAGGGTCGGGGACAGGGTCAGGGACAGGGTCGGGACAGGGTCGAGGGACAGGGTCGGGGACAGGGTCAGGGGACAGGGTCGGGACAGGGACGGGGACAGGGACGGGGGCAGGGGCGGGGGAGAGATAGGAATGATGGCGATTCCCCCAGTACAGTACCACACGTAGCGCCGTTGTGCTCTGCGCTGATGGGCAGTCGCAAGGCATTGAGCAGGGCCGGTGTCGGCGGGCGATTGTGCTCGGAGCTCGAGACGGAATGAAAGATGTAGCAATGCCGACAATGAACTCATTTTCAATCACTCATCCGCAGGCTGGTAATTACGTATTGTGAATCGAAATCATGCGACGTGATATTATTAGTATTGTACTTGCTTGACTTCTGTGTAAACAACCGCAGGGTTAGTAGGTTACAATTCGAGAGTAGCTTCAACTCAGATTTTCCTGGACTCGATCCAAGAAACAAAAACAGGAAGTTGTATTTCTAAATGTTCTTTATGTTTTGGGGGATACTGATTTCGATTTCGAGGTTTAACACGTCAAAGAAACTTGGTTTTACGACGAAATTTCAAACAAATCGCAATATTTAGCCATTTTTAAACATTGTTCTCTTATATCTTGACAACTACGCGTTGTGTTGAAATAATCTACATTTGCAAAAATATAGCAAACATAATTATCTACAAAATTTTAACGTTCATTTTCAAATAGTTATTTTATGCGCTAGAATGCACTTAAAACAGCGTCTTCTTGTCGCTCTGGCCCAAACGAAGGAAATCACCTTCTCATCCTTTTATCTCGCAGAAGTTCTTCAATTTCACAAAACGCCTGAAAACAACCATTACGAATGAACTATTTGCATTGTTGAATGATTAACACTCTTTTTTCCTGAAGAACCACTGTGAATCTTTGCTCTGCAGGGTATTTGTACCTAAAGCCCGGTATACACGGTACAGTTTTCTTGTAGATTGAACGTACAGTAAACGTGCAGTCCAGACTGCACTACTTTCTGCATGAACATGCTCATAATTTTTCATACAGAAAGACTACAGTTTGACTCAAGCTCCTACAGCAGCAGAATCGTTCACTAACTGTAAGCGGACTTTTCGATTTCGTGTTTAGGTGTGGTTAGGAGCGATTGTATGAAGTGATATATTATGATAAACTTCCTTTTTCCCAATTCTTGACTTACTATTTTTATTCTCTATGCTCCTCGTGGTTAATTAATACTAAATAAAGATCATAATCAGAATGCACACACATAAATACCACCCCTGACAGTACTCGGACGGCGCAATTCAGTTGTTTCTTTTTAGACCCCCTAGCGGCGGCTTGGGGCGATTCGTGTAGAAAACGTACAGACCGTGTATGCGCGACTTAAGATATCCACAATATGACAAAATATAGAAAAGAGTCAATGCATTCTGTTCAATGAAAAATGTTCATATACTATTTTACCAACAATACGTTGTTACGAGCCAAATTATGCTGTAAAAGAAACACTAAAACTAAGAAATTTTAGATATGAAAAAAAGTATCATAAATTTAAACCTATATGTATATATATATATATATATATATATATATATATATAATAAAAAATATATATATATAAAATTATATATATACTAACATACAAAAACAGAAGTGCGTTGATTTACAACGCGTTAATCTCTTTATCTACTGAACCAATTCTGGTCTGGAGTACTATAGGCTGTGATTTATAACCATAAACCCATATATTTACAAAATAATTACTTTTCTGGACATTTTTCGCCAGCTGTACATCACAGATTCAAAAATGCATTAATGTCAATAGTTAAGCTGCGCGCTACCAGAGGATAACGTCTGAGATTACTACAAAATTCATTAGGGTTTGAATAAGGCTATGTAATCTCTGTGTACACGTTGGTGATATATTTGAAACAAAATCCGTAACCATGTAATAAAGAATGTCAATGTACAGGCATTGTTCTCATTGCGTGTTATATACAAACAGTCGCAAGAGAACATTACGAATTTGAATTTTTTTAAAAATTGAGGTAGGGGGAGGGAGTAAAAAGTACTATAATATACAGTAATGTACAATGTGCAATATATAGATACCGTATACTTTCTAAACAACCTTCTTTTACAGAAATTTATGAACTCTGAGCTGTTTGAAATAATGCCGAAATGAAAGTCAGTTGTCAAAACAGACTACAAGTGCTAAGAGATGAGCAGTCTATAAAAATTATTAATCGCCTACTCGCAGACAATATCGACTTTCTGAATAACACACTAAAATTAAATACTAAAATCAGCTTCCCTTCCCCGAGCTCGCCTTTGCTAGTGGAGCGCTGCGTGACTTTGTATGGAGTTTTGTTGCATTCAAATTATCAGTTAAATTCGAGTCGCAAAAAAATCAAAATTACTAAAAAAAATGACTATCAAACATATGACAAAACATCATTGAATTCGTCTTTTAATGCTCGCCATGATGGACTAAAAAAATATGTATAGTTCTATTTGAAAAAATTAAATTACCTCAAATACCTCGTAAATAAATACACGTACCAATTAGCCCTATCCCCTCATGCACTTTCCTGAAAACTGCATTGCAATAACTTCAACCGTTCAAAAGCTACTGCAGGTGTTCATTGATAGATTGATTGATTTTGTCGTGTTTCCGGGCACGTTAACTGCTTTGGTCATTAGTCACGTTAGTGTAGTGCGTATTTTTTCTCCGGAGATGGCGGTGATCTTTCCCTACTGGATGGCGAGATCCCGCGCCGACCTATCGTCGGCTAGTGGGGTTTTCCCCTAACCAGGACTCTCCCACCTGCGAGGCACCGCCCCAGCCGGGACAAGCTCTAAGCTCCCGACCGGTCTCCCGGAATGTGGTAGTGTAGTGCATGTTAGTGTAAGTGTGTGTGTGTGTAACGGGAGAGGATAGGACAAGGAATGGGAAGGACAGATCGCGCGCGGTCCGTGGCCCGTTTGATAGGGTACTGCTTCGGCATTCGCCTGCTGCTGATCGGGGAAACCACGGAAAGTACCTATCAGAGCAGCCGGCCGCTAGAATTCTCCTCCAGATAGCAACTGAATTCGATCTAGCTGAAAAGCTAGTGTCGAAAATCATGTCACCGTCAGGAGTCGAACCTAGAACCTCCCAGTCAAAGGCGCTGCAATGACATCAGTTGATGCACTGAGCTACCCCTTCCGGTCAGGAGGTGTTAAGGTTACGTGACTCATCCATTGTTTATAGAACAGTATTACGAATAATCCTTAATGAATGTTGGCCGTGGCGTTTCGCTGGCTGTGTTTGATTGTGTTCATGTGACAGTAGTATTACGTAAGTTCTGTAAATCATGAACTCGTACCTAGAGAAACACAGAAAGGTTTATAGTGTCCGAAGCCGGTGAGCGTTCTAGAGTTCAATGACTTCTGTTATTAATATCGGATAATGTGACTACATTATTATGAATTCCAAACACCAAAGACTGAACATTGCAAATATATGAAGAATAAATGATCAAAGGGTAGGGAGAAGAGTAAAGAAGACTTAGCGCCTATCTTAGTCAATAGTAACGATCTATTCTTTAGCTCACAGAGAAAAACAAGCCATAAAATGGACATCGCTATTCTAAATCGCTTACTGACAGCTTTCCTATCTAGTTAACTTAAACTAGAACTACACGAGCACTCTCGTGATAACGATCAAATTTGGGCATGAACATAGGAAAATAAATGTATTGGCCTGCTATGATGTTTATAGATGTAATGTTTCAAAATACCTTGTTTCTTAAATTTGTGGTCAATTCCTCTACAATGCTAGAAACACTTGCGAAAAACTGTATTACATTTACTGTTGTACACCCAAACAATTGATCTTAATAATTTTCGTTTTATTCATCTCACACGTCATAAGGAAAAAGCAGGAATCGCTACTAAAATTATTAAAATTGAACGTAATTACTCTTTTATAGGGTACTGTGTAACTGGATGCGCCCACACAATGTACATGTCAGATTTATATTTTTCACTGGATTGGTTAAAAATACCGATAGTTAATGAGCTAAGTGTGTGAGAGAAGACATTGCTATGACGTTATACTGTGAATTAAATAGACCAATGATACTGAAAAAACTGAATTCATGTTAGATATTTTCAAGATAAATGGTATGTTGACAAGAATTGCTGGTTAACCGTGGTGTGACTACGATTGGTATCTCATTAAAATATAATGCGTACCGTTACGTGCCATTTCTACATAAAATATTTAAAAGGAAATAAAACACCAGGCATATGTACAACTATATTCCACCTTCATCACCTGAACAAAAACGGCGTCTTCTTCTAAGCAATTTCTCCAACTATTAGCATTCTGCTTCTTTTCGTACAGAAAGCAACGGCTTATTTTCAGAACGCTCGCTTATTTCCACAACCAACTTCTTTTCTCCAATCTCTTGCACTTCTTCCTACTTTACGAGCTCTTCTTCTCACGAGGCGATTTTAATTTTCCTCAGCAGCACGATTCCGGTACACCGCCAGGTCATACTTTTTTCTTTTCCTACAGCCATTTTCATCTCCATCTCCGCATAGACGCACGTTATCCCTCGGTTGAGTTACCCCCATCCATCCCCCGCACAAAAGGAGCAAGACTTGACCCACATGAATCCACCTCGAGGTGTGCCTGGAAAGAAGGCGGAGTAATGAACGCATTGTTCGGTGCAGTAGTTAAACGCCCTCGTAGGGGAGGGGGCGGAGGGGGACAGAAGGTACGAGGGGGAGGGGGGAGGTGCGGAGGTGGTCGTAGAAAGCTAGGAAACGGAACGGGACGCAGTCGCCATCCACGAGCAAAGGCGTAACGGGAGGCACCGGCAACGACCAGGGGGCAATGACCAGAGCAGGGCGGTGCGGCCTGCACCGGGTTAAAAGAGGAGGTGCTAAACCTTCTCTTGCAGAACGGAGGGGCACACGCGGTTAAATCTGCTACTTTATGCTCGTTTGCAACCGGGAAGTTCACTGCAACCACAGGTTGAGTGAATGAGTGGGTGAAGTAGCTTTAACTACTTACAGCCTTAGTCCCGTATGTGTGTGTTTAGTCGTGCTGCCTGTACAGAGATTGTACTCCTCAGCATGTGTGTGATTTTAACATGGTGCAAAAACAATCTTTCTTATCTCTCCATCCCCCGGATGAACTGGTGATAGGAGAGAATGGCGTATGGGAAGCGTGAATGGATGAGTGATGTTTTAGACATGAGAAGACGGGTTAATTTGTTAGCTCTAGGATTTAGACAGGTTATTTTGTTAAAGGGAGGGTATTGTGGGAGGAGGTAGGTTTCTTAATTAAGGTGTAGGAGGGAATCACAAGTTATTTTAATGCACCTTAGTCCCGTATGTGTAGTGTATACTACAGGAAGTCTTGGCGGTATTCTTTATAGAAGTACTAGGTTCGATGCTGACCTGTAAGTCAACATCCGGGTTTCCCTCTTGAGGTATCTCTCCCAGTTGGTAACCGCTGAGGGAGATATGATGAGGTGCATACTACAATTTTTTACAGCTTCCGGTGTACCCAGACAAGACCGGCGATTAGTGTTAAGTGCCAGTGGCTAGTTGACCGGGTGGGGGTCCCTCCAATATCTCCCACCGGGAGTGGTAGCTCAGTGCATCAACTGATGTCACTGCAGCGCCTCTCACCGAGAGGTCCTAGGTTCGAGTCCTGACGGCGACAGGATTTTCGACACTAGCTTTTCAGCTCGGTCGAATTCAATCACTGTCTGGATGAGAATTCTAGCGGCCGGCTGCTCTGATCGGAGGTTTCCCGTGGTTTCTCCGATCAACACCAGGCGAATGCCGAAGCAGTACCCTATCAAACGGGCCACGGACCGCGCGCGACCTGTCCTTCCTCTTCCTTGTCCTATCCTCTCTCACATACACACTAACATTAACATGCACAACACAACCACATATTCCAGGAGACCGGTCGGGAGCTTAGAGCTTGTCCCGACTGGGACGGTGCCCTGCTGGTGGGAGAGTCCTGGTTAGGAAGAAACCCCACTAGCCGACGGTAGGTCGGGCCGGATCTCGCCTCCAGCGGGGGAAATCACCGCCATCTCCCGAGAAAAAATACGCACTACACTAACGGGACTAATGACCAAAGCAGTTGACGCGCCCCGAAACACGAAAAAATCAATCAATCAATCAATCCAATATCTCCATCGAAAATGTATATGAAGGGAAAAGTACAAAACAATTTTTCGAAATTGTCATGTTTTTCATTAAATTTTTCATCAAATTGTTATCACATCTGTTTGTCATCACATTTATTTTATGTAACATCTGCATTTCATTTTTGCAGTGCAAAAACAACGCTGCGCTACTTTTTTTATATGAACCAATTTAACAATTTTTACCAATCGATTTTGGCGGCCATGTGGCTATAAAGATGTAAAATTGCAATACTGGTGAGCCGTTATTGCAACGTAGATGATCCCATATACGTTCTAAGTCAACGCAACACCAAGAAACGTTTTCGGAATATAACGTTTATTTAATATTTCTTTCACCCCCAATTTCAAGTGCGTATTTCATCCACTCAGAATTTTTGTGCGGATGTAGCTACCCACTATATGACAATATCCGCCATCCTGTACCTAGTACCAGGCCCTACTTGTATTAATTATCCACGCAGATAGGTAAAGGATAGATGTGGCGAGCATGAACCTTCCTTATAGTCTCGCTGTCGCTTTACGATCAACTCTATCGTAAGCAGTGACGTGATATATGTTGCTGAGACGGCTGGAGCAATACGAGATTAGAAGGAATCACCAAATTAATTATTTTTTCAGTAAAAATCGAAACAATCTCACGGATTTCGCATTTTTCCAAAGTTCTGAATTTCTAACAAATTTTCACATAAAAGATAACGCCAACCTATTTTTCAGCGTTATTGAGCGTTATAATCTTATTATATATATTCCTGAATTAGCTTTGAAAATTCTGTCACTAAAACTCCTACATTTGATTCTTCCTTCATATTGTTGTTCCCTAGATATTAAGAGTTTAAAAACTCAACAAACTCAATCTGATTTGTGTTCATTTCTATTTTTGCAATTGCTATTTCATTTTGTAAGCGAATCTATAAAACCATTTAAAGGTAATTTTTGTATCTTTATGTGAATAAGGTGTTAGCATAAAACGCGGACAAAATGTAGCTTTACTAAATTCGCACCATCCATATTTGCAAGTGTTTTTTTATGTCGATTACTATTTTGAAATTGCAATATTACCTGTTCATATCCCATATGGAGATAAAATGCAAGGCCATTGGGAATTTTTGAAAGGGGATATAACATTATCAGCAACTACGATTCATTGGTATGTCTAATGCCACAGATTGTAGGAACTTCTTTGAACAACGTTTTCCTGACAATTAGAAATTTTCAACCGATGAAAATACTTTTAAAACAGTTTACAGCGTCAGCGACGCCATATTGAACTAATTCAGTGCAACTGATGTCACTGCAGCGCCTCTGACCGGCAGGTCCTAGGTTCGAGTCCTGACGGCGGCAGGATTTTCGACACTAGCTATTCAGCTAGGTCGAATTGAGTCGCTGTCTGGGGGAGAATTCTAGGCTGTTGCTCTGATCGGTAGTTTTGAGTGGTTTCTCCGATCAACACCAGGCGAATGCCGGAGCAGTACCTTACCAAAGGGGCCACGGACCGCGCGCGCGATCTGTCCTTCCTCTTCCTTGTCCTATCCTCTCTCCTTACACACACACTTACACTTACATGCACTACACTACCACATATTCCGGGAGACCGATCGGGAGCTTAGAGCTTGTCCCGGCTGGAGTGGTGCTCCGCTGGTGGGAGAGTCCTGGTTAGAGGGAAATCCCACTAGCCGACGGTAGGTCGGCGCCGGATCTCGCCATCCAGCGGGGGAAGATCACCGCCAGCTCCCGCGAAAAAACATGCACTACAATAACGGTACTAATGACCAAAGCAGTTGACGCGCCTGGAAACACGAAAAAATCAATCGAGAATGAGGACATTCCGGTAAGAGGTAGTGCAGTGACATCAGTTGTTTTTGTGGATATTAAGACGAAATATCAAACTGTTGTATAAATGGTGAATGCAATTGTAAATGACAACTGGAATCTGTACTTCACGAAACTGGAATCTTTAACGACGAAACCGGAAGGTTAATTGGAACCGGAAGGCTTCACGAAAGCAAAGCCGATTAGTTAACCGAATGATCATTAAGATCTCATACAGAACGCCAGATACTCTTTGTTAATTTAAAATTATTTTGAAAAGATTATAATTTTAAAATAAACTTCTTGTAATTATAATTTTTAAGAATATGGTTATAATGATCCTTAAGTGTTCTGTAATAAGAGAGTTTAATACGTTACTAGTCGATTGCTAATAGAAGTGTCAAACAATTTCCATGCAAACATGCTGGAAAATGATATTTTGTACCGTACGATATTCTTCAAGTAGCAGAATCCGCAAGATATGCTTCGGTGCCCTCGAAAACTGGAAATATGTGGGGAAATATTTTTTTCAATGAAATAAATATTATATGGCATAAATGAAAATGTTGATAGCGATGTAAATCGATCAGCGACAAAAAAAATCTTCATGTTTCAACTAGTACGGAATACAAAACAATACATCTGAATTAATGATAGGAGGTGTTTGCAAGACAGCTACTTGGCAACTCCATTTTTGAACGCAAAGAATGCCAGCTGAAATTCTCAGGCAACTTGTAGAGATTTATGACAAAAATGTTGTGGGTGATGGAATGATAAGAATGTGGGTTAGACATTTTAATGATAGACGAACCACTTTTCAAGACGAAGCACGGAGTGTGTGGCCTTTGTTGTTAATGACGGGTTGATTGAAACAGCGAACGAAAAAGAAATCGTGAAAACCGGTGGTTTATAATAAGAAGGTTTTCTGATGAATTTTTCACAAATCGCAGCCCAGTTTTCGCAAAAAGTGTGTTCAGAAATGTTTGTCTCTACTAGTGGAATCTTTTCACGAAGTGGATATAGAGAAGTTGGTTTCCGGCTATGGCAAATATCTGAACAATAGGCAGAACTATCTAGAAAATTAGAATTTTAAAAAATTCTCTTTCATATGAAAACAAACAGTGTTGAAAAATCAACTTTTATGACTTTTTCCAAAACGGTACTATAAACATGCTTCGTATTATTGACATGTTCATGCAAGTCACCCGCGTCGCATCGTTTGAAATTAAATCGATGCATCCTAACAATTTCAAAAAATTTAATTGTATTACAGTTTTTTAAAATAATTCAAACGTAGGTGTCCAACAATATCCGCAATTTCTAAAGGCTGCAAGTCTGCTCCAACAATCATCACCAACATCAACACAGCTACGTATTTTTTCAAATTTTATATCTTGCTACGTATTTAAGATAAATACTAAAATCTAAACCCGAATGTCCGCTACAACCATTTTAACGTCCTATGCAATATTTCCGATCGCTGTTACAGCTACCTATATTATTTTGAGTTGACTGGTTGCGGAAGTAAGCACCTGCTACTTACAGCGCATATAGTAGTGTCTGTATCTACACTTCCTAGTCTGGCAGATCCCAGAAGATAATGCAAAGCTGGCGGCTGACGATCATGCTGCCTCCTTCTCCTTTCCTGCGCTCTCTTTCCAATTCCTCCCTGAGGATCATGATAATGGGAAATCCTCCATCTCCAAATTGTTTACTCCAAATTAGCTCAAAATACTTCGCGAATACTCCAAGCATGCCGATCTAAGTAGCACAATCGAAAAGAGAGTGATAGGGAGAGAGTTATGGGGAGAGACATAGTGATGGGAAAAGAGACAGTGATGGAAAGAGAGACACAGTGGTGGAGAGAGAGTCAGTGATGGGGAGAGGGAAACGGTGATAGACAGTGAGAGAGAGACAGACAGTGAGAGAGAGTCAGACAGTGATAGAGTGAGAGTGTGATAGAGTGAGAGTGTGATAGGAGCCGAGAGAGTGATAGGGGCCGAGAGAGTGATAGGGGCAGAGAGAGTGATAGGGGCAGAGAGAGTGATAGGGGCAGAGAGAGTGATAGGGGCAGAGAGAGTGATAGGGGCAGAGAGAGTGATAGGGGCAGAGAGAGGGATAGGGGCAGAGAGAGTGATAGGGGCAGAGAGAGTGATAGGGGAGAGAGAGTGATAGGGGCAGAGAGAGTGATAGGAGCAGGAGAGTGATAGGGGCAGAGAGAGTGATAGGGGCAGGGAGGAGAGAGAGTGATAGGGGCTTAAGAGAGTGTGTGGAGCAGAGAGAGTGATAGGGGCAGAGAGAGTGATAGGGGCAGAGAGAGTGATAGGGCAAGGGGGAAGAAGGAGGGGGGGAGGAAGACGAAGGAGGAGAGGGAGGAGAATAGAGAGGGAGGAATAGGTAGAGAGGCAGAAAAGGATAAATTGTTTATTTCTACGTAGGTATTGTACACGTAGAGGAAGAGGAGATATTGGAAGAGAAAGAGAGAGACGCTGTACGTTTAGTTTAGGACGCAAGTACAGCATTGTGTCCTAGGGCACAGACGGTGATAGGGAGTCAGACAGTGAGAGAGAGTCGGACAGTATGAGAGAGTCAGACAGTGAGAGAGAGTCAGACAGTGATGATACGCTGCCAGATGGTGACGTGATTATCTCCGAGACATCTAGTTGACTCGGTCGCCAGGAGTCAATAGGCGGACAAGTGTGTGTGTGTGTGTGTGCGTGTGTGTGTGTGTGTGCGTGTGCGTGTGTGTGTGTGTGTGCGCGTGTGTGTGTGTGTGTGTGTGTGTGTGTGTGTGGTGTGTGTGTGTGTGTGTGTGTGTGTGTGTGCGTGTGTGTGCGTGTGTGTGTGTGTGTGTGTGTGTGTGGTGTATGTGTGTGTGTGCGTGTGTGTGTGTATGTGTGTGGTGTGTGTGTGTGTGTGTGTGCGCGTGTGTGTGTGCGTGTGTGCGTGTGTGTGTGCGTGTGTGCGTGTGTGTGTGTGTGTGTGTGTGTGTGGTGGGGGGTATTGTTTACGGTCACCATTCCTCCGAGACTAGCTCAGACATTCCGGGATTAATTGTGCGCGCATAGGATGTCGGGGTAGCAAATAGGATTGACAGCGGAAAGGTGTCAACGAAACGAAACTTTGCACATATTTCTGCTGGTAGTTGTTAGCAAATCTTCATCGTCGGCGGATCGTCTTTTGTGCCTTCACCTAGGTCAGGCCATTGTGGATTGTGATTAATTAACATCCATTACAACAGTCAGAACATTTCAGTCACCCAGAGAATGAAGTCCTAGAATGATACTCAAATCAAATTTAACAAGTAAATTTTATTAAGTTAATAGGTACTGCTTCAACATTTTTTTATTTGTAAATTTACTTTGTTAAAAAAATTGACTACTTTACGACTTTCGCTATTTTTTTTGTTTTGTTTGTATTCCTTTGTTGTACTTCCCCTACATTGCTTATGCCATTATCTCTGAAAATGTATGGTAATTCTTCTACAGATCTCACAATAATATTAAGATTATAAGGGATTTTAAAAACTTAAATAAATTCTTATCGGAAAGCTCTTCAAAAGTATTTAACTGTATAAATACATTTGTAACTATCATAGTCTTCCAGGACTGCATAACAAATATGATATTTGCAGATGCAAATTATAGCCCTCAGATAGAAAATGTCTCACTTTTTCCTTTACTAACCTTGGCCTTCCAATCGACATTTACGTCAACCAACGATTTAATGGCAGTAGACTACGGTTACCATAAAGACATATTTTCATAAAAAAAATTTAAAAAAACAGTAAACTCTGAAGATATTACTTTCAAAAATTGGCTTTAGATAATGTTGATGCTGCCAAAGTACTAGAGTAAAGTATAATAGACTAAATCGCACCACAATTGAAAACAACATTCGATTAATTTTAAGAATATTGAATGTAATTTGAATTTTAAGAATATTGAATGTAATTTAAATTTTAAGAATATTGAATGTAATTTAAATTTTAAGAATATTGAATGTAATTTAAATTTTAAGAATATTGAATGTAATGTTTCATAATGAAGATGTTCTCCACGGTTTCCTCGGCTGCGCAATGAATGTAATTTAAATTTTAAGAATATTGAATGTAATTTCAATTTTAAGAATATTGAATGTAATTTCAATTTTAAGAATATTGAATGTAATTTAAATTTTAAGAATATTGAATGTAATGTTTCATAATGAAGATGTTCTCCACGGTTTCCTCGGCTGCGCAATCGATTTAGCTTCACCCCAGAAGTACGTTTCTACTGTAAACATCAGTGTGAAAACGTGGAAAATCGATTGTGAAAATAACTCGTTCATGACAGCAAGTAAATAATTTGGCATTCTATTTAACACTATGTAACGTCAGTTAATACTTCTAGTCCGTGAACACGGGCGAAGATAATAATTGTGTCTAATAAGTTTCAGCATGCAGTCGGCGATGGTTTATAGTCGTTAATGCGCTTCTTTCCCAAGGTTCACTTTCTCAAGCTCACAAGATTAAATTTCTAATTATTTTCTTACTTTTTAGTCGAGTTTATTCTTTCATTTAGGGTATTATGTCTAATAGGGTGTACTAAGATCCTCTTGCCTATTACTACTTCCTGCTCGCCTCTAAAAGGTAACTTTAGCGCAAATGTGTTTACATTTTGCTTCCACGTATTGCAAATTGAATATAATGACTATAAAAACGTGTAAAGTAAAAAATAGGCCTAGTATCTTTGTTACAAAAATCTACAATCAAACGAAAGTCAAGAATGGTTTTGAGGTGAAGTGGAGCGCAATGTAAGTCCTTTATTAGTTTAAATTATCTGAGTAGCATAACCATAAAATGCAGAGTTAATGCTATTATTGTTTTTATTGTTATCATTGATATTATTATTGTCTTAAAATAGTTTAAATTTACATTGTATTAGCATTCTTAACTTAATATGTAAAACTGTAGTATTCCGTCACGAGGTTGCAAAAACCAACCTGCAGAAATAATAATTATCTATATATAATAAGAAAAAACGACCTTCAGGATTTCAGAATCATTCTGATTCAATTTGGACGTTAAAGAAACAGAGTACAATTAATTTCATCGGTTTTGAACCTAAATGTGATGATTATCAGGCCGCGTTTGCTTTACGCCATACAGAAAGGTTAGAAAAACATCAGCTCAAAGCGCGGAAACGTTGAAGTTAAAAGAAAATACAAAAAGAAAGCCATCAGCAAGTCGTGAGTAATTAGATCTCAAAGAAAAAGCAACTGAACTAGACAGCAAAGAATTGAAAAATCAAAAACATTCGCGTCTTGTGAAACCAGTCATGCATGCACCAGCTTTTATGAGCGTCTCGGTATCAATCATTAGTAGGAAAAATATTATCCAATTCCACCAAAGCCCAACGCAACGTATGTGTCAGACATGCATAATTTCAAAGGAAATTATTTCCCTTTCCCCCTTCCCGCAACAACAACAACAAAAAAAAAAAATCACGCGACCCGCTTTTGTGCGAACGACTCGCTTAATTGCAATCTCCACTGGAGCGGCACCACACAGAGAAAAGAAATCAACGCATGCACTGCCGCTCCCGCGCACACGGCACCCGGGGGTCAAACCCAGCGCTTGAGGGCAACGCCCCCTCCACACCCCCGCCACCCCTCACCCTCAACGCATCGCTCGAGGTTCCCGTCGCGTCCACCGGGCCGCGCCACTGCGCGTTAATTCTTCTTCTTCTTCATGCTGCTCTCCCCTGCCCGTCGCCGCCGCCGCCTCCACGGCCGTCTTAAGAAGAAACACAAGGAGACGTCTTGCAGGGGGCCTTGCCCGGCGGAGAGGCCGCGGCGGCGCGGGGAGGGGTGGGAAGGAGCGAGAAAGACAGAGAGGAGGGAGGCTACGTGCGTGTATATCTATATACATGACGAGCAACTCCTCCTCCTCGGGCGGCGAGGGGGGGGGGCGGGGGCGGCGGTGGCCGGGGGCCGGAGGAGGTGCAGCTACCACAGCCGCCTGCCTGGATCAATAATAAAGACTGTGTGTCTGCATATATATATACACACAATTCTCCAATCCTATCCGTTCCGTTGGTCGTGCTTCTTCGCCGAGAGAGGGTTTCTCTCATTAGCAGCTCTACCCGCGCTTGAGACAATTCGAGCAGCCGCGCAGCTCGGCCGCGCAGCTCCCCCCTCTCCCCCTCGCCAACGACGCTCTCCGTCTCACTCGCACCCGCCGCGCTCTCCGTCTCAACCCCTTCCGCGCGCGCCGAGGGGGCGGGGCCACGCGGCGGCGTATTCTGTCCACGTGAGGGGGGCTCTCTCTGCGGGGCTCTGAGAAGACCGGGACGGCTGAGCGGGGCGGGGGAGGGGGAGGGGGGTGAAAGCGTCGTGGATGAGGGGAGGGAGGGGGCAACGAGGAGGTACCGCGTCCGCCCCGGAGCGCGGCGCGGGGTAATGGGAAAAGAAATGCAGGAAACCGGAAAAGAAACGGCATGGCGTCGGTGCGGGCGACAGAACCAAAGAAGAAGGAGGAGGCTCCGTTCCGGGAGAGGGGTGGGGGAGGGGAGGGCGAAGGAAGAAGCTCTCCCCCCCTCCGCCGCCGCGCCCTTCCCCGCCGCAGCCGTCGAGCACAGGAAATGAAAATGACGTCATGGCTGCCCCCTGCGAGACCTGTCTGCGCGAGGAGTACGCTGCCAGGGACCAGCGCTCCGCCGCCGCCGCTGCTGCTGCACTCTTGCGGCGCCACCTGCGGTCCGCGGCCGCGCTGCATTGTGGGAATAAAGTTCGGGCGTGCGGGGCGGGATTGCGGGACCCGCGCGGGCTTCACGCGGGAGGAATTTGAGCGCGCACATCTCTGTGAGTGGTTGGGCAGGATAGGAGAAGACACGACAGGACAGGGTAGAACAAGGTAGGGCGGGGCCGGACAGAGCAAGACAGGGCAGGACAGGGCAGGACAGAGCAGGACAGGGCAGGACAGGGCAGGACAGGGCAGGACAGGGCAGGACAGGGCAGGAAGGGCAGGACAGGGCAGGACAGGACAGGGCAGGGCAGGGCAGGGCAGGCAGGGCAGGACAGGGGGAAACAGGATAAAACAGGACAGTGGAGGGCAGGGCAGGTTAGGGCAAATCGGAGGGAGGGAGTATTTTTAGCGGCAAAATGCACATGAGAAGTCGGGTATTGAGTGGGTGGGTGTGTATTCAGTGAGTGGTGGGTGGATGTGTGGGCAAGAGATATGATTTTCACCGTGCAGATCTCCGTCTGAGCAGGGTGAGCGAAGGGACCGGACAGGACAGGACAGGACAGGACAGGAAGGGGCAGGGCAAGGCAGGATAGTGCAGGGTAGTGCAGGGTAGTGTAAGGTAGAAGTGCGCAGTGCAGGGTAGAAGAGGGCAGTTCAGGGTAGAAGAAGGACAACATGGTAGAGCAGGGAAGAGCAGGGCAGGACAGATCATGACATGATTTTCAGATGTCAAACGCAGATTTTGATAGGGTGAATCTTGAGTAGGTGGGAGGGGAGGAGGGATGCTTTTGACCTCCCAACACTTTGTGCGAGCGAATGGGGTTATGGAAGTGAGGATGGGGAGGAAGGAAGAATTTGAGGGGGCCGATTCCGTTTTTGAGGGATTGGGCTTTGAGTGAGAAGAGGGCAGCGTTAGTCTGTCATGTGCTTGGGTGCCAGGCGGTCGGAATGTGGGCGGGCAGACAGAATTTTGCGAGGGCAGAACTGTATACGAACGGGTGCGCTTTGAAAGGGCGGGGGAGGGTGTGGGCGAGAGGGTGGCGAGAAGGGGGGGAGAAGGGTAGATTTTGGACCGACAGACCTGTCAGTATATGCCAAGTCGGGCAGTATATGTCAAGTCGGGTGTAAACGGATCGTCGAGTGGAGGTCGGTTTGAGCAAGCGGATGCTGACCTCGTTGCTTCGGTGGGTGGGACTTGGGAGGCCGAGCTGCGGAAGTGTGAATTTTATACGATCAGTCGTGTCAGTGTTTTGCCCATTCACCTCGTTCAGATGTGACTTCTCCTTAACTACCTCCTCAGAAAGGTAGATCATCTCCTCCAATAAATAAAGTATGGTAAAGTACATGTATAATGAGAATGCAAAATCAAACCGTATGTCATAGAATATACTTCTTCAGCCTTTTGCATGCAGACTTAACATTAAATATAGTTGTTTTGTTTACATTTACAGTCTAAAATTTATAAATAAATCTAAATTAGACACTGAAGTGATATCAATTCATTGCTTGCATACTACTAATAATCCAAAGTGCCAATTAGATAGATAGATAGATTTATTAAAGTTCGCTTTGAGCCCCACAATGCTCATTGGCAAACATTATTACAATTAGATATACAATTACAAAACTATTACGAATATTTACAAATATAATTACAATTAGAATTAGAGATTAATATCCTAGTTATAATTAATTTTAGGTTATCTATATGTTGACTTACCAAGCTTTTCTAACACTTCATTCCACTTCACTTGCCATTTCACTGCGCTGCCTCCTCCCTCCTCCCCTCCGTACTTTACACCACTACACTTCACTTCACTTCACTGAATAAGAGACATGACTATATTATTAATAATACTATGATTATAATAATGAAACTAATAATAATAATAATAATAATAATAATAATAATAATAATAATAATAATGATAAAAGTCAGTGCTATGTGATGACCTACATAGAATTAAGTATATTTTAGAATTTCACTAATTAGAGGAAGAGTCTCTAGTCCTTTTGCAGGTAGTTTTGTTCCAATCTACTATGGTACGATTCACAAAGGAGAACTTGCCTACATCAGTTCTTTTGCTTTCTACATCGTATTTTCAGAGATGGTCTCCTCTACTTTTATAATCAGATTTCTGTAATCTTTTACTGATGTCTGCCATGCTGAGTCCTTTGTATGTCTTGTACATTGCCTCGCGCGCCCGTTCCCGTCTCTTAGATAAGGGTTCCCATTCATCTCGTCCATCAACGCGTCCATGATTTATTCGTTTTCCCGGCCCGTTTTTGAATTTTATCTAACGCCTCAGTTGCCCTTTTCTGTACGGGTCCCAGCAATTACTCCGTACTCTAAAATAGGACGAACAAGTGGAAGTATATGCCAAGGATCGGGCATTCCAAACTGTATTTTTAGAATGCGCATTTACAAAATGCAGCGCCCTCCACTTGATTTTTGGCCATTGTTAATATGATCGACCAGCAAGTCGCTACGCAGGACAAACCCAAGTACTTACAGTTTTTACACGCGGTATATCGTTAGTTTCTAACTTATAATTCAGTGTACATTCAGCATGGTTGGTAAAACAAATGAATTACTCTTTTCCGGATTTAATTCATCTTATTTCTGCACGCCCAGTTCCGCAAACAGTTAAAATCGTTATGTTAATCGTCGTAACAGTTAATTATGAGGTTTCTTAACACTCCATTATTACGTTCTGTTAAATTTATTGAATGCTTGCACTTACGTTTGTATGCCATAAAATGTAAGATCTTCTCACTTATATTTAAATACCGTAATAAGCATTTGTGAAAATATAGCCCGATCCGTTTGATGTGTGCTTACAGACGCACTACATTCAGACCTAAAAAAACTTCCTTCATAGTTATCTTTTTACAACACCCGACATAAAAATTCCTGTGAAAACCACAAACCGCGCATTATCACGTAGGTTTTAGAAGTATGAATAGTAATCGGATCTACTTGTAGGTGGGTCAAAGGGATTCTGACGTAAAGTGTGAGGGAGAGTTATTTTGACCGGCCAGACTAGGGTTGCCAGCAATGTTCACGTAAATGGGCGGGCACTCGACAAGCCGCCAAAAAAAGCATCAACATATTTTTTTTTATAAATATTTAATTTAGACTAACATCAGCTTCATTTCTTTCTTCCCTCCATTGACGATTCACGCGAAAAGATTCGTTCACAAAATGTAGATAAAGATGGTTTGAGCGTCTCTGTTTTATTTTAGCCGCTAGATAGAATCACTATCAACCATGAGGGTATCAGCGTTCAAAAAAAGGATATTTATATTTTCTATTTTAAATTAACCAGTAAACGATACAAAGAAGAAGGTGTTAATCATGTGATAAAATAATTCACAAAAAATGTTGAAAATGTACTCAAAATAGGACATTTAAAATAAAAAAGGAAGACAAGAGGGCAATTGATATCAATGGAGGGTTGTCCTCCCAAATGGAGGGCGGTTGGCAACCCCTTGCGGATTCCGTGGTATGACGCTCAGCGTACCGCTATTGTACCCGAGTTTGCGGGTTCAAACCCGATCCTTCGTACGCCTTCCTTCCGGTGGGAAGAAAGTCCGGCTGTCCCATGTAGTAGATTTACTGCATGTAAAAGATACTCAATCCTAAAAAAAACCTCTGAGCAAGGTGAATCCGCCTGTTCGTCGCAGATAAATATAACACTCCGCTAGGAAGTGAAAGAGAGCATAACGAAATTTGCGTGGTTAGACGGAAGAGCGAGCCTGATGGCACGAGTCTCGCTACGTAAAATAAGGCATTAACTAACTAACTGCTCATGGATGGATGAGTTGTGAGAGAGTGGATGGTAAATTACAAGTAGGCAGATCAGTGCATGAGCAGGAAAAGATTTATTCGATTCAGTCGATTCATTCAATTCGTTCAATTCGTTCAATTCCTTCAATTCGTTCAATTCCTTCAATTCGTTCAATTCGTTCAATTCGTTCAATTCGTTCAATTCGTTCAATTCGTTCGATTCGTTCGATTCGTTCGATTCGTTCGATTCACTCGATGCACTCGATGCACTCGATTCACTCGATTCACTCGATTCACTCGATTCACTCGATTCACTCGATGCACTCGATGCACTCGATGCACTCGATGCACTCCAGGGCACTCAAGGCCTCAATTTATTTGATTTATTTTGATTTATTTTGATATGTTGATGTATTTGATGTATTTGATGTGTTGATGTGTTGATGTGTTGATGTATTTGATGTATTTGATATGTTGATGTATTTGATGTATTTGATGTATTTGATGTATTTGATGTATTTGAAGTGTATTTGATGTGTTGATGTATTTGATGTATTTGATGTATTTGATGTATTTGATATTATTTGATGTATTTGATGTATTTGATGTATTTGATGTATTTGATGTATTTGATGTATTTGATGTATTTGATGTATTTACGATGTATTTGATGTATTTGATGTATTTGATGTATTTGATGTATTGATGTATTTGATGTATTTGATGTATTTGATGTATTTGATGTATTTGATGTATTTGATGTATTTGATGTATTTGATGTATTTGTTCATGTTAGTGTATTTGATGCTTATTTGATGTATTTGATGTATTTGATGTATTTGATGTATTTGGTATATTTGATGTATTTGATGTATTTGATGTATTTGGTATATTTGATGTATTTGATGTATTTGATTTATTTGATGTATTTGATATGTATTTGATGTATTTGATGTATTTGATGTATTTGATGTAGTTGATGTATTTGATCATGATTGATGTATTTGATGTGTTGATGTATTTGATGTATTTGATGTATTTGATGTATTTGATGTATTTGATGTATTTGATGTATTTGATGTATTTGATGTATTTGATATTTGATGTATTTGATGTGTTGATGTATTTGATGTATTGATGTATTTGATGTATTTGATGTATTTGATGTATTTGATGTATTTGATGTATTTGATGTATTTTGATGTATTTGATGCTGTTGTGTATTTGATGTATTTGATGTATTTGATGTATTTGATGTATTTTGATGTATTTGATGTATTTGATGTATTTGATGTATTTGATGTATTTGATGTATTTGATGTATTTGATACTATTTGATGTATTTGATGTATTTGATTTAATTGATTTATTTAACGTCAAAAAACAGTTAAAACTATGTGTGACGTGTTATGGGGAGAAGTGAATTCTTTGCACGTTTTCAAAATTCTGTGATCCTCCTGTCATACACTATTTGAATTTTGAAAAAAAAGATTTTGGCGGTCAAGATGACGGGTTGGAGGCTAGCAGACCCGTGATGGAGCGGACGAGGATTTCAGGTGGGTATGTTTTGTGTTGGAGGGAGTGGGTTGTGAATGAGTGTAGTCGCATTTTGCATTTCCCCGGAGGTGAGAGATGTTGCTGTCTATCGACCACCATATTTCTTTATGGGTCGGTGGTGTGCAGAATGAGGCATTGAATCCCGCGGAAAGGAGAGGCTCTTTCGAAGATGTTATGAAAGAAATGACTGTATTTTGGGATTTCGCAACGCACAAGTACTGGTTTTATGACGATAAGCGAAGTAGTATTTTTCAAATTTATAGATTCTCATTTCTCATTATCTCGCTCTATATTTTAATGTTCATTTATTTGTTGTTCTTAAGAAAATTGTAATTCAGTGTATAATTAACCGTTTATGTTAACGTTGTCTTTATGAAATAAATTTCATAGTTTTCGTGAAATAAGTTATGCGAGAAAGTTTATAAATACGCTAATATTTTAATCTTAAATTCCCAAATGCATTCTGAGCAGACAAATAAAACATGAGATTTTTTAAACGATTATAAATTTATCTCATTTTAACTTTTGCAAACAGCGTTTTCGATTTAACACCCAATTACAATTACCAACGATCAATCAAATTACGTCAATCTCTCTAATTAATCTATCAAATTTAGACAACTTACATAATGAATTTGCAAATCATATCTGCGAATTTAATAAGAGTTCTGACAATTACTGTTAACAACGTAAGACCAAACTAATTTTGTTATTAACACTTATTAGATTATTAGATTATTAAGAAATAAAGAATGCAAAACATACAGTAAAAGTGAATTGCATATTTAAAAATAAATATGCAATTGTAAAATTGCAATTGCATATGTAAAAATCGTAAAGCGAATGAATATAAAATATAAAATAATTCATAAATATATAATTTATGTGGGGTGGGCAGATACATAAAAAATATTTTACATTGTATACTACAAATAGAATTAATTATTTCACCTGCCTTATAGACCATAGTTATAAATGTTAGTAGTTTCATATACAAAATGAAAATTTTCAATAATTAGCACTTTATCTTTTCAACATGTAAATTGTTTCTGATATTTCCTAATGAACTGAAATAACATATATATCTCTGTTGCAATTCAAAATTCGTACATCACATGTATTTTCTATTTAATATCTTAGATCACCTACAGACTTTGCCGTTTGCCTTTGACCAGTTAATACGACATTTCTATCTCTCCCGAGATGTGCACACGAGAACTCTTTTCAGCGTAATAAATCTTTCAATCTCTGCGACCTCCATTCGCGTTTCTGCTTACTCTTTGGACTCGTCCGTAGAAGTTGCACTCGGCAGCCTGCCGGACGCCTCGCCACGTAGTTCGTAACTCGCTGGAGCGACTAATTAAGCACGAAATCGTCGGCGACATGACAGGAAGGCTCCCAATATTGAAGGCCATTCCCTGGACCCAGTCTTTTTTTTTCTCGAGAACCCGGCCTTCTTTCGCGAATACCGCTGGCTCCTTTCAATTTGCTTCCCCTCCCAGTCTTTCGAGCCGCCCTCCCCTTACACGAATCCAGCTCCATCAGCGCTCCTGCCGGTGGCATAAGCACCCAACTCTCAAAAGGTTCAATTCTAAAGTAGAGATGGGAGCTGGCAAGACAGATTTGGTGGATAGGTCTAGATCGGAGTTTTCTCAAACGTTTGCTGTACGAGGAATTATTGTACCATGAGGCGCGAGTAAGTAAATGTCTATACTGACTGATGACTTGGGGACGAATTTACATGTAATTACATGTTTTTTACAGGAACTAGATAGCTGCATTGAATAATTTTTTGCAGTTTACTAGACATTTTGAATGAATTAGAACTATTTTTATTTTACATATTTTTACATATTTTGGTATAATTACATATTTTTACATATTTTACCTATTACTACATATTTCGTTACATTTTATTCATTTATACATGCGAAATGCAATATATGTATATGTGTGTGTGTATATATATATATATATATATATATATATATATATATATATATATTCAATTAGTACCAAAATTACAATAATATATTAGATACATTTACTATAGAATTCTCTGAAATATTATCGTTACATATACAGGAGTGTATGTTGTTAATTACAAAATAGGGCTCAGAAGATCATTGGTCTTAATATTAAAATTGAAATTCCTTTAAGTTTAAATGTCTTAACATAGCTCGTGTCTAATTTTTAAGGGAAGTTACTAGATGTAGATGGTAACATTAATATTATGGATCCTGTTTATTACAAGATGTGAATTTATTGTGGGAACATTAAATAAACATTTAAAAAATAATTTTATGAACGAGGAATTCAAAGATTCCATTTCAACTTTCATTACATCAACAAGCAGTCTCAAGTGTTGTAAAGGTGTATTTGGTTCTCAGCGGGACACTATCCTAACGCGTAATGCTGTAATATACAGATCGGTCTCCGAACTTGTAGTGATTGTTGTATTCTAGTGCATCGAGTCAAAGTTCCACTACAAAATAGTCGCTGTTTGGAGGAGAATTCTAGCGGCCGGCAGCTCTGATCGGTAGTTTTCCGTGGTTTCTCCGATCAACACCAGGCGAATGCCGGAGCAGTACCCTACCAAACGGGCCACGGACCGCGCGCGATCTGTCCTTCCCCTTCCTTGTCCTATCCTCTCCCCTTACACACACACTAACATGCCACACTGCTCCTGTTCCGGGAAGTCGGTCAGGGCTTAGAGCTTGTCCCGGCTGGGGCGGTGCCCTGCTGGTAGGAGATACCTGGTTGGAGAAACCCCATAGCCGACGGTAGGTCGGCGCCGGATCTCGCCATCCAGCGGGAAGATCACCGCCATCTCTCGAGAAAAACATGCACTACACGAACGGGACTAATGACCGAAGCAGTTGACGCGCCCGAAAACACGAAAAAATAAATCAATCAATCAATCAAAAACTACCAAAGTTGCAATTGCGCACTATCCCCTTATTTTTTCACTTCGAGTCAAGGTTAAAAAGTTTAGATTACATCATCTAAGAAGCTCATAGTGATTTACGTCTCCTGGCCAATTCCAACGGTATCATCAAGTGCCTCTAAAATGTCAGACACAACGAAGATTGTTACGCGGTATAATTATTACCAATGGTTCATTCAAAATAAGACAGAGTTGTAATCGGAAGATCCTACACCACATCCTCATTTCTCCTCCAGACATTATTTATAATCACGAGAGCACTTGAAAGCAAATGGATGCCAGACAAACTCGAAGAAAATCGGTTCTCCCTCAGGACACTCGAAAAATCTTTTGTGTCGTCCAGAAAGATGACGACAGTCCCTAAGGAGACGCGCACAGCGGCGTTTGGGAGTTGGAAGGCGAAGCGAGCGGTGGCGCAGGGACGGGACGGGATGGGACGACGGGTGGACGGCAGGAGATGGGGACGGGAGAAAGGAGGCGGGTAGAGGCGACTTGAGCGCCTAATCCAGGCTTATTAAAACGCCACAGCAGGCCATTGTCCGGTGGATAACAAGCGGCAAACATATTAATTTCCTGCAGGGCCTCTTCCTGCAGGCTCGGTCGGAGGAAGGAGGGTGTGCCGGGGTTGGCAAGGCACAGAAAAGTGGTGGGGGAGATGGTGCATCTAGTGAAGCGGTGACGGGTTTAAGGAGATGGAAACAATGTTATCGATGTAGGAAGGGATTAATATTTCCTAGTGGAGCTGTACGTGGAGGAAAAGGTATGCGAACTGCGGCGGTGATGGGAGACTTGGACAATTTTTTAAAAATATTTATTAGTGATTTCGGGCGCGGCATCTGTTAAGATCATTAGTTCTGTAAGTGTAAAGCATGTTTTCCTCGGGTAAGGTCGGCGATCTTCCATCGCTGGCGGTCCTAAACCTAGGTTTCTGAGGTTTTCCCCAATCAGGTATCTCCCACCAGTGGGGCACTGCCCCAGCTGGGGCAATCTCTAAGTTCCCGACCGGTCTCCCGGCATGTGTGGTGATGTAGTGCTTGTTAGTATAAGCGTGTTTAAGTTAAGGGGTGAGGAGAGGACAATGAGGAGAAAGGAAAGATCGTGCGCGGTTCCGTGGCCATTCGTTAGGGTACTGCACCTGCATTCGCTTGGTGTTGATCAGAGAAATCACGGAAAACTACCGATCAGAGCAGTTGGCCGCTCTTCTCCTCCAGGCAGCACCTGAATTCGACATAGCTAGGTATCTAGTGTCAGAAATCATGACTCGGTTGACACCACATCCTAGAACATCGCGGTCAGAGGGACTGTAGTGACATCAGTTGAAGCCGAGACACATGAGTCGGTCGAACAAGTGGCGGGGAAGATTCTTGATATGAAGAAGTGGTGACAGTTGTAGGGGGATGGCAGCGATGCCGTCGACAGAGGAAGTGGTTAAGGGTGGCTGCGATATTTCCCAGCGCTTAGGTGGCTCAGGGCATCAATTGATGTCACGAAAGTGCCTATAACCGGGAGATACCAGGGTTTGAGTTCCAATTGTGGCAAGATTTCCGAAACGAACTAGAAAGCTAGGTCGAATTCAGCCGCTGTCTGGAGGAAAGTTTTAGCTGATGGCTGCTCTGGTTCTAGATTACATCAGGCGAATACCGGAACAGTACCCCAACAAACAATCACAGATCGCATGCGATCTTTCCTTCCTATTCCTTATCTTACCCTCATCCCTTACTTATACACACGCACAACACTACCAAACGTGTCGGAAGACCTGTCGGAACTTACAGATTGTCCCGGCTGGGGGGGGGTGCCCGCTGGTGGGAGATACCTGGTTAGGGGAAAACCTCCGCTAGCTGACGTGTAGGACGGCGCCGGATTTCGACATCCAGCGAGGGAAGGTCACTGCCAGCTTCAGCGATGAAAACATACACCACACTTACGGGAGTAGTGACCTTAGCAGTTGACGCACCTGGAAACAATCAATCAATGAACCTAGTGGGACTAGGGAAGATGTATGGGGGCTGTGTCGGTGTTAGCAAGCATGAACAAGTGGTGGGGAAGGTTCTGTCTGCATCTGGTTAAGCTATGGTGGATGTTATGTGGACAAATTTTATCAAATCGTTGATTTTTCGATATATCATCAATAGGGTTTCGATGTCGTTGAAAACATCTTCAAAAAACATCCGAGTTTAAAATATCGATGTTTTAAATTTGATAAAACGGATTGTATTTTCCCATCCTGTTTCCATTTTTAATTAGAATTACTAAAATGAAATACCGGTATATTTTATTGTTTGGTCACGCAATAAGTTATATGCAAAAAATAATGTTTATCAATGTAAAGAAGGGTTTAAAAATAAAAATCATCATGTTTTGCTATTATTCCATTTATTAACATTCGTTCAGGAATGATCGTAGTAAAAGACCTGTAATTAATAAACATAATCCCTAAAAATTAGTTCAAAGTATATCCTGCCCTAAAGTATTCTCCTACCGTAATTTACCAATCAATAATCTATACAGACAAGGTTTAAACGCAGTTTAATGATATTACCACGTACAAAAACTTCGAAAATATAACTTCTTTATAAAAAAGTCGATATTTCTGGAAAATATATCAGTCTATAAAACATTGAAAACAAAACATCGTGTAACTTTGTTGAAACGTCAGTGTTTAAAACATCAATCGTATTCAGAGAAGTCGCGTGAGGACAGCTGATTATATGCGATCATCAAAGGTCATTTTTAGCGGGTTGGGATTGACGTGTTATGTATAGGCAATGTTGTTTGAAGAAACGAAATGTGCCATTTCTTGGTGACGTCTTATATATTGTGTGTGTTTATCACTCTCGAATGCGTGCATCGTATGGAGTAATATACGTAAGTATAATAAGTAATGCTGCACGCAAAAACACATCAGATTTTGGCCAGGCAGCTGACTTCATTGCGGACCATATAACGAAAACGTTGATAAATTTAATTGCTTAATTAAGAGAAAAGAATTCTCTAAAACAATCCCTGTTTTGTGGGTCCTTGGTGCCGAAAAAACAATTGAAAGCAAAACGTCCGCCCGTCCGCCCGTCCGCCCGTCCGCCCGTCCGTCCGTCCGCCCGTCCGCCCGTCCGCCCGTCCGCCCGTCCGTCCGTCCGCCCGTCCGTCCGTCCGTCCGTCACCCGTCCGTCCGCCCGTCCGTCCGTCCCGCCCGTCCGCCCGTCCACGCCGTCCGCCCGTCCGCCCGTCCGCCCATCCCGCCCGTCGCCCATCCGCCCGTCGCCCGTCCGCCCGTCCGCCCATCGCCCATCCGCCCGTCCGCCCGTCCGCCCGTCCGCCCATCCGCCTCCGCCCCGTCGCCCACATCCGCCCATCCACCCATCCGCCCGTCACGCCGTCGCCCATCCGTCGCCGTCCGCCCGTCCGCCCGTCCGCCCGTCCGCCCGTCCGCCCGTCCGCCCGTCCGCCGTCCGCCGTCCGCCCGTCCGCCCGTCCGCCGTCCGCCCGTCCGCCCGTCCGCCCGTCCGCGTCCGTCCGCCCGTCCGCCGTCCGTCCGCCCGTCCACCCCGTCCGTCCGTCCGCCCGCCCGTCCGTCCGCCAGTCCGTCCGCCAGTCCGTCCG